>JAHWFO010067384.1:0-18395 GCA_023313115.1 Rhysida immarginata
CCTGTGCCTCAAGCTCTTCCCTTCTGCAATTGAAAGCATTTTTGCTTTTTTTTTTTGGAGAGCCTAACTATTTCTAAATGTTGACTGTCCATCGGATTCAGCTCAGGACCTTATATATAGCTAAGATGGAAGTGCCTTTGGAAGCAATACATGCCAACACTATTGATTTCAATCGATCAACAGCAAAACGCCAAGTGTGATTCATGTGAACTGAAAACCGCTGAAACACAACAGCCAATCAGCCTGCCATCAATGTTTCAAAGGATGGATGACACAATTTGTTCAGACAGGTGCATTCTATCTCAAAGAATTTGTAAATTTATTTAAATGTTTCTCCTTAATGGGACATTACCTTTTTGAAATGCTGCAATGTGTCTGGGCTTGCTTCACACATTTCAGTTATCAAAATCACTCCAGTTATAAGAACCCCTGAAAATCAAATAAAAATATTCATTTTTTGCAAATAGAAAATTACTTTGTTCACATAACATTAAAGAAAGAAAGAGTCATGCTTACCATGATTCTTATCTGTGAGCAATGATCTTGTGGCCGGAATGAATATTTCCATTAATTCTGGAACTTTTCGAATAATTCGAAATGCACATAAGGCAGCCTAAATTAAATAAACCCGCTAAAAATTAAAATTTTACATTTGAGTTATAAAACTTAAATTATGTTTCATATTAAAAATAATGTACACAATATAATACTTAACATTAATTAATTTCCAGATTAACCTTGAACAAAGATCTCATAATGATTAAAAATTAATTTAAAATGAAATATCATACATGCATAATAATAAAATTAAAGAATATAAAATCAACTACAATATCTTAGAAACAATCATTTTCTTCAATAATAAATATTAGTAATGATATTCACTTTTATTTTGTCTTAATTTACAATCCATTACAGTAGGCCTTCCCGTATTCGTGGGGGTTTGGTTCTACAGTTTCCTGCAGATATCGAAACCACGGAGAGTAGCAAACCACTTGTAAGCTTCAGATTTTTTCACATACAGTATAGCAAAATATTTAAACAACATCGAAGAAATGTTCTCTTATACATCACATGAACATTATTTATTTTAAATTATCAATGAAACAATTATGTTGAAATGAAATCAACCAAAACAAACACGTGATGCATAAACAAATAAGCACTACGTGTTTTCTCTTTGGTTTTGAAGCCATTTCAGAAACACGTGATTAGTTGGTGATCATAAAAACCTAGATGCATGTGAATAGTGTGTCACCAAGTCAGACTGGTAATCTTTTATTTCGCTGGCACAAGTATGCACAGTGGTACCTCACAATTCAAATGCCCCAAAACTTGAACAACTTGGAATACGAACAAAATTTTTCAAGTAAATTTTGCCTCGGAACTTGAATGCCGCTTTGGAAACCGGACTGACTATGCTTCAGTTTGTGCTTATTCGTTTGTTTGTTTTTTTTTTTGGTTTTTTTTCTATAAACAGTGAATTAGTTATGGCTGGTAAAAAAGTGTAGTGTTGAAAAATGAAGTATGAGAAAAGCTGTTAGTGCAACAATTACAATTTAAAAAAATCTTATCGCTAAGTATGAAAGTGGAATCGGTGTACAGTATGTGAAATTTCTACGATGTTCGATAAGCCCAAATCAACCGTTTCTGCAATTATAAAAACATAATTTGTTACATGTACTATATAGACAGTATACTGTATTAAAGAAAATAAATATTATAATTTGATATTGTTGTACCCTGGAACAGATTAATTTAGTTTTCATTATTTTCAATGGGAAAAATTGCTTTGGAACTTCAACGATTTGGAATTCGATTACAGTCTCGGAACAGATTATGTTCGAATTGCAAGGTACCACTGTATTGTACTATACAGAAAACAAACCCCTTGCACCCCCTCTCCGATTTTTTTTGAACCATGGATACTGGGGGTTTACTGTATAATTTAGAAAGAAATTTAAGTTTCCACTCTTAAACTCTCATAAACTATTAAAATTCAATCTCAAACTCATGCTTTGCTCTCCAATATGAATTTTTTACTGTCAAGAATAGATATTATTTTATCCAACTTTAATGGATTATCTAAAGCTCCTAATCCTTTTTAAAATTATTTAATAATAATTTATCATTGTGCCATCCTAAATTGGCCTTCTCTGAACCAGTAGCTTTTCCTAAAAATCAACTTGGTGACCATTGATTAGGAATAGATATTTTTCTCAAGAATTAATACCTCCCTTCCTCAACAAAAATTTAAATGGTAATCTTTGAATATGGCTGTCTTAAAGCAAAAACAAAAACCTTCAAGGCATGTCAAACCAATATCTGTTATGTGCACTTTTTTTGAGATTTCAATATTTTGACCCTTGCAACGAGTTCAGTAACCAAACTTACATATAAAAGAACTGATATGTGCTTATAACCACTATACGATGAACCATGACCACTTTATAAAATATGCAATGTGCAGCAGCTAAGTGCATTACCACTTTTTTTTATTTCAATATCTCAAAAGTTAACTTTTGGCACATAACTTTTGGTTTGACGACGATTTTCTTATGCTAAAATAAAGGGTGAGCACCAGGTCTTTACCTGATAAAGAAAATTAATAAAAAATATAAATTATGTCGGATAGATAATACGGTTTTTTGAATTACTGTATTTACCCGAGTAAAAGATGACCCCCCCCAAATTTGCAAGCATTTCAAGAAAAATAATTTTTAAGTCAATAAGAGAATTATATGCATTCCCACAGTATTGAAATTCTTTCTACTAATAATGTATTACAGAGATGGATGAATGGGGGTATTACACATTTAACTCTTACATGTAAATTAATAAACCAATTGCACTTAACTAAGTTTTTAAAAATGAACAATTGCACCTTTATATCAGTAATATTTAAAACAGTTCAAAGTAATAAAAACTGACTTAATGCCATTTATAACATTTTCTTCTGATAATATAAAATAATCTTAGATTTCATTATTATAAAGCTTTTCTTCCCACATGATGTCATTCATCTTCTGTGCCATTAAATGCATTTGAAATGCAATACTTTATAAATTCCATAATGAGGCTCTCTTTAGAAATGACATCCCAAGCACATTGATCCCCGATAGATTTAGAAAAAAATTTTTTTTTCCTATTGGTTAAGGACTGATTACCTGCTATCAACCAGTCTGTATATTCTTCCTCAGATGATTTTTTGTTTACCACAACATCTAAAATTTAATGTTGACATGTTCACAATTAGCATTCTTAACATCTTGTTTTAATTTTTTAAGACAACCTACCTTTTTAATAAAGAGTTAAATGCTCCCTCATGAGATCCAAAACGAGCATTCCTCTTCTTTTTAATAAAGATTTTGGACGTTTACACCAGGCATTTTTAATCCAGTCACCTTGGCTTCTGCAGTGAAGCCACCTGCCTACACAGATATAGGGAGTGCAAGTGACTACGTCACAGCTGACGTCTTCTGCGCGATGAATGGGCTGAGAGCCTAGGAAATGGGATCGCTGGTTCCAAACATTGGAACCACGCAATATACATACTAGTAACGTTGAAACGGGCGGCCAGTAAAAATGACATCTCTTAAATTATTATTTTAATTTGTGTAATTTATATTATTATTAAGACATTAAATACCATTATATAATTTATACATTAATATTAGAACGCTTTTTAATCACATTTAATCACTTAACAAAAGAATGCCATCGTTCGCAGATCTTTCTTTTTTTGGAAACGATAGATGTCTAAATCACTGTTTTGGCTCCTTCTTGAGCAGTGAGGAACTAAACAATTTCACATCTTAATGTGTTATAAACACTGGGCTTATACAAAGCGATTTTATTCCATCCCTATGTTGGAACCATGTTAAATCCCGAAGCGAGAAGACTTGTTTGGAACCAAATCGAGTCACGTGACTGAAGAATTCACAGGACCGACGTCACACTTGCACTCCCTATAGTAGCAATGGGCTTTTGCAGTGAAGCCCCCTGCATCGGACGCAAGAGTAAAGAACTGATTCTAAGACGACCCCCCCCCCCCCATTTTCCCCCTCTAAATTTGGAAAAGAAACTCGTCTAAGAGACTCAGGTAAATATGGTATAATCTCCATCTCAAAAAGTTTTAAACTGCTGATACGATAGGAACCGTAGCGATGTAGGTGGCACCAACATCGGTCATATTGAAAATGGCGTCTACAAGAGAGAGAAAGCTCAATGCGTTCTATGGTTTCACGAGACCAAATCACCGATTAGCATGCAGAGGAAAATTAGAAGTGAGTATGGATGCGGCCCTCCTAATGTTAAAGGTATGACAAGTTCAACGTTTCCCAATCAATGGGTTGGAAAAGATGGTCCTACAGCATAGCCCCCACGTTCTCTGGAGATAACGCCCTTAGACTTTTACCTTTGGGATATGTTAAGGATAAAGTGTTTGCTAAACCAGTCCTCAATGTAAACATATTAAAGCCAAGAATAACAGATGCGAGAGTGACTGTAACAGAAGACATGCTGGCGAATATGTGGTGAGAAATTGAATATTGTCCAGATGTGCTCAGAGCTACAAAAGGGGAACATGTTGAAGTGTACAAACGATGTAAAGAAAAGTAATTTGAGATGAAGATCATAATACAAATTACCATATTAATTTTCTTTATAAGGCAAAGACTTTGTCTCACTCTGTATTTCTTCCTTAAAATACATATTTGAAATTTGAAATTTCCAAAAAGATTGGAGATTATCAATGGAGATTACCATTCTACTTGAGAACATTCAAGCATATTTTCTTTTTATTATAAAAAAATATCTTTACGTATCTTATTCAGTTTATTCTGTGTTGCTGAACTTGTTTTTTGTAAAAATTAAGTGAAAAGTTTCTTCAATACTCATGAAAACTCAATGACTTCTAACAATTCCATGATTACGACATAATAATCATTTAAGACTACCATAATATTTCCCTACCCACTATATGGCAGTCGAAACCCTTTATAACAATCTCATTTAATATGATATCCCACTTTGTATGCTTTTTCCCTTGGTCCCATCCCTGTGAAAGCTATTTGAAGACGCATTGTTCTCTCAAGTCCCAGATAATACGATATAAAAATTAAGAAATTTATTCCAAGAAACATAATTTATTTGAGAAGCTTACTCTATAAAAAAAATTAAACAATGATTGGTTGGTTGGTTTATTAGAAATTTTGGCGTCGACTACTAAGGTCATTTTGCGCCTTTTACACAAGTTATATCTGTACACAGCCCGGGACAAACGCAAATATCCAAGCCCATGGCGGGATTCGAACCCACGACCAGGCGGACTCGAGAACTAGAAAGCCTATGCCCTAGCCCTCTCAGCCACCTGGTCGGCAATTAAACAATGAAGAACGTGTTATTCGATAACTGTGAATTCTGATTGGTTCTCAGTGTTTATAATAATGTTTTTCATGAGCATTTGTTTTTCTGTAACTTGACACATTATGTGCTGCCGGGGGCCTAACTCGGCGGTCTATGACCATACCGGCCCGGATATGCACTGCTTGTAACATTAATTAAATAATAAATAAATAATAATAAATTTCGATGGATTAATCAGAATTCACAATAGTCACAATTCACAATCAGAATGGCATCACTGAAGAAGCCTTAAACAAGGAAAACTTAGTGCAGCAATGTTGCACAGAAATTCAAGATGGCAGATCAAAGGAAGAGTGATGAAACAGAGACAAGATTGTAGAAACAATCTGTGCCATCAAATAAATGAATGGTATCGATTTTAGATGAAATCTTTCCACCTGAGCTTTTACAGTTGTGCGGTTTTGTAAGGAAAGTAATTCTAATAATTTTATACATCCATGTAGACAGATTTGATAACAGAGTTTTTTTCGAAATAAATCCTAACAATAATAATTATGAGTGTTCCAAAATCACTAGAATTTAACATGAATTTTCTTTAAGCGATAGGAAATGACATCACTTTGTTAGTGCATTCTAATCCACGGCTAACAAAGTTTGCTACCAACAGTTATCATGGCATGATTCTAATCAAAGTTTACACATCTTGGCATTGCAATTTAATTTTAAGTAAACGTAATCACTTGAAGTGAGTACAGTTTGAATTTAATGCATCATAATAAATTTTCTTTTGGTCCCGTGATTTTTTCACGGGTGAAATACTCGTAAATAAATAAATGAGTTAAAATTATATGTAACATAGACTACTTTCAAAATTATTTCAACACAACACTATTAGGGTTTTCAGTGAATCGTTATTTCATTCCTGAATAATACGATTTCCAGAAAATATGGTAAAATGTTCAGTCCCATGAAAAATGTATTAACAGGGTTTGAATGTAGATATGAGAAAAGTGACCCTTCACTGCCTTCCATTCTCTGATCAACCGTGCCTTAAAAACTATCGTCAGTAAAACCAGTTGTAATTTCAAACTCCAATTAAAACACCGTTTAACAGAAAGCAATTCCACCTCCAGTCTAACTGCAATCAAGCAAACTTAGCCTGCAACAACCCACAACTCCCCAAATATCTAATGACCCTCAAAAATAGGTCTCTCTCTCACATTTTACAGATATTTCACTTACCTGTTAGCCAAAAATCTTTCTGCCCATAAGCATAAACATCTTTCTACTATTTTCGCTGGTTTTAACATAAAGCTCCTAGCCCATCTCCCCCGTTTAAAAATATTTATTAGTATGGGGCATATAATGTCACTGATTGGAATGCGAAACTGGGAAAACATCATGCCAGTTTTTAATCAGATATGAAGAATATGTCATCGTAAGGACAAAAATTCAAATTTCACTGCCCATCAATTTGAAGCAGACCTTCTCCTTGACTGACAATAGAAGAATCCATGAAAATCCCCCAAACTTCTAGAAAATTATCAAAAACCGTTATTCTCCAGAGTATCAAAATCTATAAGGTGCGGATTACTTCTGCCCAATAAACTGCTTAACACACTTGCATTGTTTAATATGTATCATATTCTTAAACCTAATATTTAACTGGCTCTTCACTTCTGCAACCAATGACTCCTGATCTCTATGTAAGTTATTCCTTTCATCCAATCATTTTCTGTAAACCAATCCCAATTTATATTAACAGTGTAATTCATAAGTCCTTCCTAGGGTTTGGAAGTTGAAAGAATAGTAACCATGATAGACATGGAAAAAACGCTCATATCAACAGATAGTTTTGTACGGACCTTTGTGACGTTGCAGACATAAGTCCTATATTCAAGTTCTGCCACACACCTCCCAACATCTGATGGTCGATGCCAGTGACTGCATGAGTAATCCTCTATCGCAGCTGGGCTAATTTACATGGTGATGGGAGCCGAACAATTGATCTTTGACATAACCCCATAAGAACAAAATAACATGGGGTTAGGTTAGGTGATCATGGAGCCCACAGAAGAAGAGGAGCATTGTCATCTTTATATTCACCCGTGTACACCATGATGGCTGCACTCCAGTAGCTAAATCTACAAGCATGCAATCTTTAAGAGATTTCTATTTGCTGATACGAGCATTTCCACCATGTCTGTCATGGCTGCTGTTCTATCGACTTCTGAAACCCCAGAGAAACTTATGAATCACTTATATAAAGTGATCTATTCCTCTTTTTGTTACTTATGATTGTGTCCGGAATAAAAGGTTAAACTACTCAGTATTGCTATCTACAAAGCGTTTGCTCTCTTCAATGTATTGTAAAAACCACTTTTCATCATGTACTATTCAACACCTAGCCTAAACATATTTTTAAGAATATTTATAACCCATAGTAAAGAACCTTTTGTAAAGTTTAATAAATTTTGTTGAAGTTTAATCAACCTCTTATTAGGTAAACTCTGTAAATGCTACATAATCATAAAGATATAATTACCTTTTTCCGCACATATGCATTAGATGATTTAAGTAACCTTTCCACTTCACCTGCTAAATCACGGCTCATTTCAGGTGAGCAAATGGCCCCTAATGTACACAATGCCAATCCAACAACAAATTGTGTCTGACTATTAAGGTCACTATTTAGAAATATAAAAAAAAGGAAAATTATAAACAACAAAGGAAAAAAAAAGAAATTAAAAATAAAAGAAAGCCCATAACAAAAATATAATGTTTTACTTTAAAATTACTTTTTTAAGGAATTTGTAACTAATAAATGAACATCTTGTCGTTCATCTAAGAGTAACATTGCTCCCAAATAGCCTATTCGTTTGTCAGTAAAACGAGGTGATGCAATTAATTTAAGGCATTCCAACTGAAATTTAATAATAATTAATAAATACAGAGATAATTATCATTTTATTAAAAAAAATTACCATGAAATTAGAAATTTCTTTACCTGACCAAAATGTGCAGGATATCCTAACATATGAATATATAGTAATTTAGCGACATTTCTACATCGCCAGGTATTGTCTTCTTCTCTAAAAGTAGTTCGTATATAAGCACATTCTTTCTGCACAACTGCCCGTTCATCAGCAGCTGTCCGCGCTGCTCTAATTTGCCTGATAAGATCCCGGAGTCGGATAGGTGTTGGCATTTTGACTATAAATTATAAAGAAACAAGAAATTAATCTCCCCAACGAGGGTATAGGAAAGTAGCGAAGGAAACTGGTATCCTTCAAAGATATAATCTCAGTTTTTTTTCGTTCAAAAAATTGATTTTCTCAAACGTAGTAGCCTAATTAGAAAATGTAAAGAGCTCTATCTTCTTTTGTTACTCATTATTTTGGATCGAATGACATATCACGTGCCACATGTTGTCATTAATAGTTTTAAAGACCAAGTGACCACTGCCCCCAATACCGATCCCACTAGGACAATTTAACCCAAACTTCATAGTAAAAGTACATCTGCATATCGAATTTCACTCCTTTACACATTTAAATACCATGTATATCATTTGGTCCCGTCTAACTCCCTCCCCCGTAACTCCGACCCCAGAAGGCCAATCAAAATCGAATACAAACAGTGAAGTAGGACATGTCCATGTTAGCTATATTCTGAATTTCAATCTTCTATGTCAAAAAATGTATAATTGATAAGAGAGACAGACCGATGGACACTGTAAAACTAATAAGCAGCTCCATTCTTTCGCTACTTAATAAACAACAATATAACCAGATCAATAGGCAGTTGTACCAACATCACTTAAAAATAATTATTTGTTAAAGTCCCTGTTAAAATTTTTTCCGTTGCACCAAGTGAAGTTATGATTTAAGCAGAACATTAACTAGCCGTTTAACTTAACCGTTGGAAGATGACAGTTTAGCTCCATGAAACAAATAATTTAAGAAACACTTTTATTGAAAATCATTTCAATGTTTAGAATCATACATGTAGTCTAACAAATAAATATATTTTATACTAATCGGATAAGCTACTGTATTTGGATAAACTAAGTGGATAAAAATTATCAAACAGCTATTTGGATAAGCCAATTGGATAAGTTATTTGGATAGCTAAATGGATAAACTACTGTAATTTTCTCCGTTTTTCTCGTACGTAGATTTTTGCGTCACTCGGGGCTGACTATCAGAAAGATTCACGAGCGCGTGCGCGGGGCTAAACGGTCACGAGAGCGCTTGGGAGGTGTTAGAAACACCAGTATTTTATTATATATTATTTATTATTATTATTATTATTATTATTATTATTATTATTATTATTATTATTATAAGCAAGGGCACGGTGGAGTATATCTTCACCATGAGCAGAGTATGTTTCAAATTCGCCAAAGTGACGTGCAAGCTATACAGCAGCTTTTAAACCAACAGCCAAGATTGAAAAGGCCTAAGAGCAATCGTGCAGCAGCGAGGCAGTTAGGACTCGACGAAAAATGGAGAAAATGTATGCAGAAATATATTGTACGTACGAAATTAAATATTTTTTCCCACTCAAATGCGTATTACTTTTATTGAAGCATATAGGAAAACTGTGTTTAGCTTTCTGTTTGGGGGTGGGGGGGGGGGGGGGCGGCATATTGGCCGCAGCGGCGTTACTGTCGGAGATATTACATTTATGTTAAATTTTTGCTGCTGCATCTTATCAGCCGCCGCGGCGTTACTGCCGAAAATTACGGTAATTGGATAAGCGACATGGATAAGCTATTTGGATAACCTATTTAGATAACGAACTGGCTGAGCTATTATGAAACAACTTATTGGGTAAATTACCGTATTTATTCTAATATAATGCAAAAAATTTTGGCCTAAAAAAAGCACTTAAATTTGTGGGACCGTATTATACAAGAGGATAATGCAGCTTTTTCACATTGCTTTCGTACATTTTCACAAATATTTAGTACATTTTCACAAACATTTAGTACGATTTCACAAACATTTAGTACGATTTCACAAACATTTAATTCATATTTATAATAAATGGTCTAAATTTAAGAACAATTATAGGCAAAGATCAATTTTTTTGTGCATTTACATAAGTAAACAAATATTGAAGCCGATTTTACACTAGGACAATGTTTATCACTGGATCCATTAGTCAATCAGAAGCACTTACACGAAATTTTTATGGCTGCATTTTGTGTAAGCGCTTCTGATTGGTTAATAGATGCAGCCATAAATATAGCTAAAAAAAAAAAAAAAAATTATATATAGCTTCAATATTTGCTTACATATCTTTCCCATATCTTTTCAGTTTTCTACTTCAATTATCAGTCGTTTGCTGCTTCCATCGAGATATAATACTTATTAAATCTAATAAGTTAGTATTTGATCTCAATGGCTGCTTCACATCTTCATGCTAATCACCATTTGTGATTACGTCATAATTTACTGTGCGAAGCCATGTATCTAGGCATCTAGGTAGCTTGTTGGCAAGGCCAACACGAGTTCTCGACATGTTCGATACCTCGAATTCTCTCATGTTACATGGAAAATCCTCTGGGTGAGGTCTAAAACCCTCACCGGTGAGAAGAGTTAGCGAGAACTTCTCACTGAACTAACTGTCTTTTTCTTGGTTAGGACCAGAGACAAGGTAGCTTTCTCTTCTAGTTAGGACTAACCAGTTTGGCATAGGAGCACTAACTGCCGTTTTCAACCACGTTAAAATGACGTCACAGTTTTCTTACCGGGATTTATGACCCGACCAATCGCTAACTCTTCTCACCGGTTACATTTTCTGACCTCAGCCTCTGATTCACGAGAAATTCATGAATAAATGATTGTCTATAATTGCTCATTGTCTGTAATTGTTCTGTAAATTTAAACCGTTTATTATAAATATGAATTAAATGTTTGTGAAAAAGTGCTAACTGTTTATGAAAATGTACGAAATGTTTGTGAAAAATTACTAACTGTTTATGAAAATGTACGAAATGTTCGTGAAAAGGTACTAAATGTTTATGAAAATGAAATGTTCGTGAAAAAGTACGAAAGCAATGTGAAAAAGCTGTAACAGCCCTGGAACGACGGGCAGCAAGCCCGGGGGGGGGGTCCATACGAACTTTGGGCTGACGAACTTCAAACGAATTTAACATATACATCAGAGTACTTTAATTATACAGTATATACAATGCACAGTTCATTATACAGTACATTAATTCACTTTTTATTTGAATTTCCCGTCGCCAAAAACTAATACGCAAGTAACTTCTCAAATGCTACTCGGATTAAAAAAAACTTGGGATTTAATTCCCGAAAAAAAAAATGAAGAGAAGTTTCTTGTAAATGGGGATTAGCAATAGAATGGATAGTACTGGGGATCATCTTTTGTGGGAGAAGATAGTGCTTCAGAAGGAGATAGTTCACCGGAAGAATGGGATATGATACAGATGTCAGGCTAACTGAAGAAGAGTGAAGAGACCTCTTTGAAGACGTGGATGATAACACTGGTCAACAACAAAAAAAAACTTTTTTGGATTGTCAAGGGTATTTCAACAGTTTCAGGATAATTTTGTGTGCAGAAATAAAAAATGATATTGGTTTTGTTCGATTGGCTTTAGTTTTTGAGATACACTCAAACCTCGAAAATCTGGCATTCAAAAGAAACACTCTCTTCAGAGTTCAAAGTATTCCCCCCAAGGAGGTGACAACCGTATATATCTGTGTTTCTTGTTTTTGTTTATTTAGTACATACATTGATTTTGCAGAAACATTAAGTTATTCTCGTTTGGGAATAATATTTTTCCTATAAACATGGGTCCGGAAATGCATGATCTTGCAGCATCACTTTTTCCTGGTGGCTACCATATGTACTAATAAATTTTCCATTGGAATTCTCTTCCCCATGCCCTGCATAGCCTGTACACAAAGTTTCATCACTATCTGTACAATAACACAATCTGCAGCCCACTGTGGAAAGTGGGGAATTATAACCACCCCAGTATGTAACATGCATATATCAAATTTTGATACCAGTTGCTGCTCTTTAAATAGAAGGGAAAAAATTTTTTTCAATTTTTAATTTTTCTTTATTTTTCATATTTTTAAAATGATTAGGTAGTTGTTGTTTTTTTGTTTTTTTTTACGTCCTACATAAGATATAAAAGTAAAAACTGTTTTGTTTGAAAACTAATATTTATTGTGTATTAATATTCAGTTTCATAACAATTATTTCTATTTTTAAACCAAAAAAAGTAAAAAAATCAAAACTGATCGGTCTTAAAAATTTAGGTAAATTTTGTCATAATAACAAATTGTGCAAGAAGAAATGAAAAAGCAATTTTAACATATGATTTGGTTTCCTTGACATTTAATAACATCAAATACATGATTAGGCATTGAGGTGATAAGTTTCTGCAGAGTTTCTTCCACACAAGAATATGGTTTCTGACCAGCATATACTTGTCTACCTCAAAAATTTTAATCAGGTTAAGGTCAGGACTTCGTGCTGGCCATTTCATTACTTGAATGTTTTTTCTCTTTAACCAGGCAGATGAACTTCAAGACTTGGATGAGTGAATGGGTACATTGTCATGTTGAAAAGTAAATTCTGGACAAAGAATCTTGACAAAAGGAAGAAGGTGATGTTTCAAGGTATCTTGATTCTTCAGATTTTTGTTCACCAGAAATAATCACTAAACTTGTGACTCCAATATGGCCAAACACTCCCCAAACCATGACACTACCTCTTTCCTGTTGATGATTGAAGAAAGACTTTGTTCTATCTTCAGGTCATGTCAGTAGGATGGCAAACCATCTGGTCCATCCAAGTTCCATTTTTTTTCATCACTAAATAATACACTGACAGCCATATTCACCACCAAGGATTAACACTTGAAACGGCTTTGAGTGATAGTTTTTGTATTTACCACGACAAAATTCTCGGATTAAGTATCACATTTGAGTCACCGTTAAAATTCGAGATTGTCGGAGGATTATCTATCAAATCGAGAATTAACGCATGCACAGATGTTTGAAATTAGTTAAAACAAGATGGACAACTTTACTGACACTTATGACGATTTAGTATTTCTTCAAAAAACTTATTTGTCTAGGAAGAGTCGACCTCAGAAAATATTTTTAGTTAGAAAGGATAATATACAGTAACTTGTTTAAACTTTTATTGTCACTATAAACAGCATAAAAAATGTATTTTATCACTTGATGAGCAGTTCATAGGCCTACAATTATCAGGAGTAAATGACAATGTGCTCTTGCAATAATGGGATGCTCCTTCCATTGTTGTAAGGCTATAGCAGTTACAGAAGCAGGGATTTGAAATTCGAAAGCAAAAAGAATATCTGCCTTTCATCTTGCGCATCAAAATATGTGCATTCCATCATCACATCATAACCAATCAGATTACCGGTAAGTAATCTTACAAAGAATCATGAATTATCCGAAAATGACTCAATCCATGGTTGTAATTATGAACGAAGTAATCCTGAATCATGGGTTATGTGATCCTAATTTTAATCCTCAGTTGGTGAATATGTCCATAAGCCACTCATTGTTCTAATTCGTGTGGTTAGTGGCCCATTCCAACTGCTTTTGAGTATGTACAGTAGAACCTCGTTTTTACGAACTCGCATTTTACAAAATTCCGGATTTTACGAAGTAATTCTGAAATCCCGACCCCCTCCTGTTAATTTCCATATAATAAACTTTAAATTTTACGAAGTGTTTTTACGACGAAATTCGGATTTTACGAAGTTAGAAGTTGTAATTGGTAGTAAAAAATTTTACTAAGTGAGCGGCTTGGTTGCATTTCGTTCATTTGGCCTATGTTTATCGCCCTCGTGATTGATGATTAACTGTGGACTAGTTTCCGCCGTCGCCAACAGAGGGCACCATAAGTAACTAGAGAGCCTAGAAAGAAGAAGTGCTTGCTCTTTGCAAAGAAGTGCTCTCTATGCAACGAAAGTGAAACTGAACTTGCAGTCTCACCTGAAGATGATAGCGAATTTGAAGGATTTGAAGAGTGGGAAATCCTAAAAAGTAAACCGAGTTTCCGATCTAAATTCTCAGAGTTTGTTAATGTTGATGCGGAAGTTTTAACTTCTTCGACGTTAAACGATAACGAAATATGCGATTTTATCAAAGATGGCGGCGAAGAATAACATGAAGATCACTGGAAAATATGACATTCAAAGCAACACCCTCACAAATTAAAAGCTCCTTAGAAACTCTAAAAAACATCTGTATGCAACTAATAAATGTACCAGACGATATTTTTGACAGTTTTTTGAATTTTCAAACTACTTAAATAATGATATAACTTCAAATATGCATCAGAAACAATTCTAATACTTAATGTATAAGCCTATTTGTATTAAAAATACTGCCTATTAAAAATTCAGTGCCTATTTACATGTTTTTGGTTTTTTTTGGGTGGGGGGGGAGGGTTGTTTTTTTACGAACTTCGGATTTTACGAAAAAAAATTATTGGTCCCCTGAAATTCGTAAAAACGAGGTTCTACTGTATTGCTTTCAAGGGTGGTTTTACAATCATTCTTCTGTAAACAAGATGTGGATTTCTTTGCAAACGCCTGTGAATTGTGTCCTTTTGATACATTTACTTCAGAAACAGCAGCAATTTGTCTCACAAACTGGGAGCGGTTCTTTACCATTTGCACAATCCTTCTATCATCTCTGGCTGAAGTAAGTTGTGGGCATCCACTTCGAGGTTTTGCATGAAAGTTTTCACCCTTGGCTAGATTTTATAAATTCCAGATGATGTTCGGTCGATTTCACTGGAAATTTCATTTACAGATTTGCCTTCCATAGTTTGTCTACTTCACACCTGAGAAAACTGCATTTTCATATGAAATAAGAATAGAAAGCATTTGTGAATCACCAAATACTGACTTTTTTTTTTAACAGATATGCAAATTATGGGATAGATCAAGTGTCTTGTTCAGTGTTCTCCCCAGAAAATTTTATCAGGTGGGTGGAAAGATAAAATAGCCAGGCAGACACCAATTAAAAACAAATAAACACTGAGGTGTTGTGCAGCTTTTCGTGTATTCAGCCAGGCGGTCACCAAAATCAGCTGGGTGGTGCGCTCTTCAAAAAGGCCTGGGGAGAACCTTGTAGAGGGTGAAAGCAGTATAAAGGTACATTTACATGACCTTTTAAGACAGATCTTTAATGATTTTTTGGTACAAAAAATAGAAATAACCATTATGAAACTTTTATCTTTTTCACACAACAATATAAATGCACAATAAATGTTAGATTTCAAAAACACAAAAGATTTATTTAAAAAAATTCATAAAACCTATAAAAATCAAAGCACATGAATTCAATATACTATGAATATTTTGTTATTCAATAAAGAAAATTTAAAAATTAAACTTTAACTATTCAAAATTAAATGTTTATGTTTATAGTAATGAAAAAAATTAAAATATTCAATATTAAATCTATAATAATTTTATAACAAGTATTATAAATGTATACACAAAAATTTTGTAGATAATCAAGAGTATTTATGTGTATTCATTTCCTCATAACTGCCTTCAGTTTTTCGAAAAGAATCTGACAGTTTGGGGTGCACTTTTGGTTAAAGATCAGACTGTCAAAGGGTTAAATTGCTTAAATCTAAAACAAGGTGCTAAATTTTTCTTTACTTTCCATTTTATAGTGCATGTCTTTGACATTGAAAATTATTCTAAATTATAATAATAATTATCATTATGTGTTGTACTTAAAGGCCTAATCCCAAGTCTTCACTGAAAATGATCATAATTTGACATAATCCAAACCTCCAAAATATAGCATCTGATATCATATTATCTAAAGGCTTCTGAGAAAACCTAAATTGGACACATTTCTGCTGACTTGTTGATCGATAAGTACATTCAACTATTATATCCTATATTTTGTATGGAGACATTGTTTATAAATCAGGACAGAAAACCAAAATATGAACATACAAGCTTTGTGACTTACCTACCAAAAAAAGGTTGGGGCAAGGATGTAAAATCAAGATACTTGGAATACTTAGTCTGTCGTGTTTCATTCTTGAGTGCATAAACAAGCTTTTGGGAAAATTTCCCTAGCCAAGATTTTTTGATTATGCAGGAGGAAAGGAAAAAGATGTTTTGTAGAAGGATAGATAGGATGAAAGATGTAAAACACTTCATTGCATATGATGTTGTGGATCACGTAAATAGAGTGCATGACTATACCGTACTGCCCCGAGCATAAGACGACTTTGAATATAAGATGACCCACAAAATTTAAATACATTTGGGGGAAAAAATTGCATATAAGATGCTTTGAATATACAACGATCTACCAAAATTAGTGAATGAGAGCTAGAGCACAGGTTTCCACAGTATTATGTCACATACACTATACCTTGTCTCAGCTTCAGTTGAGAGTGACATCATGAGTGAAGCGGTTACAGTTCGCCCGCATGAAGAAATAGTTCGAATAATTTTCTGTATAAAAAGTTCAAAATTCTTTCTGGAATCATATTTCATATTTTTCTCATCGATATAATAAAAAATCGGCGGAGAGAAAAACAATTTAACGAAATTAAAAAAAATAATAAATAAAATGAAGTCAGTCTGTAGTCAAGATTATTTGATTGTAAAATGGCGGCGTCTCTTGTTCCTGCGTGAAAGAAATGTGTCAGAAATGAAAGATGATTGAGTTTTCACGAAGAGGATTAAAATACTTTAAACATTAATTTAAAAAAATGATATCTGATAGACACCATTCGACTATTCTACTTTCGAGAAGCCACGCGATTAAAGGATGGTGTAACGTAGCATACATAGCCTTAGAATAACTTATTCTTTAAATGGCCGAAGGATACGATGTTGTGCAGTATGTCTGGTAAGGGACCTCATTCCTTGACGTCACTCTCAACTGAAGCTGAGACGGGTATAGGATATAACTTCTCATCTATTCCTGCTTGTAATTTAATCATACAGTACAACTAAGAATACTATAACAAAATTTCACACAGCTGTTGCATAATGTAATTTTTAATTTCTAAAACTCTGCTATTTTCTTCTACTACTGGCAGAGAGCTTAGGGATGTTTTTCTCAGTTTTCTTGGCCCCTCATTTTTTTATTTTTTATTTATTTTTTTAAATTTTTTACTTTATTACAATCTTTCCAATCTCACATGCATTCCTTTGTTTAAAATTCAAACTCGCAGGTAAAAAAAATAATCATATTCTTGTCATCACCAAAGATTAATAAAAAAAAAAAGTTAAAAGAGTCATCATCGAAGTCGAAAAGAGAACATTGGAGGATTGTGAAAGTTGAAGGTTAAGAAGAAATTGCGATTAAAGAAATGCACTAAAAGAGTCACACATGCTTGCATGCTCAGTTTCTTAAGAACAGTTTTCATTTGCGTGCCTCGATTAGATTTATTAATGCATACTTGTAAATGAAATAGTACTAGGTGATAGTATTGATGTTAGCCAATTTAGATGTTCAAAAGTATCGGCCATCGAATTTTCGGTGTTTTTGCACCATCGATGTTTCATTTCGATTTTCTTAAACCCTTTTGAATTCATTATCTATTGATATTGAATAACTGTTTATGTATTAATGTATTGTAATGAAAGAACACAAATATACTGGGACATTTATAATTTCCAAATAAGATATGGACTTAGAAATTACAAAAATTTGATGGTTTACTGCTTAACTATTACGTTTGGTTGATAATTAAAGCTACATCGACGTTAGTTTTTCTGACATCACCTATCAATATTTCTACTGTTTATTAAGTCAAAAAAATTATCACTGTAAATTGCTTGACTTTTAAAAGCAACAAACCATATCTGTAAAGACTTTCACTGTGTTAAATTCACACTTTCTCTTCAAGTTTTCGTCCGATCTTGTGGTCATGCAGCGTTGATATGCCATATTTGGCAACAGCTTTTGGGATAGCAATTGCAGTGGAAGTTCTTAAAAAAGTTAATTTCTGCG
>JAHWFO010067388.1:0-12465 GCA_023313115.1 Rhysida immarginata
CCTGGGGAATTATAAAGCGTAACAAGCTTCACCCAGCGAATTGTGAGGTCCTTGATGAGAATAGACGCCGCCTCCATTCCTGCATGGTTCGGGGTAATGACTTCAACATGCTCAATACCTTCTTTAACTATAACAGCCGCTTCGCCAAAGACATTATGAGCAGGATATTTTGGGAGTTTGTCCTTACGATAGACCATGTATCCAGGCAGCCTGAATAACCGTTTCGTCTTGAGGTGCGTTTCACAGACAAAGGCGATATCGATTTTGTTTCTTGATAGAAAGTCGAAGAACTCCTCGCGCTTACGTGAGATGCCTCTGGCATTCCAGATTGTACATCTAAGTTTACCTTGATTAACTGCTTTGAAGCTGTTACTAGCTGTAATTAAGCTTCAGGGAATGATTTGACAATTTGTGGAATAGACTTTCCGATTTCTTCATATAATTTTAACATCGCGCCTGTTTTCTTGTTCATATCTTGTAAATCCGAAGGGTTGAAGCCTTTATCAACAGTTTTTGAAGCCACCGATGCATAGGATCTCTCTACAATAGTCTTAGCACTACGCATTCTGTTTTCTTTGGGATATTTAGGACATCCTGAGAAACTTGACGTATGCTGTCCTTCACAGCGAATACATTTAGGTGGATCCTCTCCGTTTACATTTTTGCATTCCCTAGACTGATGGTTTCCTGCACACTTATTACAAGAGGTAGCTCAGTACAGCCCATGGAAACGTGTCCAAATCTGAGGCAATTATAACATTGTAGAGGTTTCTTATTACCCCTAAACAGCTCAACTAGCACTGCCAGATGACCAATCCGAGTGACTTTTTTAAAGTTCTATTGTGCTCAGTGTTTTGAAATAGTGCCACGATCAACGGCATTTCAACCGAGTCATTTACCTTTTTAAGTCTTATTACTTTTTGAGGGAAGTAATTTGTCTGTTTGAGATCGTAAAGGAAATCGTCTAAATTATATGTTACATCAACATTCCTTATAACATTTTTTAACGGTTTTTCCGATTTCAGCTGGTGATGTTGTATTTTCAAGATATTATCACTCTTAATTCCTGACACTAATTTTTTATGGAGATCTTCATTTTGACACTTAATTTTGATGGTGTCAGTCCTGCCTGTATGGGCTGTGAAGCTTTCTAAGGGCACATGCTTTTTGATTTCTTCAAGTGTATCCCTAATTGGTTTACCGTGAGTACGGATTATAATCGGAGGGATATGCAGGTTTCCTTCTTGTTGCCTTCTTTGTCACTGATGGCTGCTTCACTAGATATGTTGTCAATACGCATGCCTTTCTTAGAATTCTTGTTTATAACAGGTATCCAGTTATTAACTTCCGTATTGAGATCCTCATTTAATTTACGCTTACTCCCAACATTTTCTATTGAGAGGGACTCTGCACAGTTAAGTGAGGGGTCATTAATGTCTTGCAAAGTTTCAATGGCATCCACAATCATGGGCGCATTTGAATTACATGTATTGAGGGAGTTCATCATTTCTCTAATAGTATGTTCAAGACTAGTAAGCCCTCTTGCAGCTTCATTACGAGCACTCATAATTTCTGACTTAAGTCTATCAATTTTAGTATCCAAATCTATCTATATATATAAAGAAGGATGTTTGTGGGTCTGTGCGTCTGTGGGTCTGTGGGTCTGTGTGTATGTTTTTTATACAAATCTACAGTTTTATTCCGATCTTGATAAAATTTCGCATACATGACCTTCAAAGCATGAGGAAGGTCACTGTCTACCTCAGATTTCGGAAAAATAATAAATATCGATAAAAAATCGATATTCATGGTTATGGCAAGGCATATTAATGAGAAATATCTCATGACCAACAATGCAAGGCAAAGTTTGTACAACAATAGGTATCAACAATGGTATCAACACGCAATTCACAAACGCTCTGCATGGACCAACAATCAATATCTCATGACTAACAATGAAAGGAAAAGTTTGTGCAAGTGTAATTATCCCGGGCAACGCCGGGTACCTCTTCTAGTTACTAATATTCTTGGCCAGCGTTTCCACCTTGCGTTCAAGGTCTACATATCTGTTGTTAAAAAACCGTACGTAAAGCCTCTAGCTATTCATTGATTACGATATCGAATGCATAGAATCTAGCATCCTTGCACGCATCTTTATAAGCTTGATCACAAGGCAACTCTTTACCATCCGTGTACTTAACTATAATGGTAGCAGATTTCGACGCAGCGCCTGACGTCGCCATGAAGCAGGTGTGGTGCTGGGTTTTGCCGTCCTTAGAAGGACGCACCTACTCAGAACGACTCAGTTTAAAAGACTTAAAAAAGTCCTACCTTGTTAGTCCTCTTGGAGATTCCACCGATGCACTGAAAGTCGTGCAGACTGTAAAAGGTACGTCGTCGTCCGTCGAGTGATAGAATCGTCCGTGTGTCACTCCGTCCTGACTGACTGGATGTGTGTCTCCATCGTGGATGTGTGTCAACCGCTCTTTTTGGACTTCTGGTTGTGATTTTGAAGTGTAAAGTGCTGATCCTGGTTACTATTGAGAGTGCATCGGTGGAATCGAAGTGCAAGGTAGGACTTTTTAAGTCTTTTAAAGTGTGTCGTTCTGAATAGGTGCGTCCTTCTAAGGACGGCAAAACTCCGCACCACACCTGCTTCATGATGACATCAGGCACTGCGTCAAAATCTTCTTCTTCATGTACTGTTAAGCATGCTGATGGTAAAGTGTTACCTTGTGAACTGGCCTACAAAGATGCGTGTAAGGATCCGAGATTTCTAGCATTTGATATTATTATTAACGAACAACTTGGGGCATTACCTACTGAACTGAACAATAAGTATCGAATCAAGGGTGCAAGCACTGTCCAAGGAACTTGGTAGTAAAATTGATAATTTAAAAAAGGATGTTCAAAGTGCAAGTTTAGAGACTGCCAATGGCCTCGGTAACCTTGGCAATATTATCAAGGACTTTTTGGGCTCTTCTAGTACATCTGATTCACCCATGATAGTGGTAAATCCTGAAAACGTTTCTACTTGCCTGGAAGCGGCCAACGAAGGAAACGCCTCATTACGAGCTAGCGTCAAAAGACGGCATGAAAATAATTCTGCTGTCAGTGATGGAGGTGACTGGCGTATTGTGCAGAATAAAAGGAACAAAGGTGGTGTTAGGATAGACAACATCCAGGCCACTGTTAATATCGACGATAGTGTCTCTGTGGCCTACGAGGTAACAAAGCTAAGCTTAGTCATTCCCAAAGCAATGTCGCCCATGGAAAGGAAGCTGTCTGCATACCTCCGATTATTATTCGTCATCACGGGAAGCCTAACAAGGAAATTCTAGACGAGATTAAAAATAACGTGGCTCTGGATAAAATTACTGCCCATACGGGTCGTTCAGACACCATTAAGGTCAAATGTCATGACGAAGAATTGCACAAATCTCTAGTGTCTGGAATCAAAAAGAATGATGTTCTTAAAATCCAACACCACCAACTAAAGTCTGAAAAGCTACTGAAATACGTTGTTCGTAACGTTGACAAAACATACGACCTCGAAGACTTCTGTGAAGACCTCAAAAGTGCCAACTACTTCCCGGATAAAGCAATTAGGCTTAAAAAAGCAAACGGTGCTGTCGAGATGCCAATAGTTCTAGTCCTCCTCCAAAACACTGAACATAATAAGTCCTTCCTAAATCTGAAACGTATCGGTCCACTTGCTAAAGCTGTTGAATTATTTAGGAGTAACAAACGGCCACTGGAATGCTACAGTTGTTTACGTTTTGGGCACGTGTCTCAGGGTTGCACCGAGTCACCACGTTGCAACAAGTGCGCAGGCGATCATCAATCAAAGGACTGTACCAATATAAAAGGTAAAGACCGCCTAAATGCATTCGCTGTGAAGGCCAGCACACAAGCAGCTATACAAAATGCCCCAAATACCCACAAGTCAAAAGGAACAGAAATCCCAAGGTAGTTGAAGGTAGATCTTTCGCTTCTGTTGCCTCTGCTTCAATTGGTAAGGGAGCTGTTGACCACAAAGAACTGGCTAAAATTCAAAGGTTTCTGGGTAACTTAATGAATATGCTAAAAGAAGGTAACAATTTGCCACAGATTACTCCAGTTGAGAGCAGAAAATAATCATGGTTAGACATCCGTATAAAGTACTAAAAAAGGAAAACTACGATGCACTATCGGGAATGCGAGGATCTCTCGCAAGTGTCATGAGTTCTACGATTTCCTCACAAGTTGGAATATCGACGTTGCCTTTTTGTGCGAGACTCACCTCAAGCAAAGCAGATCTTTTAACCTACCAGGTTATTATATTTACAGAAAAGATAGGACCCCTAAAAAAGCTACTGATCCAGCCTCTGGAGGGGCAGCTATTGTTATCAGAAAAAGCATTAATCATACTAAGATCATCACTCCAGATTTTGTGAAAATGGAAGCAGTATCCATTATCCTTAAAGATGTTGACGTTGGTGAGGTCAAGTTTACTTCCCTATATAACCCTCCAGGGCACAAGCTCGACCCTCGCGACCTCGATGAGCTTCTGTCCGGACCCATTCCAGTTGTTATGGCAGGTGACTTAAATGCGAAGCACCCTCATTGGAATTCTAGATGTACAAATCAGAGCGGCTCAGTACTCTATAGATACATGTTAGATCAGATTGACACTTCCATCGTCGGCCCCCTTGAAGATACATACTACTCTGACCACTCACCTGTTAGTGATGTGCTTGACATAGCTGTCCTCAAGGGGTTTTTCAAACCATACAATATCTACACAGTGAATGCCTTATCATCCGACCACCTCCCTGTTGCTTTAAATTTTGAGGAGATAAATATCGATTTGAGGGTAAATCTTCTTTACAAGCAGGACAGGAAATTTTTTTAGAGAACTTTTAAAAGATAGTAACATTCCATATCAGGACCCAGACAGTAGCAATGAAATCGACGAAAATGTCAAAAATGTCACTCGCACCATCCTCATGGCTTCCGATGCTAGTGCTTCTCCAGTTGATTGCAAGCGACCAGATCATCTTGAACTTCTTCCCAGCATCAGGCAGGCTATTCAGGAAAAAATACTTATAGAAGACTGTGGCAACGAATCAGGCTCCCGCATTTCAAGACGAAGTACAACAGGCTATCGCCGAAGGTCAGCGAGCAGATCCAGGACTTACGGAATCAAAGATGGAATGACAAGATCAAGAGTCTGTCCGTCCAGGATAATTCTCTATGGAATACTGTCAGGGCCCTTAAAAGCAACAGGGCCATTGAACTCCCTCCTCTACTTACAGAAAGCGAAGATTTTGTTAGCAGTGACCAGGACAAGGCTCAACTTATCGCCGACTCATTGAAAAGTCAATTCAATACGCCCAAGGAGGACTGTCTGATTAATATTACTCATGAAGTCAAAGACGTGTGTGACAAGTTTGGCTTCTCTCAACGTGCTCTTACTCATCCTAATATCATTTACACCTCTAAAATTTTGAACATCATTAAGCACCTGAAAAATAAAAAAGCAGCCGGCATTGACACCATCACCAACAGTGCTCTGAAGAATTTGCCTCTTAATGTTGTTTGCATTATCACCAGGATCATGAATGACTGCTGGCTAAACGGTCACTTTCCTAGCGCCTGGAAGGACTCAATCATCCTCACTAGTCCCAAGCCGGGACTTGATCCTGCTTTTCCCATCAGCTACAGGCCCATTAGCTTACTGCCAGTGCTCTCCAAGGTCTTTGAGCGAACTATTCTCAAGAGGTTCAACGACTTCTGCAAGGCAAACAACCTTATTCGTGAAGAGCAATTCGGCTTCCGCACAGCTCACTTCTGTCAGCTCCAGGTATGGAGGCTTGTTGCTGATTTAAACGGTCCTCTCAATCTTTCTATATTTGGTGGTATCGTCTTTCTTGACGTTCAAAAGGCCTTTGATCAAGTCTGGCATGATGGACTCATTTATAAAATGATTACTTGTGGCTTGCCTGATGACCTGATTGCCTTGGTTTGCTCCTTTCTGACAAACAGGACCTTCCGTGTTAAGGTTGGTGACTCCTTGTCTGACCCTTCTGATGTTAATGCTGGTGTTCCCCAAGGCTCTGTCTTGGGGCCTGCCTTGTTCAATTTCTTTATCCACGACTTTCCTAAGTTTACAAAGTGCAATCTTTACTTGTATGCTGACGACGGGTCCATCATGACCTGGGCACGTAATCCAGTCCACGTCATCAGCCGGCTGCAAAAAGCTTTACACCACTGTGAGAGCTGGTTCTCTAAGTGGCGCTTACAGCTGAATGTTAACAAGTGTAAAGCCATGTTCATCACACGCAAACGCAAAAACCCTCCAAGGCCTTTCATCCTACATAGTAGGAAGCTTGGGTGGGTTAAAAATTACCTCGAGTTGTGATTGATTCCAAGCTCAAATGGAACGACCATGTCCAATATTCGCTTAACAAGGCTAAGAAAGCGAAATTTAGTCTCATCGCGCTACTGGGGCGAAACAGCGCTCTCAGAGTGGACAGCAAACTCTTGTTATACAAAGTAGTGATTCGTGCCATTTTACTTCACGGTATGCCTGCTTGAGCTTCCATTTGCAAATCGAGATTGAAAGATCTTCAGACTTTCCAAAATGTTACCCTCTGGTCCACTGCTCAACTAGACAGAAGAGTTGCCAACAATCTCTCTATCTATGAAGATCTGGGGATGACCCACATTGGTTCCTATGTTCAAACACTTCTCAGGAACATGCTGCCCAAGATGGAACATCATGAAAATACCCTGGTTGCTGGTATCCTGGACCACTCACTCACTATCAGGGGTTCCCTCAGATTTCGAAGACCCCGTCATATCTTGGATGTCAATTTCGAGAACATCAACAAGGCCGAGTTCCCCAACTACTGGATCTACTAGATCCTAGTTTTTCGGACTCGCTATTCGTCAATCCACAATCCGATTCTCGTCCCTACCATGAAGGGACTCTTCTCTGGATGACTTAAAGAGGTTCATCAGGCTTCTTTCCTACTTCAGTGTACCTGATTTGGTTTACTTTTTGGGTGAGCGTGTAAAGTGAGCTAAAGGCTCCTGGACCACTCGTTCTACTTTATTCACTACACTGATTGATTGTCGATTGTCGCTTTCAAGTCAGTTCACTCAGTTCCCCCTAATGTACTCCTTGGTCCCTGCTGAATGATGATAGCCTTGCAGTCGAAAAGCGCTTCCAGGTTCAGGTTGTATTTTTTCTTAATTTTTGTTGTGGTGAAAGAGTTTTTTATTTCTTTTATTTAGAAGAATGATGTTAGTAAAAATACATTGCTACCAGAATAATTACTGAAAGATAAACAACTAAAGACTTCAACAAATAAAATATTTGAGCAATTAGATTAGTCCACATGAAAGAAACATGTAAACAGCTTGTAAGATATGTAAATTAAATTATAAGGTAATTTTTACAGTGTTAAAATTAACAGGATGTCATTTTATTCACGAGCTGTGGGAAATTATAATTTCATTATTACATGAACTTCATATTATAAAATAAACGATTATAAAAAAATAAAAAGTAAACAAAAAGAAAAAAAAAAACGGTCAAAAATATGTACTTATATGTAAACAAATGTACAAGTACTTGTTATGTATATTTCTTCTCTCTCCCCCTCTCCACCTATTTTCATTAATGAACGGGCCATTTCAGGGGTTTCGATCTCAAAAGTTGACTGTAGGGGAGACCGAGGCACAGTGGGTCATGGGGTACAGTGGGTCATTGCGATCTGTGCAACATCTACCAACAATATTCAACTTTGCAATTATAAAGTTGTTAAACCATCCATTACTGCAAGTGTAGTGTATAGTTTTAGCTTCCTGCAACAACATGTGCAACGCCAGAAAATAAAAGCTCAATTTTCAGGTAAAAACTAAACTTTTATTGTCAACTTCCAGTTGTGTTTACTCCATAACTGCTATGTAATAAGGAAAGAGTTTTTATATGGAAATTATCAGTAAAATATTGACTATTTGTGTGCATTATGGCCAGTCGTTGCGGAGATCGTAGGGGCTGCCATGTTATCTTATATGACTAATTGTAATATGGGGCACACTGAGTCACTGCGCCTGGGGCACAGTGGGTCATGACTTTTTTGTGTCACTATTTCACAGCAATAGCATTTTTTGTGTCACTGCGACTTTTAAAAAATTATAAGAAAACAAACACATTTCTTATAACTTAATTTCTTTATTTTTTTAATTTAAGGGTGCTATAAGTGTATCAAGATGGTTCGGAATACAACTAGGAAGACCAATATTGGCAAGACTGATGACGACGTAATGAGGCGAGTTGTTAACTCAGTAATGAAAGAAGGCAAGACGATACGCGAAGGTGCAAAAACTTTCGGAATTCCGAACACTACTCTGCAGTGATATGTTGTTCACTATCTGAAACGCCTACCAAGTTGTGATAATTTCATAATGCCTGAAAAACCGGAAGAGTCAAATGTTGATCCAAGCGACGTATTGAAGTTGCCCCAACCCAGCAGTCATGGTGGGACGGCTAGCCAGCGAGCACGTATGACTTTCGGGATCAAGTTCGGTGTTTTGGGTGTTGGTTAAACATGTACTGGCCTAAATTGTTCTAATGAATACAGAATAAAACATCTTCAAATAGTTAACGTCCTGGATATGAATTATTTTACATTACCTACAGACCCCTTAGCCTGAGCCACAGTACCTCATAACTGGCCCACTGTACCCCAAATCGGGGCACAATGGGTCACAACTAGCCCTCTTCCCTTAACTATTATAAATTAAATTAGCTCTCTAAGGTTAGCCTTAACCACTGTGATGTAGGTACCTAACATATGTAGTTACACAGTGAAACTATTGGCGTTAGTTAATAGTTTTGTAGTAAAATTCAATAATCGGAAAAATGACCCAATGTGCCCCGGTCTCCCCTACATGTTTTTTATAATTTCATTTAATTCTCCTTGATCATTCAATTTCGCAAAGTCCGGTTTTCTTGGGAATCGTGGGATGACTAGCTGCAAGTAAAAATTACACTCTACTACACAGCGATGGCCAGCAAACGTGCGTTTAATGAGAAACTTATTTTTTTAATTTCTGAACGAATTCCAATGTGGAATACCAAACTAAAGGAACACAGAAATGATCAGCTAAAATAAAACAAAACCAGGTAAAAGTCCAGAGCAGCGGTTTCTATTTTCTCGGGTGACATCGATCAGCCCCGCCACGTTTAAGCCTTTCACATAAAGCTTGTTTCAGCCCCGTTATGCTCTGAATTTATTATTGTTTTTAATCAATAAGTAAATGCAACATATTTAATAAATAAGAAAATGATTTATCATATTATAGAAGTTATGCAAGTAAACATTTTCGGAAAGTTATGCAAGAAAACATCATGAAAGTCTCGTGACGGTGTATGTGCGGCCAGGCCGATTAATGATCGACAGCCCGCCCATAGCTGATGTTCACCGTCACAGGACTTTCGTGATTTTTTCCCCGCATAAATTTCGTCAAATATAATTCCTATAATATGATAGATTATTTAAGAATTAATTAGACACGTTACAATAATGAATTCAGAGCATAAACGCGACGGGGCTGACCGATGTCTTCCGAGAAAATTAGGGAACGCTACACTCGACTTTTACCCAAAAGGGATTTAATATTTATTTATTATTACACAAATACTAGACAGTACAGTTCTTGTATTTTTAAAGCATACTCGGCCAAATGAAAAATTAACATAATATAACATCTCAATTTAAAAAACTGTTGATAATTCATTTGATAAACTATTTTTTTTCTTCGAAAGTTTAGCTGCGTTAACATTTCTTGTTTAGACTCCATTTTACGAAAGAATATACTTTTCTATAGAGACCAATCAGGACATAGCTTAAGCAGAAATGTTGCGTGAAAGTTTCAATTGTGAAATGCTCAACGGATTCCGCGTTTCCACGCGGAATTTTCGCGGAGGGGCCACTATACGCAACCCATACGGATCTACATCCGCTCCGCCAGGGGTTTTCTATGTGAAACAAGCTTTAGAGAAAACAATTTCATTCATCTCAAGGACGCAATAAACAGCGATGGCAGATATTAAAAATTAGGGTCAATTAGCAATTTTACCATCATCTTTTACAAGTGGTCCGCAACATATGCATGAAAAGACTCGGGATACCATGACATATGTAAGGAAAAACGGTAGACCCGATTTATTAATCACTTTCACAACATGTCCAGAAATAACGGAAGTGATTGTGTTTCCAATGAACTCCGGCAGGTGTCTCCACGTGTTGCTTTTTCTCTTAAACAATGATAGGTTCATGAAATCATCAACAGAAGTCGCTGTCCTCAATTGAGTTTCTCTCCTTAAGTACTCCCGGTAGGGAAAAAAAAAATTGCGACGATAGGAAGTAGTACATCATTTGGCTTTGAACTTCCAACTTACAACTGTATTAAACAAACGTTGGAAACCTTTCCAGCAAATAACTGTTCATCTCTCCAGTGAAGGATTTCATTTTTCGCACAATAAATAGAAAATTAGCTTATGCGATCGGTTTGTTCAGACGTCCATCTATCCGTCTATGGACACAATTCCAACAATGCATTGCGTTCGAATGGGGAGCATGCGTATAGAGAATTGCTGGAAGAGACGAATCAGCCTTGCGCTGGGGAAAACGCGTGCTGAGCACTTCGTTACGGCTCCGCTCGTGCTCTAAACGTTCTTGAGATGGTGCGCGTGCAGGATGCACGTGATTGACGATTATAGAAAGGGGATATCAGTGCCTAAACCAAAAGAATTTCTTTATTCGTAGGAAGCTTATTATTTATTACGATAACTTGAAATCGAATTAACTTTTTCACACTCTGTTTTCACCATTCCATTAATATGAGACAGAGCAAGAACAAGTTTGAAGGTGAGATAGCCGGAATAGGTACAATAGCACGTGCTCTAACGGGTCTATTATGATACCCCCTTAAAAATTTCAATGACCAGATATGGCATGTAATATATCTAACAACTCGTAACCACGTATCATGAACGAATATAACTAATATTTAATGATGGCCGAAATGTGTTTACAAGTACATGTTCTAATGATACCGTATGTCACGTTTAGAATTTGCAAAACTAAGATATAGTATGTAATATACCAAACATCTTATGGTACCGTTGGAGCTTTCCATTTTAAGACATGACATGTAATATATCAAACAACTCGTAACAACGTCTCATGAATGAATATAATGAGTAAATAATGATAGTGGTAGTTAGTTTAGTAGTACGCATCCTGACCATACCACATGGTACTGTTGGAACTTTCAATGCTAAGATATGGCATGTAATATATCAAACCAGTCATAATGACGTGCAATGAATGAATATAATGAGCAATTAATGATAGCGGAAATGAGTTTAGTTGTACGTCTCCTAATCGTACCACATGGTACCGTTAAAACTTACAATGCTAATTTATGGCATGTTATATATCAAATAACTTGTAACGGAGTGCCATGAATGAATATAAAGAGTAATTAATGATAGTGATAATTAGTTTAATAGTACGAATTCTAATGGTACCAAATGGTACTAGTGAAACTTTCCATTCTGAGATAAAGCATATAACATATCAAACACCTCGCAACGACGTGCCTTGAATGTATATAATGAGCAATTAATGATAGCGGAAATGAGTTTAGTTGTACGCCTCCTAATCATACCACATGGTACTGTTGGAAATTACAATCTTAAGACATGGCATGTAATATATCAAACAACTCATAACGAAGTGCCATGAATGAATACGAGTAATTAATGATAAGGTAATTGGTTAACAGTACGTGTTCTGATGGTACCAAAAGGTAGTGTTGAAACTTTCAATGTGAAGATATGGCATATAATATATCAAGCAAGTCATAACGAAATGCTTTGAAGGAAAATCATGAGTAATTAATGATAGTGGTCATTAGTTTAGTAGTATGTATCCTGATCATACCACATGGTACTGTTGGAACTTTTAATGCTAAGTTATGCATTTAATATATCAAACCACCAGTAACAACGTTTCATTAATGAATATAGAGTAATTAATGATAGTGGTAATTAGTTTAACAGTACGTATTCTAATAGTACCAAATGGGACTATTGAAATTTCAATGCTAAGATATGGCATGTAATATATCAAACCATTCGTAATGACATGCAATGAATGAATATAATGAGCAATTAACGATAGCGGAAATGAGTTTAGTTGTACGTCTCCTAATCGTACCATATGGTACCATTGAAACTTACAATGTTAAGATAATGCATTTTATATATCAAACAAATCGTAATGGAGCACCATGAATGAATATAAAGAGTAATTAATGATAGTTTAGTAGTGCATATCCTAATCATACAACATGGTACCATTGAAACTTTCCATTCTGAGATATGGCATATAATATATCAAA
>JAHWFO010067390.1:0-44797 GCA_023313115.1 Rhysida immarginata
AAATTCTGACCATTCTCCATCTATGCAATGACCCATTCAAGACTGCCACTCTCGAAGCAATTGCGATCTTTAAAGCTAAGATCTTCTCTCCAGATCACCTCCTCAATTGCCAAACCGTTTTTGATATTTATTCAATTTTAAATTCTTTATCCGATATCTAGTAATTTTTCAAATTTGTATATTTACTTTCATTTCCATTTTTTATTGATACCTTAGTTTACGTTAATTCCAGATGAGTCTTCTTCTAGGTCCGCGTTTTCAATTTTGTTTGTATTATGACATCACTTTTTCCTTTATATTTTAATTAATTTTCCTCTCAAGGTTTCCTTATAATTTCAGTGTTATTGGTTCCTTATCCAATCATTCTCCTTTCAATGTCGCCACTGTAAAGTTTATATTATTTATTATTTGTTATTTCTTCATCCAATCATGTTCTAATTCTGTACCATATTTTCTCTATATAATGACTTATGTCCTCTTGTGTGTATCCTTGATAAAGCCGGGAAAAAATGGCGAAACTAGTCGGAAACTTTGTTCTCCCTTTGCCTTTGTTGTTTTGTAAAGTCTCTACCAATTTTATCGATAGAAACAGCACTATGGACGCCTTACTGAACAAAGAAGATAACTGCTTACCTAATTGTCTCCTTATTGTCTCCTACTGTCCAACCTTTTTCATTGTGAGTATCTTTACTAGATATCTATTCTATAGAAAAAACCAATGTCAGTTAATCACATTAAAGTTTGCTTAGTCTGCACTAAACACTGATTTGCAACCAAATTGATTCCATAAAATGTGATAAATGTTGATGATCACTTCACACCACGTGTAGTGATCTGGAGAGGAAACTTATTAATCCTCTTCTTTTGTCAGACGGATCCTTATTATATGTATGTAAGTAATGCAAATCTACGACAGGAAGAGATGTTAAGAACTTAATACTCAATCTGAAAAGAGAAATTGAGGAGCTGCGAGAATCGACCTTGAATAACAGCTACCCTCCCTCTCCCTCCGTTAACGATATCATGGCGGAAGTGAATGACCGTATCTCCAGAGAATACAACGTCATTTTCTTTGGCATGAAGGAACTTAGCGGTGACAATTCCAATATCAATGCAGTAGACAAATCACGTATAGTGGACATTCTGGGTAAGCTTTCACGTGCTGTCCTTTCACAATTTGACCAACTTTGCTCTTCTCGGCTGGGGAAACCTATGCTGGGAAAGGTGAGACCACTGAAAGTTACACTACTGTCGAAATCTGATGCTCTGTCTGTTCTAAGACAAAGGAGAACGATTGCCACAATTTATAAACTCAATGTATCTCAGATAAAACAAAAATAGAAGGTGATCATTTACTCTCCCTTCGTGCTGAACTTTCTGATCGCCAAACAGAAAACGGTGGAATGAACTTGACTATAAAGTACATCAACGGCTGCCCCAGAATTGTGGAATTGGAAACACAAAAAACTAAAAAACCAGGAAATCTCTTTCTACTATCAAAATGTGAACGGTCTTAGATCTAAACTTGTGGACCTGTCTAAAAATATTCACTCACATTCTTTTGACGTCGTCTGCTTCAAAGAGACAAACCTGTTACCTGATATGAGCAACGCTGAACTTGGCTTGACCTCCTACAATGTCTACCGTTACGACAGGAACCGATCAACTAGTGGAAAAACCTCAGGTGGGGGCGTGCTCATTGCCATTAATAACAAGTTTTCCTCCATGCTTATTACTTCTCATGTTCAACAAGTGGAACATCTCTTTGTAATTCTTTACCTGGACAACTGTTCCTACGTCATATGTGCTACTTATATACTCCCCCCCTGTTCTCCGCCTTCCTACTATGAAGTACATTTGAACGAGAACGAAAGAGTTGCTTCTTTTTATCCTACATCCGAGATTTGTGTCTTAGGTGACTACAACTTACGTGAAATACTCCATTTTGGCTGTCCAATACTGAACTTCTCGACAGGAATTCAATGTCCTTGACAGGTAACATGCTAATTCTTAAACCTAACTCAATACAATCACTTATTAAACAGTAATGACGTAATATTAGACCTTATTCTATCTACCTCTTTTGTTGAAACTTCATTCACAGCTGATCCTGTTTTATTACCCAATTTTCACTATCTCCCCTTATTTGGAGTTATTCATGCCAGGCACTCATGTCCATCTATTCAATATGATTTCGACTTTTTTGATTTTAAAAATGCAGACTATGATTATCTTAATACAGTTTTAAGCAATATTGACTGGTGTGTTCTTGATCAGCTAGACTTGCAAACAGCCGTTGATCACTTCTATAGGCAGCTATATTCTATAATTATTGAACTTCTTCCCAGAAAGAGAATCTGTAACGTGATTAAAACTTTTCCAAGACGGCTCACACCAGAATTAAAGAAATTAATACAAATCTTCCTATTTAATAAGAGACTATCAAAGCTTTTCTGATCTTAGATCCAAATGTAAAGCTCCTAATAAAATTTGTTACAACCAGTACATTTTATCAGTGGAAACGTCCACTGTAAGCAATGTCAAGTCTTTTTGGGGCTACATCAATGCTAAGAAATCTGATAATGACTTTATTTTACAACAGTGCTATTGGGAACAATCCATTGGGCATTTCTAGTCTTTTCCAACAATATTTTTCGAGTATTTTGCAAATACTAATTTAAATTCTTATTTAAAGCATATCACCTATGACGGACATGTTGATCTGTCTAGTGTTTAAATATCAGCAGCACAAGTTGAAGAAAAACTTAAGACTGTAAAAACTAATAAAAGCCCTGGTCCTGATGGTATACATCCTCTGTTTATATGTTCCTGTGGATCTAGCCTCTGCCTCACACTCCTAATCATTTTCAATAAATCTCTGTCTTCTGGTGCCTTCCCGTCCATCTGGAAATCAAGCTTTGTTACCCCTATTTTAATATCTGGTAATAAGAATGATATCACCAACTATTGGCCTATAGTTATCCAATCAGTTTTCTGTAAAATCATGGAATCCCTTGTACTGAAATCTATACTGGGGCAATTTAGGAATATCATTCTCTCCCAACAACATGGATTCCGTAAGGGGAGATCCACCATTACAAATCTTATAACGTTTGAAAAGTTTATCTTTGACAATATGGACACAGCTTCAGGTTGACGCAATTTACACGGATTTAGCCAAAGCATTTGATCAGGTAGACCACGATATATTATGTCACAAACTAAAGGCACTTGGAATCGCAGACCCGTTTCTGTCTTGGATTTCTAATTTTCTCTCTTCCAGGCTTCTTTATGTTAGAGTGAAACATTCTATCTCTGAAGCAATTACAGTAACAAGTGGGGTACACCAGGGTTCCCACCTAGGTCCATTGCTCTTCTTACTATATATCAATGATGTCAGTATGTATCTGAAGGATGCGCAAAACCTTCTCTTTGCTAACGACCTTAAGCTAAACTGCTCAATCAAGAACTTCAATGACTGCCATCGTCTACAGAATTCACATGATTCATTGTCTTGTGGTGCTCAGATAACAACATGAAGCTAAACATCGAAAAGTGTAAGGCTGTCTCATTCTCCAGGAAGAGATATCCTGTGACCTTCACATACAACATTAAAAACGTTAATAGACATTCCAAATCCTTTACATCTTTTTTGGCCTTAAACACCCTATACTGCTTCCTACTCCGTTCTACTTTGGAGTATGCATCCATTGTCTGGTCTCCACATTTCTCAAAATATATTGATATCAAAGAGAGTATCCAAAATCTTTTATTGTATATCATTCATAGAAAATTGTGCCATTCTCCTACCTTTTCTAACTATGACAAACTCCGTGACCTGACGGGACTTGAAACTCTAAACATCCGTAGAGTTCGTACTGATCTTTTGTTTATTTATGACTTATGTAACTCAAATCTTGACTGTCAGCCACTACTTGAATTTTTTCCCTTTAGAGTACCAGTTTACAGTACCAGATCAAATATGCTTTTCCATATTGAGAAGTCATCCTCAGCCAGCAATTACATTCACAACGCTTCCTTCAAACGGGCCTTACGTAGTGTTAATTACCTTCTTACTTCATTCGACCTCTTCCACGACAAAAGGAACAAATTGAAGTGTATTAACATTGCACTATGACGGAATTGTCTCATTTTTTCCTTATATGTTTGCTGTTTTTATACCCTCTGGCTATTTTTTATTTTATTTGCGCTCATTATGTATCCAGTTCTTGAAATAATTATTTTTATATAACAGTTATGTAATATATTTCCTCGTGTTTTATGATTTTAGAGTAATGCCTTAATTTGTGTATTTTATCGAAATTTTATTTTCTTTGTCATTATTGGGCATCGAATTTTACTTGCTGTGTTAATCATATTTTGATATTACGTTGTACTTGTCAGATCTTACTTATATCATCCTTTTTTATCTTATTTATATCATTGTCACTGCTTATATTGGTCATGTAAAATGGGTATTCCCGTATAATTTGAATAAATAATTTGAATAAATAATTTAGTAGTTTCAATTATCAATTAATTGAGTGTCCGGTGTTTACTACACTCGAGTGTACCCTTTCTCTTAGGTATAGGTAAAGTAATGGCTTAATATATGTCAACTGGTATTTTACCTTCATCATATATTCTGTTGAAGAATGCTATAATATAAGAAATACCTTCATCATCTAATGCCTTTAAATATTCTGATGGAATATAATCTGTTCCCCTTGCTTTATTTTCTGGCAACCTTTCGTTTGCGGTTTGCACCTCTTATCTTAGTATACTGTATCCTTATATGTGTTCTGGAACCGATAGTTGGTATTCAGTTGGCGTTCCTCTGTTTTCATCATCATATAATTTTTTGCAGACAATTTTCTTATTCTTTACATACTTGTTTTCTTTCTTCGATGTCCATAACAACTTCTCTGTAGCATTCTTAATTGCCCCCACACAATCTGGTCTTTCTCGCACATTTCTCGTATTTTCCTCTGCAGTGAGAAGTCGTTATGTGTTCTTTTTAAACCATCCATTTCTTCACATCGTCTTTCTAGCTAGAGTGGTTTAGTGTCTTAGCCTGGTTTATCAATTTCTTAATAATTTTATCAAGTCTGAGGTATTCTGTTCTGACACTTTTAACAGGTCGTCGTCTGTCCATTAACTGGAGGATTTCATGCATCATCCAGGATACTCTGCTTCTCTTTTCTAGACAGGTTTCTGCCGCATTCTCAAACGTCTTTTTAATTGCTTCTCAGTGATTCATTAAACTGTCTTAGATTTTGTTTTGTTCATTTACGATATTTGAAATGAATTCTGAAGAGAAAGCTTCAATGTTTATTGTGTCAGCCTTTAGAGCTGAGACTAGAGAAATGTATGAAGTGTTTCTATACTATGTATACCACCAGATTGACACAGATCGTTATCTTGGCTTTTTAATCTCAAAGAGCCGGCGTCCTGCATGGTTTTCTCAAAGTGGTCGCGAAGTTTGCAGGATTTCTGGTTTGAAATTAATCATTAGGCAGGGATTATGCACCAAAATGCAGGTGGGTTATCTCGTGTTCTGATCTCTACTATAGCCGAGTAGGAACCAATCGTTTCTAAGGAAGAGATTTCTAGAGAACAATTACAGGAGTCACTATGGCTGGGGATTATAGAGTGTTTGAAGGATGGTAAGGACCCCTACCTGCTTCTCACTGGCCAGATATGATTGACAGTTTTTTTTTCATGATAATGATCGGCTACTTTATTATATTAAAAATCTAAGGTACTCGAGAAACATGGGAGCAGTTAGTCATTCCCCACAGTCTTATTAAACACATATTGTTTACCTTTCATGACTTTCAAAGAAGTGGACATCCTAAAACTAAATGCCTGTGGAAAAAATTAAATAACTGTTTTTCTGGCCCCATATGAAACAGTATAAATGAAGATAAAGACTAATGTGGATAACTCTAATGTGATTCTTAATATTAATAAAAAACTTTTTAACCACAACATCTCTAAGAAATAGGATAAACTAAACTTGATTCTGGTAGTACTTTTCGGAAGCAATTGCTACCATCATTCCGCAGTCCAGGAGCACCTCAAAGACAACAGAAGAACTACCTGAGTCTTGGAAAATATGTGTATATACGAGGTCCGTTCAAAAAATACGTAGACTGACGTCATAAAACAAAATATACTTTATTCAGAAGTTACACATCTGGGTCCCCTTCAAAGTACTCTCCTCCCCGACGCACACACTTATCCCAACGGTGTTTCCACTTTTGGAAACAGTCCTGGAACGCTTCTTTTGTGATGTCCTTCAGCGCCTTCGTCGCATTTGCCTTTATGTCGGGAATCGTCTCAAATCTCCTTCCTTCCAAAGGTCTTTTGAGTTTGGGAAACAAGAAGAAGTCACAAGGAGCGAGGTCAGGTGAGTAGGGTGGGTGAGGAAGAACAGTGATCGAGTGTTTGGCCTAAAACTCTCGAGTTCTGAGGGCTGAATGGGCTGGAGCGTTGTCGTGATGAAATAACCAGTCACCTCTCGTCCACATTTCTGGCCTTTTCCACTCGTCCAGTGGCAGTTTTTCCGAGTTCAACACAAAATTTCACAGCAACTCTTTGCTCGTTCTAGTCACTCATTCTAAAAATCCGCCAAACGAAAAAAAACACACTTCACAAACAACCGCGTAGCTAATCAACCAATACTGATATTTGCAATCAAAAAACTGCCTTGTAATCAGCGGATTTGTCAGAAGATGGCGACACCAAGCGATTTTGATTGGGACCAACAGGGCCCGCGCAATTAAAACAGTCTACGTATTTTTTGAACAGACCTCGTAAAAGAAACTACAACCAATCAGAATTCAAAAACGAAAGACACAAAAAGGCCAATTCTTTTGATTGGTTGTTTGGGTCGACCATTTAGTTAAAGGTGAATCGATAATTGGACCCATATCTAAGTTAAGTATAGTATTTTTGTCTGTACGCTAGATCGCAATGCTTTCGTCCAATAGGTGTCTCTTATTTATTGATTTTATCATTTTAACATTATGAAATTCATGGCCAGTGTCGATGGAGTGTTTGGCTTATGTTGTCCCATATTTAAAAACTTTGAAACTATCGGAATTTGACAGCTTGGTCACCAACAGCACCAATCTTGGTAATAAAATAAAACAATGGACAATCTAAGATGTAGAATTATTAGTTTCCTTCAATATAGTATCATTATTCCCAAGTATTCCTCTTTCAGAAGCAGTTAAGTTCTTGAAAAACATCATCTGCAAAAGCAAGGTGCCATCTAATATCCAGACTGAATGTTTAAAACTTATTGGACTATGAACCAATAACAATAGTTTTAGCTTCCAGGATAAAATTTACAAAATGACGGAAAGCACTCCTATGGGATCGTGCCTCAGCTCTATCTTGGATAAGGTTTTTATAAAATGTTTTGAGAATATCCTCAGAACGTCGAAATTCTATTTCCCTGAGTGTCGGTTTCGATTTGTTGGTGACATACTTGCGATATTTGATATTAACAGGTGCGATATCAATTTTTTTCTGCAACATTTAAATAGTTTTTCCCCTCTGTTCAGTTTACCCTGGAATTAGAGAAAGACCAGAAGTTGCCTTTCCTTTAAATTAATCATCAGAAGTCAAGACCACTTAGAGTTTGACGTTTACCGGAAGCCCTCTAATGGCTTCAACTACATTCCAAATGATTCTAGCCACCTCTGGAACCAGAAGACTACCACTTTTGTTTCCATGTTGGATAGAGCCCTTAACATTCTGCTCAGCCAAGAACAATTTAGGAAAGAAATTTCCCTCATCAAAAATATCGCAACTATGAATGTCTACAATAATCGCACCATCATGGATTTACTTAGGAAAAGAAAGTTCAAGAAATTTATTACGGACAGCACTGCACATGGCAAAACCTGGAACCAGGGCAGTATTAGTTCTTTACCGTTTAATAAGCAACTCATCAGAGGGTTGAGCTCAGCATTAAAATCTTTTGCTTTTTCAATTTTTTTCAGCAATCCCAATCACAAGAAGGGCATTTTCCCCAACCCTAAGGAGAAGATCCCTTCACTCCTCAAGTCACAATTCTACAAAACTAAATGTGCACAATGTGATATGGTTTACAAAGTTCAAATGCGTCGAAGCGAAGAAACCAGATACAAGTATCACCTAAGGCATATGAAGTTTGGAGGAAGTAACTTGTTCGCAGTTGCCAAACACTCCAATGACAATGGCCATGATTTTCTTAATGTTAAACTGATAAAATCAATAAAAAAAGACACCTGTTGGATGCATTAGAAAGCATTGCGATCCAGCATACAGACAAAATACGCTACTTTACTTAGATATGGGTCCGATTATCGAATCACCTTTAATTAACTAGTTGACCTAAACAACCAATCAAAAGAATTGACCTTTTTCGTGTCTTTCCTTTTTGAATTCTGATTGATTGTAGTTCCTTTTATATACACATATTTTCCAAGACTCAGGTAGTTCTCTCATTGTCTTTGAGGTGCTCCTGGACTGCTAAATGATGGTAGCAATTGCTTCCAAAAATACTTCCAGTATCAAGTTGTATTTATCCTATTTCTTAGTGTTGTTATGGTTAAAGAGTTTTTTATTAATATTAAGATTCACATTACAATTATCAACAATAATCTTTATCTTCGTTTAACTATGGCTACTCAGGCTTCTATGTATAAGAAGGAACAAAAATATTTCTTTAGACTGAACTTATAAATCAATTCAATTAAGGCGGATATCTGTTTCTTAAACTAATGCAAGTAATGTAGGGTGTTCCCCAAATATATTGATAGTATTACGTTTAATAATTCCAAGGATGTTTGTTTAAAAAAAGATGTTATTTTCGGTTAAAGGCTAAAGGCTCATACGGGAGATAGGTATTTTTGAATTATAAATTATCCATTACTGACGCCTAAAACTTATGATTTACATTTACTCCTAAGTAACCGTATAAGTGCAAAAGATTGGGACAAGTTTTTTTGGAAAATAAACTAGGTGAACCAAGCCAAAATGAACTTAAAAAGGTCTAAATGGGAAAAAAAACTGAGTTTGATTATCAAAAATCAAAAACCTATTGTCAAACCGACAGATAGGAACACTCTAAATAATGTGGTTAATCATAACGACTTAGACTTTAGCAATGAAGAATTGGAATTACTTTCAAAAGGCTTGTTGTTGTGGTTAAAAAGTTTTTTTATTAATATTAAGATTCATGAAACAGGATGTACAAAAATATTGTGCAAAATGCGATAGTTGCTAGTGCAGGACCCTATCAAAATAACGAGGAAAACAGCCACTAATGGAACTTATGGCAGCAAAACACCCATTTTACAGAGACGGGATTGATATTCTAGGGCTGCTAAATAGTCATATTCTGGAAATAAATACCCGTTTTGCGATGGCTCTAGCTCTTTCCGACCAGTGGACTGAAACGGTAGCAAAAGCAATTGTCAACTCAATAGTCAATAGCTATTCAATCTCCATTCAGCGTTTGAGTGATTGAGGTGCAAACTTCACTTCTCATGAAAGAGATCTGCTATAAGTTAGGGATAAAGGAGCTCGTCACCATGGTATTTCACCCCTCTGGAAATGAAATGGTCGATGATTAATTGGAACTTAGATGAATATTCATTGGCGTTAAGTGGATGCAAGCCAAAGAAAATGAGACGACCGGTTGAGGTATGAAATATTTGTCTATGATTCTACACCTCACTCTTCCGTAGGTGAGAGTCCCTTCATATCATTCTTTAGTCAAGGCCCCATACTCCCATTCGATGTCCTCACTACCCCAAAAATAACGTATTACGACATTGCTGACAACTACAGCACCGAAATTGAAGCAGGTGGCGAAATGCCTTTGACTTGGACTAGACATGCCGAGAAGAACAATCTGCCAATAGTAAGAGATTCTATGATTAGAGACAGAGGCCATACCAATTCCTAATTAATGATTTAGTCTATATGGCCATACCTCAGATAAAGCGAGGGCTATCTAAGTAATTGCGTACTTCATTCGAAAGCCCATACAAAATAGTGGGACAGTTTGCACCAGTGAATTTTATCATAAAACACCAGGAGAGTGGGAAGAAGAAGCTCGCATGTGGAAATTGCCTTAAGTCAGAGGGAGAACCCCCTTTAGGAATGGAAAAGCAAATGAGACAGTCAATGAAAAATAGAGCATCTAAAAAAGGGTCAGTGACCCCTTCTTTATACCCTGAGGAAGAGTACCAGATTCCACAGGAAGAACAAAGAGATAGAGGGTAGATTCCCCGTCCTCTGGCACCGCCAGCGCCTGTAAATCCTCCCTCATATCTTCTGAGGTGTCAAACACAAGCTAGTTTGATTCCATGGGTGTTTCCATTTGCACAAGATCACTGATCTCTGGAAGAAATAAGACAACATGGCCCAGTAGAATCAACACCTGAAGTACTGGAACCAGAACCTCGACACTCTGTCAATATTAAAAAGGAGAGCCGTGTTCAGCCCCTCTTCAGCTGCAGAATGCAAATTGGCAGCAGGATAGATTTAAATTTAATGGGAGCAGTCTTCTTAATGGGTCTCAACATTGCTATAATAATCTTTGTTCTAGGATCAAGTCGGTAGGATCATAAACATTCAGCTTTTGAAATGACTGATGGATCTAATAAATTACGCTTATTATGCCTGAGAAAACGTTATTACTTGCATAAGCAAGCTTTTAAATCTGTTATAATAGTGTAAACGCCATACATTCACCTGGCTGTTAGCTGAGTATTTCGGGATAGTGTGGATCCATGATTTTGCATAAGCATTCATATTGGAAAGCTTAGGGAGTTGGTTATGATTCAACCCCCAACTCTTTTTTAATAGAGAAATTACTAAATATAGCCCTAACTATTGACACTCATTACACTAAGAATTGGCTTAGAAACTATGAATTACTAGCCATTAATATCAATATTAGCATAAGTATCTGCAGATTGATCAAATGTTTGTTACAAAAATTACGGTGACCTTAAGTACATATTAATGATAAAAACAACAATGCTTATAATGTGTAATACTGTAATGCTACTAAGGAATATTACAGTTATGTCTAACTTATTATATCAGACTATTGGGATTGTTTTAGGACACAAATCATAATTCTATTGTAACAATTTGTGTAATAAATCATAAATTGCTTCTGGTTGTTTTTATGATGACTCATCTTGACAATTATAGTAGGCTCTTATATAAGAAGTGGAATGGAAGGCTCTTATATAAAACTATGTGCTCTTAGTTGGTTTTTAGACATTAGAGATTATTAACTAAGCTAGAGTTTTGTTTACAATCAAAATGCTGGTCAGGCAATGAGGACTCACCAGGAGTCAGCATTAAACCGCTAATCAACTTATTTCATCTGATAGAATAACATTATTCTGTTTTGCTTGGTGTGCTTCAATCTTATTATGTGGGAAGATAGATACAAAAGTTAGGTACTGAAAAGTAAAAATAAGCCTCAGGGCCAATTATGATTAAATCAATGAAGTATTGTAATTGCTATTTTTAACAAACATATGGTGTGTTATCATAAGGATTGCAGTTATTAAATATCGAAAGTGGTGAGAAATAACTATAACTAGAATAGATAGGTGCCCTTCTGTCAACAATCTAATTCCACTTTCTTTATGAATGTTAGTTGCACTGTTTTATAAGCTGGGATTAGATGCATTATCACAGTTATTTTATTGAAAGATTTTCATATTTTGATGTGTTTGCATGATTCACCTTGACGAAAAGTTAAGGTAGGTGGTGATATTTTGTGGCAAATAGATAACAAGTTTTAACAAGAGCAGTTGTTCTTTTGGTGACTTTTTATTAGTATAGCGAACATTGGGAAATAGGACATTAATCTGGCAAAGTTATGCATTTTGGCAACCCTCCCTATTTTGGAACATTGAGGAGCCAGCTGGTAGAATCGAGGCACATAGTGGCCTTGATTCCTATAAAATTTACAAAGAATCCATTCAGTCGTGCTTTCAGATTCAATATAGTATTGTGTATATAGTAAAACTTTTACTTTAGGACTTAAACTCCCTAGTACAAAGATGCCACATTACTAGGTGACAGGAGCATCACATGCTTATGAAATCATTTATGATAATTGGGTTATTTGATCTCATTAATAATCACCATTACATGATAAAGAAGACAGATTTCTATTTCTTTAATGCAGCAGCTTTGTTCTGAGAGACAGTATCTTCGAAAATGTGGGAGTCAGTAATTAACTTACACCCTAGACCTTGGAAGGAAAGCTAACTGTCTTCCAAATACCCTACTACTACTTGTTCATCTGAATTATCACTAATTATGATTCATTGTTCTAAGTGTGTAACTGATAAATTATGGGGGAGTTACCAACGTTAGCTGTCTTATGCCACACCTTTTTTTTGAACGAAAAAGTGATTTCTGTGATAACTCACAAAACTTTTCTTTGTAATTTAATAAAAGAACTTTTTGAACCAAAAAATTTACATTATTACTAAAATATTCTTTATCGAATCAATTGCAATTCTTGTATTAACTTTTATATCTACTTATCGACCCACAATTTTGCTACCAGATTTAAGGAGCATGTATCATCTTTTAATAAAAAAGACAATAAATCCCAGAATACGGGAGTAATACAAAAACGACAATTTGACAGAAACCTATTTAAAAAAATCGTACATCCGGTAATCGTAGCGACATCAGCGGCTTGGAGTGAAACACATTAATTTCTCATAATGCAATGGACTTGTAATAAATAGGAGATATTTGCTGTTTTATAGCATTTATTTTATTTTCATATAATATATTTCACGTTTTCTGAAAAAATAATAGAAATCGATAAAAAATGTCACAGAAATGAAATATGCAGTTTCAAAATTCTTTCAGACTTTACACACGAAAGTTCACAAAAAATGAAAAAAGTCACATTTTAGGTGTTTTTATTCATGACAGAATGGTGAAGAAATTTTCTAAATACGTTTTCAAGTTATTTTTCTATGAATTATCATTTGAATTTAGACAAAGTGTAATTTGAGCTCGCTAACGTAAACACGTCATTTGATTGCATCAAACAGCTATTGCCTGCATTACCCAAATGACTAGCTTCCCCTATTACGAGCAATGGCATAAGTTCAATATTCCTTTGCTCTCTCTTAGTGAGGTTGATGACGTAATGCAATAGCGCAGCCAAAAGTGACATAGCGACGAGGAGAGGGCGATTGCAATGGCTCGATTTTCTAATAAAATACTATAATATTTCCTAACTCCATTTATAAATAATTAAGACTTCGAAAGCAGGAGTATCTTTTACTATGTTTTGAATTGTTTTTTCCTTTCTGGACTGCGGTATTGTGTAACAGAGGTGTTAGTCACGGAGTAATAGACCATTGTGTTTGTGCATGCGAAATATGAAAATATTCTCCTTTTATGCTCTAATGCTCTGAATAAATCTAAATGTCATTTTTAATACACTCTGATGAATATTTCTGCCTATTGCTAGAAAATAAATATAGGGGTTGAGATATTTAGCTGCAGAAGAAAATTATTTATAAGATCAGATATACATCGCTATTTTGTCGAATTGCAACACTCTTCATTATGAGAGCAGCATGTTATAAATAATATATTAAACTTTCAATGTTTGCATGTGCCTAATATTAAACAGATAAATTAAAGGAAGGTTTCTATATTATATATAAAGTTTAAAAAGTTTTAACGTTATTGAGTTTTAAATTTCGAGCTGTGTATATCTCATACTAAATCTGACACAGAGACCAAAATGGCATGTTGGAGCTGAAGAAAGTTACGCAGGGTAAATGAATATTTATGGAATTCTATTCTTAGTACATTCTTCAGGGAGTATAAACAAGTTATGCAATAATGTCAGAGGTTATTAATCCAAAAACACTTATACGTCATATAAGGTACATAAAAATAGGAGATGTTATTTAAATATGCAACAAGAAAAAGTTATCATTCAGTCTGAAAATAAAGCATCTTGACAGTAATTGATAGCTCCATTAAAGAAGGCACAAATAGTTGTTCTATCATATACTGTGTTCTACTATTAACACTCCAAAGATGGCATGCCGTCTCAGGGACTGCATCACTGCATTTTTTGAATATCTTCTTACAAATTTATCACCACTTCTGTATTCTCTCAACTTGGACCCTTCTAGAAGCTAGTATGTTATAATCCACGATTTATTCCCTAGATTCACATTAATAGGATGTGTGGTCTCAGTGACTGCATGCCACCAACTTCCTTACTAAAATAAATTGATGTAAAAGTTATTTGTTTTACTTCTTTTTAATTTTTTATTACCTAACATATTCTCTGGTTAATTTCCAATATATTTTTTGTTTAATAATATTTTCCTACTTAGAAACTTTTTATTTGAAAACAAATATTGGGAGCAAAATGCAAATAATAATGTAAGTATACTAATACTGTATTCTGAATTTTAAGAGCATTAAACTGTTCTATAAATGTAATTTCATATATATATTTAACCTCCGTTGATACTAGTTTTGAAAAATTATTAATAATTAAGAAAAATTATTTTATATTTTTTTTATAATAAGAAAATAGCTATTTTTATCCTCTAAGAAATAATTGATATTCTTCACTTTTACAATGGTTTTCTTCTATGTAGGAAAGTATATATGTACAAATAGTAATAATAGTGCAAAGTATCAATTTTCAATTATTTAATTTTATAAACGCCTTTCCTGAAATATTCATGTCTAATTTTGAAGGAAAAAGAAGAGTTTTTAAATATAAAATTAAAAACGTTCGGATTAGATTAAATATAAATAAATAGAATTTCACCAAATATGAACATGAAAATTGTTTATTGATCCAACATAAAAAAGTAACCTAACAACAAAAAGATATGTAATAGTAAAGGAATCTACTATGAAGGAGAAACAGCCCGCCAACCCCCTGCCCTAAATGTAACCATCCAAAAAAATAAATATCTAATTCCATGGAATTTTAGTATTTTCCAGTATATAAAATCCAAAAAACCCCTCTATCAAATTAAATCAATAAACTATGCAATAAACTCTGTCAATCAAACACACGAGTTAAACAACAATTTAGGAACATAAAATTAATTTAACTAATGGTCTAAAAATAGGGTATTTATAAGTAGATTATAGGGGAAACTAAGTGTAGGGGAAGTAGAATCTCGGTTTTTTTTTAGACCTTTGTAATGAATATGACAAAATATAACGAATATAAATTGAAAATTGATAGTATGACTACTGTAGGAAAGAGGTCAGACACAAAGTTGGTTTTCTTAGATTATAAAGGATTCATATAAACCATTTCTATATGCGATGGATACATTTTAAATTTGTTAAGGTTGTGGTTCCCCAAAATTAAAGCCCATAAATAAGGGAGGATTGGATTAATGTGAAGTATAGAAGGATAGGGATATTTTGGATAAAGAAATGAGTCAGGAAAAAAGGTTGAGCCGTTCTTTAAAAGCAGTTGCTAAAGCAGTGATATAAGCATCCCAGGAGAGATTATAATAGAAATGGATCCCTAGAAATTTATAAGTTTTTGAGTGATTTAGGATAGAGGAGTTATATAATAATGCGAATTCAGTAAAATCAAGTTTCTTGTTATGCTGATGGAAAACAATTAATAGTTTTATGTAAATTTATGTGAAGGCAGTTTACCAAGTTCCAATGATAAAGTTTTGTTAACATTGAATTGATGGTTCTTTGAATTGAAGATAGAGTTAAGTCTGCATATAATAGGGTAGTTTCATCAGCATATAATATAGGGGACATGGTGGTAAATCATTTACATATAGGTTGAATAATAAAGGGGATAAGGATGAATCTTGTGGTTTTCCTATATTGCGGATTAGTTTGGTTGAAGATATCTAAAGGTAACGAGTAATTTCTATTATGCAAAAAACTAGCTGTCCAATTAAATGGGTACCTCATATGTTAAATTAGCAAGTTAGTTTAATTACCAAGTGGTCATGTGGGATGGAGTCAAATGCTTTAGAGTAATCTAAAAACAAAGCAATAACTAAGTTATTCTTATATATATTTGTAATATTATATTCTGATAAGTCAAAGCATACTTTTGTGGTGTTTTGTTTAGGAGTAAAACCGTGTTGGGCTTAGGAGAGAAATCTATTGCTGTCTATACAGGGTGTATCTGTACGATAGGTACAAACTTACAGCATGCAGGACAACGTCACTTGGTTCTATCTCTAGAAGGAAATGTTTGCTAACCTATGATTATAACCTATAATAGAATGACGTTATTCTGTTTTGCTTGGTGTGCTTCAATCTTATTATGTGGGAAGATAGATACAAAAGTTAAGTACTGAAGACTGAAAATAAGCCTCAGGGCCAATTATGATAGAATCAAGGAAGTATTGTAATAGCTATACTTAACAATGATAAGGAGTGTTATCATAAGGATTGCAGTTATTATGTATCATAAGTGGTGTGAAATTACTATAACTAGAATTGATAGGTGATCCCTCTGTCAACGATCTAATTCCACCTTCTCTATGAACGTTAGTCGCACTGTTTATAAGCTGGGATTAGATGCAGTATCACAGTTATTTTCTTATCACAAAAGATTTTCATGATTTGATGTGTTTGCATGATTCACCTTGACAAAAAGTTAAGGTTGATGGTAATATTTTGTGGCAAATAGATAACAAGTTATAACAAGACCAGTTGTTATTTTGGTGACAGTTTAATAGAATAGCGAACATGGGGAAAGAGGATATTAATCTAGCAAAGTTATGCATTTTAGCGACCCTCCCCATCTTGAAACATTGAGCTGGTAGTGGCCTTGATTCCTATAAAATTTACAAAGAATTCATTCAGTCGTGCTTTCAGATTCAATATAGTATTGTGCACATAGTAAAACTTTTACTTTAGGACTTAAACTCCCTAGTACAAAGATGCCACATTACTAGGTGACAGAAGCATCACATGCTTCTGATATCATTTATGATAATTGGGTTATTTAATCTCAGTAATAATCACCATTACATGATAAAGAAAAGAGATTTCTATTACTTTAATGCAATAGCTTTGTTCTGAGAGACAGTATCTTCGAAAATGTAGGAGTCAGTATGTAACTTACATACTGGACCTTGGGAGGAAAGCTAACTGTTTTCCAAATACCATACCATTACTTGTTCATCTGAAATATCAGTAATTATGATAGTCTAATTCATTGTTACAAGTGTGTAACTGTAATATGGGGGACTTAATAATGTTAACCGTCCTATGCCACACCATTTTTTGAAAGATAAAGTGATCTCTGTGATAACTCACAAAACGTTTTTTTGTAAATAATAAATGATCTATTTGGACCAAAAATTTTTGTAATAAATTGGAGATATTTGTTGGTTTATAGCATTTATTTCATTTTCATATAATATATTTCATGTTTTTGGAAAAAATAATAGAAATCGTTAAATAATGTCACAGAAATGAAATATGGAGTTTCAAAACTAAGATGCCTTCCCGAATAGACATGGAATTTTTAGCTCTCTCAGATAAGGAGATTACTCTGCTATCTAATGAACAAATGGTACAACATATTACAGATAATAAAGCCGTATATGTAACCACATCTAAGAATAAGACGTTGTCCACTGATAATCGTAAAAAACAGGAATTTTTCCACATAATTAATAAATGGATTCAGTTGAAGAAGATGGTTCAACCCATTGATACTACCCAAGAGGGAACAGACAAGGTGGTGATTGACAATGTAACTCAATTTTCTTCCGCAGCTCCACAATTAGAGACTATTAATCTGGATGAAACAGATGATAAATATGTTAATTCATATTTTTTACATTTTAAAGACTTCCAAGATATACTTTGTATCTAACTCTTCTCCCTTCAATCTTCTTGGGAATCGACTTGGACTAGTCAATTAGAAATAAAAACTAAACAAATCCAAAGCAAAATAATAAAAGCTGTAATACAAGGAGTGATGGATCAATTAGGGACATTATTAAATGAACTAATTAATAATGTGAAACAACAAACTGAACTTTTATTAAGTAATTCAAAAGCATTAATGGCTTCAATAATAGACTCTTTAGCTCCAAAAAAACCTATATTAATAAATATAAATGATCAGAGTGATATAAATAATTTTAAACTAAATCAAAAATCCTCATCGCAGGTCCTTATTCAAGACTCTTGTCATCTGGAGACCAGAGGTATTTCAGATTTGCATAATAAATTTTCCCATGTAATTTTGTTACCACTCTTCCCCAATTCTAATAATTTGCAAGATAAAATTCAACCACGGAAATTCAATTTGGAACCAGCCGATGATCCCAAGCCTTTACAAATTATTTCTCCGATAGTTATAATGACTGGGGTCTTCCTATAAGAACCCATATAACTATTAGACTTTGTTTAGGAAATCTTAGAGAGGACACAAGTACCTTAAAATTAGTTAAAAAATTGGAGGAACATTTGCTGTCTGTTTTACAATGTGGAAGATGGGTCACTAAAGCACAAGAAAAATCTAAGATGGTTTTTGTATGTCGGAAGACGAATTCTCTAAATGACACGATAAAAAATATCAAATGGCCCACTGGCCTTTGGATTCGTGTATTCAAAGGGAAAAATCCTCATTTGGTGCATGATGCTTATTATAATGAAACATATGCGAGGCCTCTTAAATGATAAAAATATAAACCGTCCTCCCTACTCGTTTTCTAACAATAAAAGTAGTTTCTTATACATTTGTTATGCAAATGTTCGTTCCCTCCTAACAAAAATAGACGACTTAGAATGGTGGGTAAGGCAACAGTAACCAGATTTTTGTATTCTCACCGAAACTTGGCTCACAGAAAGCCATGAACACTATTTATTTCACCTTGATCTATGCACGATGTTTCTCTCAGACCGAATCAATCGAGGAGGCAGAGTAGCTATTGTTGCTAACAAAAACTGGAACTGTTCCATATTGCGTAAGGGTTCCGATAATGGTTTGGAATATTTACTTTTGAAATGTCAGAGCTCTAGTTTTGATCTTAGGTTACTTACTATTTATAGACCTAATTACATTCCTATTGAACAGGTAATAGAAGTTACCAAGAACTAATTCATTACCAAATTAATATTATTGATGGTGACTTTATTTTGAACTTTGCCAAATCTTCCTCGTCTTGTAATTTATTGATTAATAATTGTAATTGGCTATCGATGATACCTGAGGTTAAATTTTCTACTCGAGAAACTAATTCCACTGCTACGATATTAGATTAAATTTTTCTGCCAAAGAATTGGAATAATTTTAGCATTGAAAAACATGTTTTACCAGGCTGTGATCATTTAGCCTTATCCTGTAACGTGAAATTAATAGAAACACATTTTCAAAACAGCCTAAATACTAATTACTCTTATCAATTTTTCTCTTTTGACAATTTGGATTGGAAGAAATTCCAAGTTGATATTACACAACTTGATTGGAAACTGTATATGTGTACCAGTGACATTATTAAAATGTTTGCAAATGTTTCAGGGAAATATTAGCAAAACTCTATGTATAAATTGCTTAATGATAAGAGAAAATAGATATTCAATTCAATATAAAAAAATGGTGGAATAACCAGATTTTAACCTTATGGAAACATAAAGATACATATTTAAATTATATGAAACATCCTAATGAAGATATACGGGTTTATTTTAACACAGCCAACTAGATGTTCAAAAAAGAAGTGAGAAAAGCTAAAAGAGCTATATTTACTCATGACGAGAATAAATTTAATCTTTGGAAACTATTGAAGATGACGAATTATAAGAAATTGGACATGTTTCCAAAGGAAAAATGTCAACATTTTTTGAATTTCATTGACAATCCTGTTAATTTACCTTTACCAATTATTACTCAAGAAAAAGAAATTATCAGTACAAAAAATAATAAAAAGACTCCACATCTCTATGAAATTGTTAAAAAGACTATATCAAAATATAATAAAAGAGATGGTTTTTTAAAAATTATGGACAAACTGGACTTTATTATTTTAGTGTTTTGCTTCAGACAATTGTTAAATTCCAAAAGTTCCCTGCTGTTTTTAAAAAGACTTTCATCAAACCTATCTTTAAAAAGGGAGAGTTCTCCCAAATTACAAAGTATCGACCTATTTCAATTTTATTAACGACTGCTAAAATTGTTGAAAAGGCCATTTGCTCAAATTTAGTTGCTTATCTGTGGACCATTATACCATCTAATCAATATGGTGGTAGACCGAGAGTCTCTCTGACCTATCTTCTTTATAAAATCTATTGGGAAGCTGTAACTGCGCTTCAACACAATAAAGAACTTTATACTGTGAATACTGACCTTTCGAAAGCCTTTGATTCTGTACCTCATAATTTATTAAAAACAGAATTACAAGCAGCTAAGATAGGTTCCTCCTGGTTTAAATTACTTAAAGATTATCTTTTCGATCAAACAAATTATATGAATGGAGATGATATAGAATTTTGTCAAAAATCAACTAGAGGCATTATGCAAGGGTCTTTCTTAAGTACCACATTGTATGCAATTGCCACCTTATCTGTACACAACATTCCTTTAGAGTTTGAGATTAATTCCTATGTTGACGATAACGTTCTAAATAAAACGTATGATTATCAAGAATCTGAAATAGCTGAACAAACTATACATAAGGATGTCAATACTCTTAAACAGTGGTATTTAAGTAAAGGCATGAAACTGAATGAAGAAAAAACATCTATTCTAAAAATTTCCTTTGCAAATAATGTGAAATATAATGCACATAAATTTCTCGGTATTAATTTTGAAACTAATCTGTTGTTTAAGAACCATATTGAAAACTTGGTAATCCAATTGTCTAAAATTAACTATCTAATATAAAGACTAAAAAGAATTTTGACGAGAAGAGAACTTACTATACTCATAAAGTCTATTGCTATCTCCAAACAAAAATTTGGTATCGTTATTTGGTCCGTTGCTTCTAGATTTTTGCTAATTAGACTTAAAACTAAATACAATCAGATAATTCACACAGCCTTTTCGTTAGGCAAATATACTTCTATAACAAATGCTTGCAGTAAAGTTGGCCTTCCAAATTTTAATACTATTATACTTAACAAAAGGCTGAAAGAAAATTATATAGCCTTAAAGTACGATATTCACCCGCTTCACTTTATTGCTAAATGGGTGAAGTATGACAGTTCAATTCGCACTTCCCAGAGCTATAAATTAGTTCTTCTTACTATCATTCCCAAAAAAATTGATAGATTATTTCCTTACAATTCTCTTAACAATTGGAATTCGTTACCTGAACAACTACGAACAACTATGATGGAATGTAAAACTAAAGACTGTGTTGCCCACTAATCATCTTGCACATAATAAACGTTTGATTGCCCAGTAGGTAATGTCTATACAACATGAAAAATGAATTTATCTTTTGTGTTTTCTTCCCTTAGGGATGCTGATTGTTAAATAAATAAATAAAATTTTTTCAGAATTTACACATGAAAGTTCACAAAAAATGAAAATATTCACGTTTTAGGTGTTTTTGTTCATGACAGAATGGTGAATAAATTTTCAAAAATCGTTTGTAAGTTATTTTTCTATGAACTTTCATTTGAATTTATGACAAATTGTAATTTGAGCTCGCTAATGAAATTTTGCACATATTAAACAGTTATTGCCTGTATTACCCACATGACTAGCTCCCCCTATTACGAGCAATGGCATAAAGTTCAATTTTCCTTTGCTCTCTCTTAGCGAGGTTGATGACGTAATGCAATAGCGCAGCCAAAAGTGACATAGCGACAAGGGGAGGGTGATTGCAATGCCTCGATTTTTCTTTGAAATACTACAATATTTCCTAACTTCTAAAGCAAGAGTATCTTCTAATGTGTTTTGAATTGTTTTTCCTTTTCTGGACTGCGGTATTGTGTAATAGAGGTGTTAGTCATGGAGTAATAAACCATGGCGTTAGTGCGTGCGAAATATGAACATTTTCTCCTTTTATGCTCTAATGCTCGGAATAAGTCTAAATTTAATTTTTTATTACACTCTGGAAAATATTTCTGCTTCTTGCTAGAAAATAAATGTAGGGGTTGAAATATACAAGCAGTTTGAGATATGTAGCTGTATAAGAAAATTATTTATACATATCATATATACATAGCTATTTTGTTGAGTTTCAACACTCTTCATTATAAATAATGACAGCAGCAAATTATAAATAATATATTAAACTTTTAATGTTTGCATGTGCCTAATATTAAACAAATAAATTAAAGGAAGCTTTCTATATTATATATAAAGAAATTGGTGATAGTGTTTCAAAAGTTTTAACGTTATTGAGTTTTAAGTTTCGAGCTGCATGTATCTCATACTAATTCTGATACAGAGGCAAAAATGGCATGTTGGGACTGGAGAAAGTTAGGCAGGCTAAATGAATATTTATGGAATTCCATTCTTACTACTTACTTCAGGGAGTATAATCAAGTTATGCATTAATATCAAAGGTTATTAATCCAAAAATACTTATTACATCTTATAAGGAGATGTTGTTTATTAAATATGTAACAAGAAAAAGGCATCATTCAGTCCGAAAATAAAGCATCTTGACAGTAATTGATAGCTCCATTAAAGACTGCATAAATAGTTTTTCTCTCATATACTGTGTTCAACTATTAACACTCCAAAGATGGCGTGCCATCTCAGGGACCGCATCACTACATTTAAATCTATCTATATATATAAAGAAGGATGTTTGTGGGTCTGTCTGTGGGTCTGTCTGTAGGTGGGTCTGTGGATCTGTGTGTACGTTTTTTATACAAATCTACAGTTTTATTCCGATCTTGATAAAATTTCGCATACATGACCTTTAAAGCATGAGGAAGGTCACTGTCTACCTCAGATTTCGGAAAAATAATAAATATCGATAAAAAAATCGATATTCATGGTTATGGCAAGGCATATTAATGAGAAATATCTCATGACCAACAATGCAAGGCAAAGTTGGTACAACAATAGGTATCAACAATGGTATCAGCACGCAATTCACAAACACACTGCATGAACCAACAATATATATCTCATGACTAACAATGAAAGGAAAAGTTTGTGCAAGTGTAATTATCCCGGGCAACGCCGGGTACCTCTTCTAGTCTTCTATATATATAAAGAAGGATGTTTGTGGGTCTGTGCGTCTGTGGGTCTGTGGGTGGGTCTGTGGGTCTGTGTGTACGTTTTTTATACAAATCTACAGTTTTATTCCGATCTTGATGAAATTTCGCATACATGACCTTCAAAGCATGAGGAAGGTCACTGTCTACTTCGGATTTCGAAAAAATAATAATTATTGATAAAAAATCGATATTCATGGTTATGGCAGGGCATATTAATGAGAAATATCGCATGACCAACAATGCAAGACAAAGTTTTTGCAACAATGGTATCAACACGCAATTCACAAACACTCTGCACGGACCAACAATATATATCTCATGACCAACAATGCAAATAAAAGTTTGTGCAACAATAGGTATCAACAATGGTTTCAACACGCAATTCACCAATAACAATGAGCTCAAAATGATGATGCAATGATAAAGCAATCCTTTCCAAGAATTATAACAATGAACATAAAATGATGATGCAATATGGATAAGTTTCAATTTGTAACAATGCATAGAATTCCTGTTATTCAGGTTTTTCTTAGAAAAGAGAGTTCTTAGTACTTAACAATTTCTTGAAAATCTTTAAAAATGATCAGTAGCTGGAGATAATGAAGAGTTAGCAGACTATTGAGAAAGAGTGGAAAGACGACAGAGAAAGTAAACCTTTAGCTCCGTGCTGTATTGAGCAAATGGGAAGCAAGTAAATAGAAGAATTGGCGACCGCTAGACTACCCAAAGTGATGAAAGGCCAAATTTTGCTTCAACACAGCGAGAGAAGAGTGGAAATTGCAACAACATCAAGTGTAGATCTGAAGTAAGATTATCTGAGTAAGAAATTATTGGAGCAGTCCATCCATTGTGAGCCTTTAAAAAGATTTTTTTCGAATTTTCATTAAGAATTTTTACTGTATTAATTCTAAGCATTTTCATGTGTTTATTTTTAAGATATTGCAAAATTTATTTTAATTTTTGAGATTGTTCTGTTTACATCCCAAGTGTAATAATCCCGGGCAACGCCGGATACCTCTTCTAGTCTATCTATATATATAAAGAAGGATGTTTGTGGGTCTGTGCGTCTGTGGGTCTGTGGGTCTGTTTTTTATACAAATCTACAGTTTTATTCCGATCTTGATAAAATTTCGCATACATGACCTTCAAAGCATGAGGAAGGTCACTGTCTACCTCAGATTTCGGAAAAATAATAAATATCGATAAAAAATTGATATTCATGGTTATGGCAAGGCATATTAATGAGAAATATCTCATGACCAACAATGCAAGGCAAAGTTTGTACAACAATAGGTATCAACAATGGTATCAACACGCAATTCACAAACGCTCTGCATGGACCAACAATCAATATCTCATGACTAACAATGAAAGGAAAAGTTTGTGCATGTGTAATTATCCCGGGCAACGCCGGGTACCTCTTCTAGTCGTCTTATAAATTTAAAAGAAACATATGACCATTTCTGTATTCTCCCAACTTGGACCCTTCTAGAAGCTAGTATGTTATAATTCACGATTTATTCCCTAGATTCACATATATATGATGTGTGGTCTCAGGGAATGCATGCCACCAACTTCCTTACTAAAATAAATTGATATAAAAGTTATTTATTTTACTTCTCTTTAATTTTTTATTACCTAAACATATTGTCCTGTTAATTTCCAATATATTTTTGTTTATTAATATTTTCCTACTTAGAAACTTTATATTTGAAAAAAAAATATTGGGAGCAAAACGCAAAAAATAAAGTCCATAATCCAAGGCAATGTTGATTTCGTTAATCATATCAATAGTTTTTATCCATTCATAAAATCACATTCGAAGTTGAAATAGAACAAAAGTTGGATATCTTAATAGAAAGGAAAAACCACTCACTAATTTTTGAAGTTTATATAAAACCATCCAACAAATTCAACTATACTGCAGTAGATTATATACATCCATGGAATCAAAAGATATCCACGTTTGTGTTTATGGTATATTGAGTCCTCAATCTACCTTTAGACAGAAATAATTTCAAAATAAAGATTTCTAGGATAACTACTATTTCATTAAAAAACAGATACAACCCCCAGAACATCAATGTTCTCGTAAAGAATAGAAAGTATAGGAAGTTGATTTCCGATTTTTCAACATTTCCTTGGATTAGGGACAAAATTTAAAAATCATCGCTCTAGCTTACAATAAGTTTTTAACCAACGGTTTACACTCAATCTTTTAGTCACATAACATTTCTCTAAATTTTAGCAACCCAAATCATTTGAAGAATTTGCTCGTTAATCCTGAAGATAGAGTCCCAAAGCAATTAAAATCCGGAATTTATGACATACAATGTGCAAATTCTACTAAACACAATAAAGGACAAACAAAGAGGAATATAATAATTAGATTCAAGGAACAAATGGCGCAAAGTAGATTTAGAAGGACTACCAATTCGCCCATTGGTAGTCACGAATTCAAATTAGAAAATCTTACGCATGTACACTGCTGAAAACAACTAAAGGAACATTTGTAGAATCCCCTACAGAGGGCGTAAATAATACTTTTAGCAATTTCGTCTTCTGCAACATGAAACATACTATCTCCATCATAGAAAATGGTTGAAGCCAAGACATTTTGCTGTCAGATGGCCTGAGAAATTTGCATAATAATATAACCCCCCCACAGAAACCAAAGTGGATACATGCCAGTACACTCTTTGCTTGAAGATAACGGTCGAACATTAGAAGGTGCAGGCATTCCTGGAACGTTGTTAGTGCTCTGACATGCCACGAAGGCATCTTGAAGCAGTTGAAGCTGCGAGAGCTGTAACATTGCTCCAAACGGGTCAATCATTTTAGGCTGTGGCAAATGCCCTCAATGTGTCCTCTGCCGTCATTTTTCCACTGTGGACACTATTCCAGGTGACTGGCCAGTACACACCAAGAGCTGGGCAAGGTATATTGAAAACTGCATATTGTGCTACCAGACCAGGTACATTCATTACAATAGATGCACCTAAGTATAGCTACATGTCTATTCACCCAATTTATGGCCTCGTAATACTGGCTTGCTGTTGACAAAGAACAGATGTACTTTGTAGGAAAAGATGAAACCCGTCCCGAGGATGAACGCGTGTCTGACCGTGTGGCCAGGCGCTTGATGTAGCCCTAATTAGGCAAAAGAAGAAATGAAGTACCTATATTTTTACCTGTGTGAAACTGGCAAAAGAATTAAGAGTAAAAAGTACAAGCTATCTGGGAACAGTGAGTAAAATTCGAAGAGAAATTCTTTTTTGTATAAAACAATTGAAGGAAGAATTTACATTGCACATAAGTTTACAAGCCTGCTAGAATAATCCTGACTGTTTATCAAGGAAAACAGAAGAAAAATGTTGTTGTTCAAAGCACTATGCGTTAAAATTGCAGATAACGCCAAAAAATATTGTCTGATTAAGACAAATTACAAAATAAATCGCTCCACTGGAGTGTGTAAGCAGTTTAAGAAAGCCCTTTGCAGCACTTGCGACGTCTGCAAAAAATCTCAAAATAGCCTCTGAACATCAGAGAAATTTATTCAATTCTTAAGGTAGGAATCATTATGACTCCTTTGGTCATTCAGGTTAGTTGGAAATTTCGGGCATCAAAGTGAATCCTTTCTTTAAGTATATGCATTTATATTTTTTCAATTGTCCAATTTTATCAATTTTTCTGTAATAAAGAATTAGATTTCATATTCAGTATTACATTGATTTTTCTTATATTCTTATATTGCAATATAAGTAAAAATAAGACAGACAGCATTGAACCACTATACGATCTTGACTGAATGGCCAGTCATTTGTCATTAGAGTAAATCGACATAATGTAAGTTACTGATAAGTATCACTGCCAGTAAGATAAGATGAACAATTCGGACGTGTGAAAACAAGTATATCAGTACAATTTCTCTTATAAAGATCCTAATGGATGGCTTCTCCAAATAAGGCCCTTTATCGGAAGCAAAAACATGAATTCTTTCTAAAAATATTTCTAAGCTTTTTTCATGTGAACTTTTTTTCAGAATATTCACAAACACTGCAACATTTCATCAAAAAAGAGCCTGTGCAATACCGGTTAAAACGGCTAGTGAAATATAAAGTAGAAGGGCCAAAAAGAAAAAATCGTTAAGTGAAGACGTTGAAAATGTAATACAGTAGACGAGACAATGAATAACACACAAGATAAAAGAGAAGAATTAATAAAACGCTTGCAAAGAAGCAACATATTACAGCGAAATTTATAGAATTTTTTGTGTAAAAAAAGCTAGGAATCAAAGATATAATTTCTGATGCGGAATAGAATACTAGAATAAACAAAAATGGTTACATTTGCAATACAAACTTTATTTGAATAATTATTGTGAAGATAATGCATTAAGAAAAGCAAGAACAAAAAGTATCTTTTTACAGAATCAGAGTGGTCCTTTAGTCTTACATTCTTGTTGAAAATCAATCCTTATCATATTAAATAAAATGCATAGAGAGTTTTGTATTGAATAATATTTTTTAATTTTTTTCTATAAATAAAGACGTTAGAAAATTCTTTAATATTGCTTTCTTTCTGGAAATAAGTCATTTCTGTGATGCAAGTGAAATTTGAAATGCAAACACCTTTTTAATCATCCTGTATAAATGATTTGTATTAATCATGTATAAATGTTATTTCTTTTTTGTTGGGAATGGATTCTGTATTTAGAAGTTGCATACTTTCTGATATAAATAAAGTTTTTATTACTAATCTGATTAACATCAAGCATCCTTTTTTTCTTATTAACGGACACATCAGACCATTTCGCTGTTGAAAATTTTACTAACCGAAATATAATCTGTTTGAGTCCATCTTAGCAATTTAACTGAAATTTTAACAGAGATTGTTTTATTTCCAGAAAGAAAACAAGACTAACGAATGTTCTAACTAATTTATTAAAGAAAATTAATTTTAAAAAAATATTCCATACAAAACTGAATTTTTTTTTCAAATGATAAGAAATGATTTCCTAAAAATGTAAGACTAAAAACCATTCTAACTGATTCAATAAACAGAAATTATTTTTCATAATTTTCTTAATACACTAAATTCAGAAAAATTACTCAAATAAAGGTTTCATTTAGCCATGTAACCATTTCTGTTTACTTTTTTCCTTCGCATAGATAGTGATGTACTGCATAACAAATTATCTTTTATACTCTTTTATTCCTAGCATATTTCAGGCAAAAAAAATCAAGGAATTTCGCTCTAGTGTTATATTTCTTTGTAAACTTTTATGTGATTTTGTTAATTCCGTTCTTTTATATTGTGTGTTGTTCATTGTCCCGTTTTGCCATTACCGGTAAAAAAAACCGACAAGTTAAATATGGTAAAAAAACCGACAAGTTAAAAAAACCGACAAGTTAATATGGTAAAAAAACCGACAAGTTAGGCCAAGTGGGCACATTACAGAACAATAGGTAAAACAGAAATGGGTTAGTGAAACAATTATAAATAAAACATTCTAATCAGAACGCTAATAAAAATAATAACAGATAACCAAATATTACTTAATACAGGTTATTATTTGAACATAGACAAAAAGTTATAATTAATTGGTACAAAAGATAATTTACAAAAGTAAAAAGTAAATAATCCCGGAAATGACTTAAAAATAATGTAAGCAATTACTAACATATAACATGAATAGTAGCAATATGTACATAAACTTAAGCTAAGCGTACTTGCATACTAACACAGTAGTGAAATTATAATATTAAGTTTTATACAAAGGGGCGCTGCTGGGACCCATAAGGGCATAGCCTGACAAGCTTTGTCCCAGTAGGCCACAATCGAGATTATAACAATAAGCAAAGATTACCAAATTTCCAAATATACATTTATAGTAATTTAACTATAAGGATAATGGTTTTTAAATTGGCTAACAATCTTCTCAGATAAGGGTTGTATGTGAGTTTGAGTATTTCAGTGAAAGCATAGTTAACAAAGTACTTTTTAAAATTCCCCAATACCCCTAAGTTCCCAACTGGGTTCAAATCAGGGCTACGGTATGGCCAGCCTAATACAGTTACTTGGTTGGCTGAAAACCATTCTTTTGTAGATGCTGAGCTGTGAATTAGTGCGTCATCCTGCTGAAAAATTGATGAGAGGGGCATGCCAGCATGTCGTGATACTTTAAGGAATTCATGAACACAATAGGAGTTTTCCCACCCCGCGCGAATCCACACCACACCCTCACCAAATCCCCACCAGCTTGCCTATTGGAGAAATATTCTTGATTACCACGGATATCATGCCAATATCGAGTGAAACCATCAGGCCCTTCTAGGTAAATTTTTTCCCGTCAGAGAAGACGACATTTTTCCATTTTTAACCAAAGGATACACATTTCTTGGCAAAGGCAAGTCTTGCATCTTTATGAGCTTGTGTTAATGGTGGGCTTGCCATCATTTGGAGAATGAAAGATGAGCATCCAATGAGAGTACACGTCTCACAGTTCTACTTGTGCATTTTAAGTTCAACTGATCTTTATTACAGCCAAGGAATAATGTTTGGTGCGGGCTAATCGCAAAGCCCTCAGTTTCTCTCGGCGAGTCATTGCTGGTGGTTTCCCCGATCTTATCTTGACGCCATAATAGTTTTGATCTTTTAAGAAATTATTTACAAAAGTTTTTGATCTTCCAATTTTTGCAGTTATTTTGATCCAGTTAGGCCAGACACTCAAGCAGTCACACAATTTGACCTTTTCCAATTTAACTTTTTTCAAGCTCAGAAAGATGCTTTCCTTTTGGCATTGTGAAAGTCACAAGATATAAGAAAAATGTGTGTATAATTTTACTTTATCTAACTCAAGAACTCCTATCTAGCAAGTATTTGAATAATTACGAGTCAGTGGACAGCATGTCTCATTAAATTTAGGTGTAATAGGAAGCAACTTTATATTTTTGACCATGTTGAAATATCACATTTATTACTATAATTTTATTTTTTATCTTTACTATGGACTCTTTATTGTTTACAAATATTTATTACGTGTTGTTGAACAATAATCCGAAAGAACAGATCGTAAAACTAAACAGTATCGACACAGCATTGTTTTTTCATGCGACCTTATACTTTCTTCCAGGACCTTAGTCTAGTTAAGAGATGTTGACTTATTGAGGTAACACGTATCGGATTAAATATTTCCTAAAAGTTATATATGGTGAAGTTAATCGTATTTCCTTGGGAATTCTCGACCAATTTTCCAGACCTTTAATTGATATACAGCGATTACGGTACTCACGATTTACATATGGGGGGCAGATATTACCAGTGCTCCAAGTCGAATAAGGATGTGTGTCTTGGTATAACTTGATTGTAATTAGGGTTGTAATTTAAAGTAAGGAATTTAATAATTTATAATTAAAACAGCAAGACTGAATTAAGTAAATTAGATTGAAGGTTAAAATATGGAAAGATTGAAATAAATGAGAAACAGATGCCCTTTTCCATCAATTTAGTATGTGTCACACAAGGTTGTGAACAAAGCCGCATGCGAGCGAAATTCCCTGCATCAAGAAGCGTCGGCGCGATTTCATGGCTAGAGATGGCAGCGCGAGAAGACTGTACCCAGAAGCGAGCAAAAATTGCGCGATTGAGCGAATTTGGAGAGATGAGAGAGGTGCAGCAAACAAGTTGAGGAGAGAGAACGAGCCAGCCACCGGAGACAGACACAAGCTGTAAGCTCCGAGGACTGAAACTGTTACACAGAACATTTCACAAGTAATTATATGTGGAAATTTGAAGCAGTGTTATTTTGGAGCACGGCCAATACGTTCAAAGTGTGAAGTTCGGAGGTTCGAACGGCGGATTCTGTTGTGTGTGTGTCAAAAACGAGTGCACCTCAGCAAACTGCGTCTTCTAATGGAAACGGGTACCTCTTGATTAACTTGTACATATGTGAAAGCAGTTTTTTTTTTACCATTTTGGCCTAAATGGCATCTATTATCTGTTCAAGGAAAATTTACCTCGCAGGTATAACTCCTTGTGTTAGACGATGCACTGAATTATTTCTATGGAGAATCTATTTATTATTAATCTCCATTGCTGTGCTATTTCTTATTATCTAATTTCAACAAATCTTTGTTAAGTTTAATCTACTACATTGCTGTCTTTTTCTTTAGCTTTTAAGATTTTTCCAATGCACTACTACAATATTCATGACAGCCTTGTAGCCATATTATTCCGTAACCTTCTGTTAGCAAAGCATTTCCTTAACGGACGACTGGGTTAAATATTTGGCGTTCAGTACACGTTCAAAAAAAATTTATTTGTTTGATCTTTATTGTTCCAGGTTGACTTGAGCAGTGAGCACGCATTTACTCATTTATATATTGTTCTTTCTCACCCTGCCGTATATTTGTTTAGGCTTTTATTGCACAATTGGCGAACGCAGTAACGTTTTTAAAGAGTTTATAAAAAAAATTTTCTTTGCAAATATTGGAGCGCTTGTCTGCTTTGTTATCTTCATTTACAGTAGGGATTGGAGGGTTTTCGAATTTAAGGCGCTTTCTAGCCATATTATTCTGTATCCTTCATAGCAAGTATTGATTTATTCTCATATTTCTTGTTGACTGCAGCAGATTTATGTAAATCCAATATATTTTTACCATTACTTTTATTGGTGTCTTATTTTATTTATTGGTTTCTTATTTTATTACAAACAATTAAGTAATTATAGGCAGGCCTCAAAAGCAAGTTAGCACGATACAGGTTATTTACAATATCCTGGCTTAAACAGCATATGTTAAACAGATTATCTTTCGCTTTAACCAGTATTTTAGAAAGCTAGCTGAGCAACTCTTGGGTTGGAGGGAACAGCAGCTAGTCGAGTTATATGTTAAAGCCTTTCCAGCAGATATTCGTAAAGTGTTACAGGAAAAAGCACCTAGCCAGGAGGTAGGGCAATGCAGTATACTGAGACACTACTTAGCAAGGTAGAGCCCAAGGAGGTAGGCCATAGTAATGGGGTGCATAGTATTAAAACTAAGCGATCCAGTGAATAGAGTGCAATGAAAAGGACTCTACCCTCGCAGTGCTTGGTGCAACTTACATTAGCAACAAACAGCTGCTAGAGCAGATAAAGGCAGGGTATGCTAAAGACCTTTTCATTAAAGAGCATATTCGCAAGCTTAAACCGGCTTATTTTCTCGATCAGGGGTTATTGTATAAGAAGGCAGCGAATAGAATTAAATTGGTGATTCTGCAAGTATGGAAAGTCACAGATGCTATTATTGCTACAATACATTTGGGTATATGCGAGACAATCACCAAGGCCTCGGATATGTATACATGGGTAGGAATGTCATCTGACATTGCTAAATTTGTGAATGCCTGCGAAAAGTGTCCGGTGAATAAAGTACTCCGTGAAAAACCATTTGGCAATTTGCAGCCATTGGAAGTGCCACCCCAACATTAATACACGGTGATGCTGGATTATATCATGCCCCTTCCGTGCACTAAAAAGGGGTATGACGCCCTACTCACCGTTACCGATAAGTTAACGAAGAGGGTTAGGCTGCTCCCATGCTATACCGTCATTACGGCCGAAGAAACCACTCAACTATTGGTTAACCATGTATTTAAAATACATAGGTTTCCTCTGGCCATAATTTCAGACAGGGTTGTTCGCTTCCAGTCTGCTGTCTGGAAACACGTCTTTAAAATCTTAGGCACTACCCTAAATTCGCCAGTTGCTACCATCCCCAATCCGATGGGCAATCTGAGCGAACAAATCAAATTGTGACCCAAATATTAAGGAACTTCTTAAACACCGACAAAAGTGACTGGGACCAGTTTCTGACAGCAGCAGAGATTGTTGTCAACTCACCTGTGTCAGAAACGACCAAGATGTCGCCGTTCTTTCTTGACTTGGGGCAAGAAGTTCATATTATCCCTTCTCTCAATAAATATGAGGGGCAGGCACCACAGGCTAATGCATTGCTCAGACACCTGTCCCAAACACTGCATTTAGCATGTAAGAATATCAATGAGGCCAACCTGCATTACAAAAAGCAATCTGACAAGCGCCACACAAAATGCTTATTAAAATCTGGGGTTGAAGTACTAGTATGGGCTAAGCGCTTGACAGAATTTAAAGATAAAAGGGCAAAAGTTATTCTCTAAATACCTAGGACCATTTAAAATCAGACAGGTTATCAACAAAGTTCCAGCCAGGGTTCAGATACCCGTTAAATGGGGAGGGGGGGACAGAGTGATTCACTGCTCATGGCTATAGAAGTTTAAGAGGAAAAGGAAAAATCCATCAAACCACCGGGTCTGATTCCCGATCCTCAATTCAGTGACATCTATAAGATGCAAAAACTACTAGACGTAAGGGGAAAAAAGCCGAAACGGCAATTTCTTGTCAGGTGGTTAGGATATCTGAAGCCAACGTGGGAGCCGGAGAATAACCTCCACAGATGCAAGGGGCTTATAGAAGCGTTCTTCAAAAAGCAGATGGTCACAGGGTGACCGCAAAAGCCAAAGGAAAAGCGATCAAGATGATTTATCGCAGCTTAAACTGCGATCAGCTGATGAAAGCATGTCACAAAGGGTTATGAACGAAGCTGCACGAGAGCAAAATCCTCTGCATCAAGAAATGTCTGCTTCCAGCTCGAGGGCACAGGCGCCATCTAATGCCAATGGCGTCAATAATACTGAGAACTAATTTAAGCAGGCGAACATGTTAGTCATTTTGTTATCGAAATGTAATATTTTCATGCAAAAAACATTCTTTTATAGTTCTTTTTGCTGAGTATTAATATTTAATTCATTTTCAATTGTAATTTTTAATTTTGAATAATTTTGAAATGTAAAAGAATAATTTATTAAGCATTGTTGGATTATAGAAATAATTTTAGGGAACCCAATTGTAACAATGAGTATGTGTTCACTTGAAAATGCAATCACGTAATAATATATTGTAAGCATTAGCATTTCTCCTTCAGCTCCTGTTAACCACAGAGGTGGCAAAGATTGCTCCCTGTAATTTATTGATATCCATGTTCTTCTTAATAATTACTTAAATAAAATAAACTGTAATTATTTTTTTTATAGAGGACTCTTCATTAGTTTAATATTCCACTGCGTCATGCATAGCCAACAACGGTTATGTTCACTCTGTGTCCACTATGTCCACAGGTTATGGGCCTAATGGAATAATTTGCAACAGGGTTATGAGCCAAATCACACCTCAAAGTTTATAGGCCTTATCATATAATTACCAACCAAAGGTTTTGAGCCTAATCGCCTAATCACAACGAACACCAGCAGATTCAACGGAACTGACAGCTTATCAATGTTGTGCACTTCGACAAACTTCATAGGCCTAATCATTTTCGAAGTGGATCCTACTAGAAGCAAGCCTGAATCCTTGTTAACTATTTTGAAGCTTTGAACTGTCAAAATAAAAATTTATTCGCAACGGAAGCGTGATAGGTGTCCAACCATAGAAAACGACAAAAGTTTTTTGACTGGGGCCGTTAATAGAAACCAAAAAAAAAGGACGATGCCGATTCATTAAAGTCAGCAGTATGTTTTCCGAAACTGAATCAACATAATTATCAGTCATGGAAAACGGATATGAAAGTTCTCCTTATGAATCGTGGTTGCTGGAAATTTATTAGTGAAGAGACCAAACCATACTCGGACGAAGCACCTGAGAGGGACAGGCGAAATTACACATGGAGGAAAAATCGAACCTACACAACGATTTACCTAGGCATTGAAAGACAGCTTCAAACGCTCATTTTTGATACATCAGACTGGAAAACTACCTCGGAGATCTTCAAAAAGAACTTCTAGCCACAGTCATGTGCACGTCTAGCAGGCCTCATAGACAACTTTTACGACACATGATTCAAAGCAGATACAGAAACCATCGGGATATCCTTAGACGCATCACAGAATTGGCCACTACCGCTGCAGGTGTTGAGATACCTGAACTGTTAATCTGTGTCCAGCTAATTAGAAGACTACCCAAAGAATACGAAAACTTAGTGCAAACACTGTATCGACTTCCATACGGTGAATTCAAGATGACAAGCACAACTCATCAATGAATCGGGAAGAATCACCCAGAAAGTGAGAGACGAAAAAAGAGAATCAAATGTAGATGCCTTCGTCACAAGGGATTCACGAAAACACCATGAAAGGAATTCACAAGTTGAATATCCACATCATAGGAGAATCAAATCCAGGAACAAGTTTTCAAATAAAAAATGCGATCACTGCAAAAAAAGATGGTCATTTGAAAAAAAGAGTGCTTCAAGTTAAAATCAAGAGAAAAGAAAGCAACAGAACGCACCCGTGTCAATGTGGACAGAAATATTGTTCTCTACACAGAAACACAAAACCAGGTAATGTGCCGTGAGGTGCAATGTAGCAACAAGGTAAGAAACCTTCCTAATACCTGGCTGATTGATAGTGCTGCCACTTCTCAATTTTGCAACAACCAAGACTCTTTTATAAATTTTAGAACTATCACTCCCATGAAAGCTTTAATAGGTGATAACAACTCAACAAGTGATATTACTGGAATTAGGGATGTAGTATTACAAATAAAAGATGTACACAATCATGGTGATACTTAACGTTAAAAGATGTTCTTTATGCTCCGAATATGCTAAAGAATTTAATTAGTGGAGCCAAATTTGATATTGCAGGATATAAAATAATTTGGGAGAATAAAAAATGGAAATTTATATTCCAAATAAGAATCACTTAGAGTAAGTAAACTTTATGTATTAAAAGCAAATTTTAAATGGCAGATTGTAAAAATGATAATTCTGAACAATGTAATGCTTTTAGCTCTTTTTTTAATATGGAATTAATCCATAGACGTTTTTGTCATGTAAATTTACCATTATTAAAAACTATGAGTAAGAAAAGTTGCGTTAGAGGTATAGAAAAAATTACTGTCAACTTTACGAATTGCCAAGTATGTAGGCAGAGTAAGTCAAATCGAGCCATTTTGACTAATGTTTATGATAGATAGAGTAATTAATGAGCCTATAAATAGAGAGCATATGCATATATGGGGACCAGCCCCAATTAAATCAGTTGGCAGTAATGAATATTGTATTTAATAATTGTATTTAGCAAAAGCAGAAAGAGAAGTAAACAGGAAAATTAAAATTGTAAGAACTGGCAATGGAATGGAATTTTGTAGTAAAGAATTTCAGACATTTTAATCGATTTAGGTATTAAACATAGAAAAACCCCAATAGATACACCAGAACAGAATGGAATAGCTGAAAAATTCTGCAACTAAAACAGAACAAGCTATACGGGCATTTGAAACATCTGAACAAAGAGACTTTCGAACAGTACAAGGGGGTATAAGAGCTCATACGTCAAGGACAAGAAAAGCTTGAGTCTAAAGTATCTGGTGATATTCTGCAGTGGTGAGGAGATCAAGTCCCGGGATATCACGTAGACTTCCTGTTTTTCATATTTTTCGTTGTTTGGAAGATTCCTTTGCTTCGTGTTGTATTCATTGTTATATTATTTAACCAATTGGGAGTTATAATTTAATTTTTTGAGCTTGTTCTGTTTGCTACAAAGTGTAGTTATCCCGGGCAACGACGAGTACCTCTGCTAGTCTATATATATAAAGAAGGATGTTTGTTTGTGCGTTTGTTTGTTTCTTATAGAAATCTGCAGTTTTATTCGATCTTGATGAAATTTTGCATTCTTGACCTTCAAAGCATGAGGAAGGTCACTGTCTACCTCAGATTTCGGAAAAATAATAATTATCGATAAAAAAATTGATATTCATGGTGATAGCAAGGCATATTAATGAGAAATATCTCAAGACCAACAATGCAAGGCAAAGTTAGTACAACAATAGGTATCAACAATGGTATCAACACGCAATGTACCAACACTACGTAGGAATCAACAACATATATCTGATGACCAAAAATGAAGGGCAAGTGTAAGGTTGTTCCGTTTACCTACAAGCGTAATTATTCCGGGCAATGCTGGGTCCTCTGCTAGTGTCTTATAAAGAAGTATATTCGTATGTGGGTTTGTTTGTTTGTGGGTTTGTATGTTTTTTATACAAATCTAGTTTTATTCCGTTTTTAAAGAAATTTGGCATACTTAACCTTCAAACAATAAGGAAAGTCACGGTCTACCTGCGATTTCGAAAAATTAATAATTATTGATAAAAAATCGAAATTCATGGTAATGGCAAGGCATATTAATGAGAAAAGGCTCATGACCATCAATGAAATGCAAAGTTTGTGCAACAATAAGTAGGAACAATGGTATCAACACGCAATTTACGAACACACTCTGCATGGACCAACAATACGTATCTCATGACCATCAATGCAAGGAAAAGTTTGTGCAAAGTAGATAAGTTTCAATTTGTAACAATGCATAGAATTCCTCTTATTCAGGCTTTTCTTAGAAAAGAGGGTTCTTAGTACCTAACAACTTCTTGAAAAATGTATAAAAATGATCAGTAACTGGAGACAATGGAGAATTAGCAGACTATTGAGAAAGAGTAGAAAGACGACAGAGGAAGCAATACTTTAGCTCTATGCTGTATTCAGCAAATAGTAATTCGAAGAATCGGCGACTGCTAGACTGGCCTAGTGATGACTGGCCAAGTTTTGATTAAAGACATCAAGTTAGGATAGGGAATTGCAACAATTTCAAAATGTACATTTAAAGTAGGATTACATGACTAAGAAATTATTTAGTTTAGCAGTGGCATCTTAGGAGAGGTCTATCTATTGTGAACTTTTAAAAAAATTTTCCTACCTTCATTAAGAATTTTGACATTATTAATTCTATGTGTTTTCATGTATATATTTTTAAGATATTGCAAAATTAAAAACACTCTGCACAGACCAACAATATACAGGGTGTATCAGGTTCGATGGTCATTAAGTTCCTACCGTGATTCTTTGCATGATTACAGACTTTATTTTCTTATGCAAAATGTTCAAACTCAAATGTTTAGGGTCTAAACGTTACGCGCAGTTTGCTGAAAACCTGTCGAAAACGTCATTTAATCTCAAAAATTGCCGCCGATTTAAATGTAATCGACGTTTTGAATTTAATGAACAGCTGGTGCGGAAAGTTCATAAATGACGTAACGACGCAATTTAAATTTTGAGTTTTCGACTTTTTTGAAAAGGAACTTTAAGTTTGTAATCATGCAAAGGATCACGCAAGGTACTTTATGACCATCGAACCTGATACACCCTGTATATCTCATGACCAAAAATTCAAGGAATAGTTTGCGAAACAATATGCATCAACATAGGTGTCAACAATAAGAATCAATAAGGACCAACACTATGCAAGGATCAACAATACATATTTCTTGACCAATAATGCAAGGCAAAGATCATGCAATATAGATAAGTTTCAATTTGTAACAACGCATAAAATTCCTGTTATGCAGGCTTTTCTTAGAAAAGAGAGTTCTTATTACTTAACAATTTCTTGAAAATCTTTTAAAATGATCATTAACAGGAGATAATGGAGAGTTACCAGACTATTGGGAAAGAGTGGAATGATAACAGAGGAAAACTCCTTTAGCACGACTCGTAAAAGGGACAGGTGAGCCACAGTCCATCAACTGACCAGCAGATTCAACAGTTGTGCCAACAGATGTGTATTCGTCAATATTGTTTACCACACCATGTTATGGATGGGCCTGAACAGTCGACGCATGATTGCTGCATCTTGATTGACGTGAGTACCGCCATTGGACCACAGACGAGTTGGCTAAGGTCGCCTTCTCTGACAATTCAAGGTTTTTGCTCCATAAGATTGACAGGCGATGGCGAGTGCGTCGTGAACGCCATGAAAAGAGACTGCAGGAGGCTATTTTGAGCTGGAAACAAGCTGGTGGGAGTAGTCTGCATGTGTGAGGGATATTCTATTAGGAGCAGTTAGGTCCACTGGTTCGTCTAGAGGGCAATTTGAATGCCTGTGGCTATCTCTCAATCTTAGCGGACCAGGTGCACCCGTACATGCTCACAATGTTTCCCCAATGTGATGATTTGTTCCAGCAGGATAATGCACCCTGCCACAAGACACATCTCCTTCTGGACTGGTTCGAAAAATACTCTACTGACTTTTGTGTGCTCCCTTGACCCACTAATTCGCAGGATATCCATCCACTTGAATATCCGTAGGAGCACCTTGATCGCCACGTATGGCATGTGGATCCTCCACCTATGACTCTCAAAGCTTTGTGCACAGCGCTTCAAGTGGAATGGACTGACATTCCATCGGACACATACCATCCACTTCTTGATGCCTAGTAGCAGTTACAGTGACGAAGGGTGGCTACTAAGCAGGTGGTCATAATTTAGTGATATGACCGTGTATATATATGTAAAATATTTGGTAAAAAAATTATTAAAACTTTCGATGCCACGTGATCCACTTACATAATGCCACGTGATCCTGAAAAAACTCGAAGAGTTATTAAACCCGGAAACCCTCGAATGCTGCTTTTGGATTGTCCCGTGAAGGCACCCGAAGAGCCCATTTCAGTGCTTATTGAAAAAAGTATTTTGAACTATTTTAGTGATCCGAAAGTAATTGATCCAGTAGTGGCATTATCTATGGAAAAAATTTCTGAAGAACTGGACCGTAAACTCAGTGCTATTACAAATAAGTTAGATCCTCTCCTTGAGAAAATGGAGTCTACGACGTTGCGCCTGCAGGAGATTGATAACCAATTAGCTTTATTATAAAATCAGATTGATACCATCGAATCTACCCTTTATTTAAATGGTGAATCCTTAATTGACGTGGCATTTTCGAAGATCGATGATATTGAGCAACACTCCAGACGTACAAACCTTCGTATATTAGGTGTTCCTGAAGAACCAAAGGAGAATCTAGTTGAAACGATTGCTGATATTTGTGTAAAAAATGTAGACACCACCATTAATGATGCCGATGTCATTGCTGTCCATCGTCTTGGCCCGCGTAACTCTTGTGTTCCTCGCCCTGTAATAATGCGCCTTGCGTCAGCTACAGTGCGTGATACCATCTTCAAGAATAGGGGAAGATTGCGACAATCCCCCTTCGTTGTATTAAAGATTTGACGACTAAACGAAATTCGGTATCTGCAACGCTTGGAGCTTCGGGGGGTCGGATCTTCGTTAAGAGTACAGATGGGAAACCTTTGCTTATAACGTCAGAAGAGAACTTTAAAGTGATCCCGGACATTATGTAGTTCTTTGAACCTACACTTCTTTTTATTGTTTTTATTACACTGGTTTAAATTTCCTGGTTCTCTCAGAGTACAGGTTCTATGTTACCATTGCTTTTGATATTTTTTTTCCATTTCTTTTTTTTATTTATTTTGGTTGATAATAGCAGATAATATTTAATAATGTCCTGTAATTAATTTTAATCTCTAGGATACCTGATTACATGATATAAGTAATTTTATATGTCTGATATGAGTGTTTTCCTAATGTCGTAATATTGGATTGGGTAAGCAAGTGCTGTGCCCGAGCTATATATAGCTTCATACAATTTTTCTGTATATTGCACTTTTCGTTGAGTTTTACTTTTCATTTTTTATTTTTTATTGATTTTTAATTTTCTTGAGACTAGCTGCTCTCATCGTCCATCAAATCCTCGTTGTCTGTAGGTTACCGAAGTACATAACCGAGTGTTATCTGTAAGATGAATGGTACTAGGTTATGTTAGTACTTTGATACTGCAATCTACTGATATTGATCGCAATTTGTTTATTTTTTATTTAAACATTCGAAGCTTGGATGCAAACTATCAGTCTATGCTGGCTAATCTTATTAATATTGCAATTAAACCTTCTATAATGATCCTGACTGAGACATGGAGCCGCGACCCGAATGATATTCCTTTTAACCCCGACTATCAAGCGATATCAATAAATCGCAACAGCAAACGTGGGGGAGGAATCTGCATATATCTTTCTAAAAAGTTTAGTTACATCACCATCCCTGCTTATACATTAATTACTCCCGATTATGAGGCATTGACGGTAATGATTAACCGCCGATACACAATTTTATCTATTTATCGTCCTCCTACCAGAAATTTTGCAATCTTTTGTTCCTTCATATCCACTGCTCTTCTCGATTTGCAGCGGGTTATCGAGGCACTCATATTGATAGGAGACTTTAATATAGATCTGAATAAGCCACCTTCCTCGCTTAGCGCATTTTTGGACCCAGTTTTGCGATCTGGTTTATTGCCTACCACCTTCTTCTATTCCTATTACTCAATGCAGCATCATTCATATTCAGCCATGGATGGTTGTTTTTCAAACCTAAATTCTCTGTTATTCGGGGGTCCTCTTGATATATCGATCAGTGATCATTTTCCTTTTTTATTAATATTCAATTGTAACACATCTTTAACCCAAACAACCAATGTCTCTTACTCTCGAATAGTTAGGCCCAATCAAGTATTTGTATTTGAGTCTTTTCTAATGGCCACCGATTGGTCGGCAGTCCTTACCGTTGCAACAGAACCCAATCAGTGTTACGAAATTTTTTGTCACATGTATCCTTGGGCTACGATCGTTACTTTACTCGAATACCAACTAAGATCATCACTGACCGGACGACTTTAATTCGTAACCCTTGGATAACTCCATATATCTTAAAGCTTACTAAAAAGAAAAATGCGCTGTACTTAAAATATCGTAGAAAACCTACCTTCATATTACGGAGGGAATTTAAGGATTTTTCAAATCATGTTAAGTGTTTAATTAACCAGGCCAAATCAAAGTATTTTTCCATCCTATTCCAGCGTCTGCATGCAGCAGAAGATAAGTGGCGTCTGTTAAAAGGCTTATCTCGTGGTACTACACATGCCAACATCCCTCTTAAACACCCTGATGAAGTTACCACGTCAACCCTGAATGAGTTTTTGCAGACACTCCTTCCCTCAGCTGATCTTGCCATCATATCTGAATTTTAATTTTTCGCTGAATGTCTCAGCTACGCCTTCTGGCTTCTTCGCAATACCAACTACCGAGGAAGAGGTATGTATGGTGATTTTACAACTGAAACCCACTACTAATCCGGACCCTTTAGATCTTCGGGCTGATATTATTATCGCAGTTAAAAAAGCTATTGCTTCGTCATTAGCAACTATATTTAATAGTTCCATTTCTTCGGGGGTCTTCCCTTCTCTCCTAAACTTAGCTCGAGTCACCCCGATATTGAAAAAGGGTGATCCTATGTTGTACAATAATTATAGACCCATAACCGCACTACCAATTTTCTCGAAGATATTCGAAAAACTATTTTATATTCGCATTTCTCAATATGTTTATTTTAATAAATATATCAGTCCAAGTCAGCACGGTTTCAGCCCAAAGAGAAATACCGAAACGGCATGTTACGAGTTATTGGAATTTATCTCTTCCGAAATGGCGAATAATAAACTTGTTGCCGCCTTGTTTGTGGATTTCGCCAAGGCTTTCGATACGGTTTCGATCAACCTGCTTCTGTTGAAATTAACCACTTCATATAATATACATGGTCTTCCTCTAGCTTGGATAGCCGATTTTTTACATGATAGGCAATACTTTTTGGTATATTTTGGGAAGTCGTCTGCAGTAATTACTAGGAATTTAGGGGTACCACAAGGTCAATTTTGTCGCCACTCCTGTCTAATCTATTTATCAATGATCTCCCAGCGTTTTGTGCCCCTTTGAAAACTATAATGTACGCCGATGATGTTACCCTATTATTCTCCAACACGAATACTAACAATCTCATACAAGCACTTAACGAGGCTTTGCATAAATTATATGTTTGGAGTAATGATAAGGAATTGAGCATCAATGCTGACAAAACAATGGCTATGTTCTTTCATCAGCGTAATAAGCGCAATGTCCCATTTCCCCGCCTATTTACTTAGGCGGTCGTCAGATTGCGATTACTAAATCTTTTAGATACCTGGGTTTAGTACTGATGCATGATTTATCTTGGGATTCACATATAGATACGCTTTTAATTAATATCAACAGAAAACAAGGGTTGATTTCCAGATTATATTATCTTCCTCACAACATTCTTTTGTTATTATATAACTCTTGGATTCATTCTAATTTATGCTATTGTATTATTTTCTGGGGATCAACCACAACCTTTTTATCTTACTGTAATTAAGATTACTGAAATTACAAAAGTGGTTCTTGCGTACTTTATTAAATGTCCCAAAACGCTTTTCTGTCTCGCAAAAATTTGCAGAAATAGGTATTTTAACAATTCACGAGATATACAAGATTCAACTTAGTTCTTTTATGTACAAAACTCAGAATGCGTTGTTGCAGATTACTACTCCAATAGTTATTACCCTAAACCATGATTTGCACAACTATCCAACTAGGCAGGCTGGGGGGGGGGGTTTCCCTGTAACTAGGCTTGGCTAACGTAACAGGAGCTTATCCTATGCAGGTGTCAAAATCTGGGCCACTATTCCTCCCACTATACGTACTTTGATGCCTTATGCAATATTTCGTAGAGCATTAAAGCGTTACTTCACGTGTCTATAACTGGTTAACAAGTTTGGTCTTTTATATTTTTTTATTACTTTTTCTAAGTGACTTGATTATATCGTTTTGTATAATGATCTTCACTTTGCCTTGTTGTAATTATATACTCTTCCTTTCCTATGAATTGCATTGTCATTTATACTATGGTTTTATTTTTAAAAGATTCTTTATATGGTACCGAACGTTATTAACTGTTTGCTTATTTACTGAAGGTTATTACTGGCAATTTGGGTTTTATTTCAACCAATGTAAAATGGTTATTATTTCCTTTAAATTTATTCAAAATTTTTTATTCAACTTACGATTTAATCTTTGCCAGTATTGCATTTTAGCCCATCTTGTATGTTTATTTAGTTTAGGTTTTTTTTCTTTTTATTGCATTTGTCGGTGAGAGAATGAAGATTACGCTTAAGTTCAGCGCAAACGATTTATTCTTGCGGGTAGTTCGCATATTAAAAATTCCGCTCTCTGACAGAAAATTCCCCCAGTTCCAATATCAAGGTGATGTGACATAGAAAAGAGGAAGGCTCCATTCCATGGGTTATCTGAGTTGGAGTCCTGTTCGGTATTGAGAAAGACTATTCGAACCGAACGAATGTCTATGCGAGTATAGCAGCTTATCAATGTTAAGTGGCTAAAGTAGCAACACCTATCTGCCGATGCAGTCACTTTGTCGGCTCTTCGTTGTTAGCAGCTTCTTCGCTCGTGGCTTCTCCGCTTAACAAACTCGCTTGCTCCGTCGTACGTGAATCGTAGAGTGCTGAATTGACAGTCGATTCGTAGGAAGCGATGCCTAATAGCTCCTCCAATGCTGGTCCTATAAGATGTTGAATGCGCAACCAAATGAGCTCGATACCTCCGATGTGTATATAGGCTGCTCGCTCGTCTCGGCGCATGCAGGTGCTTGGCGTCGAAACCTCGTTTCATAAGGCTGTCGTTCCGTGCTCGCGTCGGCATCGAGTC
>JAHWFO010067390.1:44897-63357 GCA_023313115.1 Rhysida immarginata
CCTCGTTTCATAAGGCTGTCGTTCCGTGCTCGCGTCGGCATCGAGTCACTGCACGGAACGACAGCCTTATGAAACGAGGTTTCGACGCCAAGCACCTGCATGCGCCGAGACGAGCGAGCAGCCTATATACACATCGGAGGTATCGAGCTCATTTGGTTGCGCATTCAACATCTTATAGGACCAGCATTGGAGGAAACGAGGCAGCGGATTTACCTCGCCCATACGAGGTACAACAGTTACTGTCGAAACGAATTCATGCCTTGAACCGTCTCCTGTCAAGAACTCTCTCATCCACGTGCTTTCTTCGTTCGTGTCGTCTTCTGTCTGACGATCTCGTTCTTTCCTGCGATTTTTTCGGATTGTCTGAGATCTGCTCCTGACGTCGTGGCTCGTCACGGAGCTTCGAGAGCGTCACTTATCTTTGAGCGAGGTTGGATGACACGTAACACGCTCGTCCTTGGTTCAGACAACCGAGAATTGAAGGAAATCGCCCCTAGATGATGGCTATTGCTGTGGGGCTGACCCCTCTGATGTGCAAAAAATTCGATAATGAGTGGCTTACATCTGTAAAAAGATGAGACACTGGCTCCCAAGATGGCTCGTCGTAGCCTTCTAGTTTCACTAAAAACTTCTATCGTGGTTTTTTCCCTTGACGTCCAGCAACTTTTCCACTTTGTGAACGTCGTGATATTGAGGGTCGGCGATGATTCCAGGCGGCTTCACAGGCTCCCTATTGACGTATCTCTTCAGGAAGGAACAGTGAAAAACGTTATTACGACATTTCCACTTCTTTGGTATCGAGAGACGGGCCATCACCTTGTTAATGATCTTATTTATTTTAAAGGGTCTGACAAATTTTGAGCACAGCTTCTTGCCAACCACGCCTTTGAAGGACTTGACAGGGGAGGTTCGCACTAAAACCCAATCGCCTACTTTCAATTTGAAAGGTTTGTTTCCAGTTATAACTGCGCTTGTATCTGCTGTTGGCCTTTTGGATTCTAGTTTGGGCCAATTTGAGCAACCCTCGCAAATTTCCTATAAAACGCTTGAAACCTGCGTCAGCGCAGGCATTGGAGTGTACAGCAGGCGGAATTTGAACGTCTCTTCCCAAGTCGCAGAAATAGGGGCTCAACTTGTGGACTCTGATATCGCGGAATTGACGATGATTGATGTTAAATAGTCTTCCCAATTTCGGTAAGGGTAGGACATAGTCAAGCGAAATCGTATGCCAACGCCACCGCGGGTACCTCTAATGGCTGTAGATCTCCCGCAGGCAGCTCTCGAGAGACTTTATTGTGTTAAAAAAGTTCGCAAGACGCAATATATTTATGGACATCATTTGGGAAACGTTGCCAAGTGAAGGAATTGACAAGCTTATACACTGTCTTTTGAACTCCCAGATGTCCCCCTGTTGGCATATCTTAGGCAATTTGAATTAGTCTTTGCGTGGACGCTCTTTGAGGTGAAACTATTAGTCTTATTATTCCTCTCCTTTTTCGAAACAACAGTCTATCTTTGATACTATAGGGGGCTCTAGTGTTAGCTAACAAGTTGCGTACTTCATTATATTTTTATACGCCTCCTTGATGTCTTTTAAAATGCGATCGTCCAACTTTCATTCAGATATAGTGGCACAAGCTCCACTCGTTTGTGGATTTGTATCCTTTGCATGACCAGGTCGAAAAGGGTGACGACTGTTCTTTGCATTAAAGCCCTTGATATGGTTTAACATATCCGTAGTTGATTTTCTGTCCTGCTTTCAGGATTCACTGCTTTTGAGTACCATTAAATCCATGGCTTGTTGTAATGTGGAGAACCCCTCTCGTAGGGACGCCCGTTCCTCCAGTTCATGAAATGTAATAAAGTATAGCTGGATTTTCTCTCACTCGGAACAGCTAAATAACTGAGATGCCAGCTTAGCAAAGCATTGATTAAAAAAATTAATGTTTACTTTGAAAACTGTCCATTCTAGTCCTCTTTTTATTTATTTTTTTAACTTGGGCATGATGAAACGATCCGATTACTTTTGTTGATCAGAATACAAAAAAGTCCAATCTGAAGACACTTCCAATGGGGTGGGTCTGCGGGGGGGAAATATGCGAGTCTTTCCACAGTCCAAAAAATGTAGCCTCGTTTCAGAATTAAAACGTTTCAGAGTCCAAATATCATAACCACGGACTGGTATCAAAACCATCCGATCTGTCATGTGTCCAAGTGTGAACAGAACGAGATCGGGAGAAATTAAAGACAAAATAAAAGGAACTTTATTTGCGTAGAATCTTACACGCAGTGGAAATTTGAAATAAATATGAGTCAAATGAGATTTTATCAATTGCTCATAAAATGAAAGTCTTTAACGTGTTGGGCTTGGAGAAATGCGGAATAACGATGTCCAGGTTAGACGAACCGGTAGAATGTCCTGAGTCGAAATCGCAGCCGGGTAGATCATAGCAAGAAGTCCGGCGTCGTGGGCGAAAAATGGTCAGTAAAGGGCACTGAATGTAGGCCGTTGAATAGCTGTCGTATGTGTGAGTGTATAGTCCAGGAATGTAGGCTGAGTGAGGCGTGCAGCTCATTCGCCGAGTAGGGAAGATGGTGACGATGGCAGCAGGTTGAAAGGGCGACGATATCTGCACAGCAAGAAGACAAATATGACGCGGACTAAATAGATTCTGCTGACTGAAGAAGTCGCTACCACACCTTGATGATAGCTGAAGCTTCAAAACAAAAAGAACGTCGCAATCAACTCGTAGCGAAGAACATAGCACAGATGTGAAACATACACATGCTAGTTGAAAACGTGACGCCGGAATTAACGTCGGAGAAAACGAAGAAAAATTGCGCACTATCAAACTAGTTCCAACTTTCAAACTGTTGAACACACACTCGTTGCGTACGGGCGTGTCGATAGACTTCTCGCTCGTCTCGGCTCGTGCAGGCGCTTAGCGTCGAAACGTCGTCTCATACGGCTATCGTTCCGTGCTCGCGTGGGCGTCGAGGTCGCTGCACATAGGAAACCGGGCAGTGCATTTACCTCGCCCATACGATTTACAAAAGTTCCTTATGAAACGATTTCGCGCGTTAAACCGTCCCTTGTCGAGAACACACTCGTCTACGTGCTTTCTCTCTTCGTGTCATCTTCTGTCTGACGATCTCGCTCTTTCTCGCGATTTTCTCGGATTTTCTGAAATCTGCCCCTGACGTCGTGGCTCGCCACAGAGGTTCGAGCGCGTCACAATCTTTGAGCGATGTTGCTTGACGCGTGACATGTAGAACTACCTCCGTAGATTTGCCAGACTGATAGGCAAATTGATTAGCGTGAAAGGGACCAAGAGTCCTAAAATATTCTCTAATTTGTCCATCAATGATCTTCTCAAAGCCCTTAAGTTAAAAGGAAGGCAGACTGATGGGTCGAAAGAACTTAGCTTGGTTATAGCAACTCTTACCGGGTTTGGTATTAAAATCACCTTGACCAGCCTCCAGAGATTAGGAATATAGCCTAGTGCTGAACGAGCCCTAAAAATTAAACACAGGTTTGGCGAGATCACGCCCGATACCTGTTGAAGTAGTAGCAGAATGATATCATCCAGCCCAGGTGATTTATAAGGATCAAAGGATCTGATTGTCCAGATGATCCTACGATTTGTAATTATCTCATCAGCCGCAGCCCACCCAATCCGCGATGTTCTGACCACAGAGTCCAGGCACACCGGATACAATGAACCAATGAGCTCAGCATCTGGGAAATCAGTCGTAATCAAAGTCTCAAGGACTTCTCTACTGTTACTGGTCAAATCACTATTAGATTTCTTTAGAGTGCCAACCATAATAGGTTTATCGCATCTCAAAAATTTATAGAGTCTTGCTCCTTCCTTAGTTTTTTGGACTGATTCACAGAATTTCCTCCATGAAGAACGTTTAACTGACCTAAGAGCTTCATTATAATCAGCGAGGGCATTTTTATAAAAATTCCACTCATTAGTCTTTTTTGTCTTCCTAAAAAGCTTTCTTATTCTTTGTCCCCATAGAGAGAGATCATGGTTCCACCAAACACTGTCCGATCTACATCTCTTCCTCCAGAGAGCAAATTGTTATTATACGCTTGTACCAGGGCCTGCTGTAAACCATTTACACACAGCTCCAGGTCAACAGTATACATTAATTCTAGTTGGAAGACTAGAAATCGCGGAACGAACGTCCTGGCGATATTGGACCTTATTATCCACTTAGGTTCCCTAAACTTTCTATCCCAGTCTGCACCAGTAATGAAAGAAAAATTGATATGCTGATGGTTAGCCAAAGATGGTTTCTCATCTACATGCCATTTTCTAATCCATTACTCAGAATGGAAGAACCAAAAGTAACATCAATAACCTCCCTTCTTACAGCAGTAGCGAAGGTTGGCTTATTACCTGGATTAAATATATCTAAATAATTCTCTAAACAAAATAGAAAAATAGTTTACCTGTGAGATTTGTGTCGGTATTACTCCACAACGTGTGGTAAGCATTGGCATCACATCCAACGATGATCGCCATCTGAGGTTGGCAACTACCAGTTGAGGCCTCTCGATTTGAACGTTCTCAGACTTGGGCTTGTCTGCCAAGACTCAGTTCAGATAAGACGTAATTTCTGAGCAATACCGTTGCTGGGTTAAGTTATACCGAAAACTGGCTGCAATATTTTAATCATAAATACAAACGAAGAGCTGTTCAGCAGTGAACACTATGTTCGCCATGCATCTGTGCGTCTCATACTCATTACCTCTGTAGCCATGGCAACCTCCATTACTGGAAAACTGAGGATTCAGTATTGTCATTCGTTTGTATTTTTTTTCCTGCTGCCGCTTTTGTATTATTATTTTGTTGTTTGGGGTGTAGCGTCCCCACCCCCACTATGTATATCATATAGTCGTCAGACTTATTGTCCTACGTTCGAAGTGGGTGAGCGCTAAGGGTTCGGGACCGATAATTGGAAATAAAACCTACTACCACTGTGATTAGGTACCTTTAATTTATTTAGTTTAATAATCTTACATAAACCACAACCCACATTCCTCTTATAATACTTAAACTCGCTACGACTAATGGGCCCATGAAATTTGCATGCTGCTAATTAAAATAAGTTAATATATTCTTAATCAACCCCCAGCGACTTAGCCCAGCAAAGCCGGCACCTTGGCTCACTAGATTCAGAGACAATTGACCACTGTAGGTTTGGGTGTGACGATATCTATACTGCTAGCGATTTGGGATTGCTCTGCCCATTCATGACCCGAAACAAATATTCCGAAAAATTAGCACTCGATAGCGCAACGTCACTCCATTATTATTGCAACTGAAGGGGGGAGAGACAGTGACCCCTCTTGGGCACTCATGAATGGGAGATGGTTACCCACTGGCAGTATCGATCATTCGGCTATCCATATTTAGCATCGTGAGCGCATGTGCCAGGTTCGCTAGTCAGCTTAAAACTAAATATATCCTGCTTTTCCCAACCATAAGTTTATCAATAACTAGTACAAAGTGCTTAAAAAAATTCTATTATTTTTGGAGAATAGTCTTTTATCGGCTTGCCGTGCGCTCGGGGATCTATTATCTCGAACACATTCAGTTCAGTCTGCTTAAAGTTCTGTACAAGTGTGACATCTGTTAATCCTCATCTCGAAGTCGGGGCTCCTGCTGCATTGGTATATACGTTACGCTCCTCATAGTTCAGTTTAAATTGAACACTAAAGTTTAGCAACTAAATTGGGACTAACTCACCAAATCTTCGCATGTAGCCACACTAGTTATTCTTCCTTCTAATAATCTGCTCCATGGATACTACTCCGTTCAGCGTGACCAACTGTCCTTGGCTGGCTCGCACGGCTCATCATTCGAGGTCCCACGGGCGTTCTCGTTCCTCAGTCTGTTTCGCTCCGATATAGCCATATGCCGTGAATCAAAATGAAAAGGCACATTGAACAATGATTAACTATGTGAAAGAAAATAATGTCAATTAGAGCATTTGAAAGGGAATACTTATGCAATGTCGTCCAGCTGCTACGAAAATGCCGTCGTATATTCTTCTTTCCGAACACTCATTAAATTTCTTTACAATATCGGGGTGACGTCTTGAGGCTGCTTATGTGAACGTTCCGTTTTTCAGAAATAGAATGGTTCCATTACGAGTCGTTATGCTCTGGACTATTCTTTATCACTTATATTTTCAAAGCTTCCTTGATCAACCAGTATATCGAGAGGAACACCAAAGACAAAAACTCCATAATCATAAAAAAAAAATTCTTTTTTTTTTTAACAAAAGCGTTGACACGATCATCGTTTTCTCCGAAAACGATCTCAACAATCCCCCGTTGGAAGCTGAGCTATATTCCGGGAAAGCATCCCAACAATTCCCAGTCCCAACAGAAGACCATTGTCGATCGCTCACGGCCTTAACCCCTCAACCAACAATAAAGATAACTTAATTAAACGCTAAACAATCACACTCATACAACGACACAGACTTAATAAAACAACAGTAAATAAAATAAAACGACAAATACCCTGATTATGAACGCACCCACTCCCACTTAAACGAACAAACGTGACTTCTTCTTAACCTGAACGTCACAGGGGTAACAGTCATACTTCTGCTTCATAGAGATTTTTATTGTTGCTGTCTGATTATTTGCCCGTGTATTGTTTTCCAAGTTTCACTTCTTGAGATGGCTATCCACAAATGACAAATATTTTGCGAGGCACTCAATCCTCATTAAATCGGGAGCGTTTGGCCTGGGGAAATGGTAACAATTAGTAACGCCCGAGATTGGTTCTACTCGGACGTTACAGTGCGCCGATATCAGTAATGCTTAAAAGTTGAACAAAAAATAACAATACATTCCTTCTTGACAAATCGATTGTTATATGGCATGCAATTATCTTTGTTTTAAAACGTGAAATCGAATTGAAAGGGTCCATGAAAAATTCTGAAAAGTTGATACGGCAGAGGTAAGACTTTGTTGGTCATATTCATGAAAGCAGAATTTGAAAAGTTAATCCGTTTTCAAGTTATCGTGCAAACGGCAGACGGCTGGATGGACGGCCGGATGGATGGCCGGGTAAACGTACAGACTAAGGGTGCGTTCCTATAAGTAGCTTTTATGCTAAAGCTCCTAATAAAATACATACATAAGATAACTAACTGCATAAGATAATTATATAAGATTAGATATATGTCACTATTTCTTTCAGTAGCAATGCTCCTCCTTATGAGAGTAGTAGGATATAAATATTGAATTTATAAGATGCATGGGCCTAATGTCAAACAGATAAACTATAAGGACAAGACTAAGGGACAATGTAACAATCCTAAATCGAGAGAAAAATTACAAAAAAAGAATAATTAAAGAAGCGCTCTTAATAAAAGAAGATGAAAATACGATAGCGCAGACATCGTACGACTTAAGCCCTGATTGGTTGATTTTATAATGTTTTCAATTGTGTAATTTTTTTAATTTTAAATTTCTTTTTTTACTTCATTGTTTTGGGAGGGAGAGTGGGATTTGTTTATTCGATCTGTTGATGAGGTATAGATGACCTCGAAAACTTTAATCATGGTGAAAATGATGAAATTTTATTTTTATTTATGATTCTTCAACTGACTTCAAAGATAACCTTTATTGGAATATATCTTGGACTTAGGACATTTTTCTATCGTATAAAACGGATTCTTCGCCACTTGCAAGGTGTAACATTTTCCTCAAGTCAAGTTCCGAATTTTTAGTCAAGAAGTGCTAAAACTATCAGGATTTTAGACAGTGTAGCTTATATTAATCTATGCTTTGATTTTAAAAGTATATTTTTGTATATTTCTGTATATAATTCAAACATATATTTTGTATATATTTTATAGTGCTGCTCATGGGTTTTTAGATAATGAGATGGTTTTCTTTTTAAATGTAAATATTGGATATAGGATTTTTATATTTCGGGGGATGGAAGGTTTTTTTATCATTATTGAATATTTAAACAGTTTTGTACGATAGCAGATTGTAGTCAATTTTATAATCCTTTTTTATATTTTTTTTGTTTACATTAAAACCTGTTGAAGTTATAAAATAATTTTTAAGAATCTTTATATAAGATCATACATTGTTCGTTTATGAAGCGATATGTTGAACCTCGTGGTATAATAAATCCACCAGGGCCATATGAAGACATATTTAGGGTGGAGACATCGCTGGACCTTAAAGATAAAAAACCTGAACGAAAATTCCGGTTCAAGTGGGCCGTGTACGACAAGCTGACATGAGAGCCAGATGCCTATTTACATCGGTGTCAAGGCCTCATTAAAGAGTTTTTCTAAAATGCGAAGGAAATGCCAAACAAATGGAGAGAGTGCTGGCAACCATGAAAGAAAGAGAAGGACTCCCAGGGCGCAGAGAGACTCCCAAGCAGAGTTCAGTAGAAGTTCTCTATCAAGATCATCTGGCAAAGACAGGATTGTCAACAACATTAACACGCAGGTTCCTCTGTGGTTGGAGGTGGCAAGTATGTCACGGAATTCAGATGCCATCCAGAATTCTGATGGCAGCGATGATCCCTTCCACACTCGGCATTCCTATTCATCGAAGTAGAAAGCGAGTTGATGTAACACTCGTCGTCAACAATGCAACATGCAGGGAACGAATAAGAGATGAGAGAGAGAGAAGCTCGAGATGAAGACACGGGTGGGCGAGAGAGAGGCAGAAGGTTGGAAGAGCGAGGTTGGAACAGGCAGGATAAAAATGGTGTGTCTGGAGATATTGCAGCCCCTCAGACTCAAGGAGAAATCCCCTTTGGATGATAACCAAGGAACGAACCAAGTAAATGGCCAAATCCCCATCTCCAACAAATGCCAATGTGAGCAGTGAACTCCACCACCAGGAGGATGAGTTCGACGCTGAGAACCCTGTCACAGTTGAATTTCAGAATCACGGGGTGAGCTTTTCTGTGCAATGGAAATTCCTGAACTTTTCTTCTCCTAGGATACGTAGTTGGGATAGCTCTCTATAATTTACCTTCCTTGTGAAAGAATGATTTCAGTTGTCTTATTGCGTGAAATTTTCACAGCAAACTTTTACTGAACTGAGAAGCTACTACTCTCAAAGGTATGCACTCTGCGCATATGGTCTTTCCCCTATGTGCATAACCAAATAGGTTTCGTTCTAGTTCGATAAACTCTATCCCCAGCGACGTTACGATTTTTCTTTGTGTGAAAAGGGCGTAATTTTCCGTGTTATTTACATCACTCTAAATTAGCAAAGGATGAGAATCATTAACTTGTGTCATAACTCTGATATTTTACCTTTCTCAGAAGTATGTCGTCGCAAATTTAAGCAAGGACATTTCAAAAACTCTTGGAAGCTTTACTTCTCTCCTTCCATCCTTCCAACATCATTTACTTGAATGTGTCTTCGAGTATAGTTATCAACCATGTCATTACACCTTGTAAAGAAACGTAATTTACTTTTTCTCCAGTCATGGAAATACACGTTTCGCATGTCTTTTGTGATTATGTATCTGTTCAGTGTTAAAATAATTGTTTGATACTACAGCTATTTAAGGTCATTTCACAGACAGCTTTACTTAGTTTTGTGTTTAATATGCTTAAAGTGTTTTTCTCATATGTAGCTACATATGTGTAACGATTTAGTGCTCAATTTATCTAAATCTCTTAAGATCTAATAAGGCTATTAGTTTAATTTTAGGTAAATACGTAATTTAGCCCTAAAATTTTTATTTTCAAAATAATTATTTCCATTTCATTTCTACTTTGTCCCCGCCTTATATCATTTTATTTATCTTTCCACTGTGTTCCTTTAACGTTCTCGGACCGGGACAAGCCATGTTTGGCCTCTGTATCAGAATTAGCATGAAATGCACACAGCTCGAAATTTAAATCTCAATAACGTTAAAACTTTTGATATTTTATGGCCAGGTTTTTTTTAATGTAATACAAAAACCTTTTTTCAAATTATCTGTTTAATATTAGGCACATGCAAACAATAGAAATTTAATAAACTAGTTTTTATAACATTCTGCTCTCATAGTGAAGAGGATTGCTACTCGACAAAATAGTGATGTATATCTGATCTTAATAATAATTATCTTATGCAGCTACATATCTCAAACTGCTTATATATTCAACCTTTAAATTTATTTTCTAACAATAGGCAGAAATATTTATCAGAGTGTAATTAAAAAATGACATTTACACTTACACAGAGCATTGAAGCATAAAAGGAGAAAATTTTAATATTTCACGTGCCCTGACACCTCCATTACACAATACTGCAGTCTAGAATAGGAAAAACCAATTCAAACCACAGCAGAAGATACTCCTGTTTAATGTCTTAATTAATTTTAAATTGAATTAGAAAATATTATAGTATTTCAATAAAAAACTGAGCCCTTGGAATCGTCCTCTACCCATCACTATGTCACTTTTGGCTGAGCTATTGCATTATGTCATCAACCTCAGTACAACGTACAAAGGAAAATTGAACTTCACGCTATTGCTCGTAATAGGGGGTGATAGTCATGTGGTTAACGCACGCGATAGCATCAAGTGATATGTTTACATTAGCGAGCTCAATTTGACAGAAATTCAAATGATAATTTAAAGAAAATAACTTACAAACGTATTTAAAAAATTTCTTCACCTTTCTGTCATGAATAAAACCACCTATAATATGACTATATTTATTTTTCGTAAACTTTAATGTATAAATAATTGAAAAATTTTGAAATTTTATTTCTGTGACATTATTTAACGAATTCTAATAAATTTAAAAAAAAATTGAAATATAAAATATGAAAATGAACTAAATGCTATAAACAACAAACATATCTGATTTATTACAAAAATTTTCAGTCCTGAAGGATCATTTAGCAATTTACAAAAAAAAAAGTTTTCCTACTTATCACAGGAATCAATTTTTCTTTAAAAAATGAGGTGGTGTATGATGGTTAAATCACAAAATTTACCCACGACTCTTATTTATTTTATGCTCTTTGTTAATATTTGTTACATGCAAAAAGTATGATGACTCGGTAATTTGGGAGAACGAGAAGCGAACGAGAGCGATACGAAAGGCACTCTGATAATCGGATTTGTCACTTATATCATCTGAAAGTAGGAAGATATGATGACGTTCGAAGGTGAGAGTAGGAGGCTACTGCAAAAGCAAACGGAGGAAAAGCATCTTCCCAAGCAAAAACTGGCGTGTGAGCAACGAAACTACGCCAATTTCTTACCTGTCACCTATGAATATACAGTGAAGGAATTTTCCAACCGTTACCAGACGGGATTATTCTCAGAAATCGATATAATGAACGGACCGCGTCGGAGGCATTCTCAGTGCCTTGAAATTCCCTTTAAGGCCACATGTCGCTAACAAAACTTCGCATTCTCTTAAGTTAAACCCTTTGATTGAACTTAAGAATTTTAACTTTTACACAAGCGAGCCAGGCCGTGTTGGAAACTCTACACTACGAGATAATGAGGTCGTTATCACAGAGCATTTCGCAGTCATTGAAAATGCAAGGGTGAAGATCTTACGTCCGTGAAACTCAATTTGAACTTACAATTTACATACCACATTCAAACTACTAATGCTTTTTACAAGTGGAAATCAAATTTCGTCGTGGCCATGGAAGAACAAGAATGACTTGAAAAAATTACCGAAAATTTGTGTGGTGTTCTCCCGTTTATATTATCAGCATACATGCACAGTGGCACGGTAGGATTTACATTTAGCACTCCACTAATTTGAAAGGATATTGCCTAAATTCTTTCCTAATTAATTAGAATTGTAATGTCATGCCATACCAGACTTGACTTTCGTCAATACTCATTCTGAGAGCCCAGTCTTGTCTTTTGGTCTTAACCTTTTTTGGCAGAGTTAACTGCTCCTCTGCTATTCTCTCCATCTAGCGTAATTCGGACAGAGGGAGCCATGGCAATGAATAACGGCTGCAAGTGATAAAGACACATTTTCAAGGCTTCTCCATTTTCCCGATTTTGTGTTTTACAGCTGCATCAATTATGAACTCATCAAGTTTATGTGTCTGGTGTTAACGACTAGTTCTGCTGGTGTTATTTGTTTGTTTTTCTTTAGTGTTCTTTCCAAATCCAAATATCAAGTCACCTTCCCATTCCGCAGAGCGAGAGTGCGTTATTTGTGTGTATCTGTGTGCAATGATATAAATAATTGCTTCTCCGTACTATTTTATTGGTGCTACCAGTAGGAGAAATATCCTATTGAGTGATCAGTTAAGACGAGTTGTCAACAAAGGTTCTAATCAGTTTGTGTTACCATTACATGGGATTACTTGGTGTGATTTGTGAGTTTGTATCGAAACGATGATATATATTTCATGAAATGTATCAGTAAGAAAGTTTCGCATTGCGGATGTAATCAGAAGTGTTAATATTGTTTTTTTTCAATAAAATCAATTAGTATCCGTTTCAGATCGAAGGGTTCCCACCTTTCACCGCTACTTGATTTAAGATAAATATAGATTCTTGAAATAGAAATAAGTGTAACCTAATTCGTTTAATAAAATTTCCTTGTCCTGCTTTGTCTAGTTTTCACCTATCTCTCTACTCATCGTTTTTTGCGCCTGACAATGATTCTTGGAAAAGACGTTCAATCATCGCAGCATAACTACATCGGTTTCCAAAACATTCATATTCACGCATACAATAGTGAAAGTGTATCGAGGATTTTATAGGAAATATTTTGATCTGCTGTGATATCCAAGGCATTGCTCTTTTTTGGATTAAATTTTGCAATATCTCAGTGTGACACTTGAAAACGCTTATAACTAATACAGTGAAAATTGATAATGTAAATTGGAAAAAAAAATTTTAAATGCTCCCAGTGGATGTACCTCTCAAGTATGGTAAAGCTAGTCGAAATAATGTCTATATCACGTAATCTTATTTTAGATGCACACCTGCCCTAATGTGATAAATTTCGACGATACAAATCCTTTCTTGGATGGCTGTGGATGTCCATGATCGCTAGTGTTCTTTTTCTGCTATCCAGACAAGCTCAAGAGGGTTATTCACTTTGTGTGGTCTAGCAGAGGCCGTTTATATACTTGATACACATGCATTGTCAAGGGCACCTGGGAATTTCGATGACAACATGATCACCCACCACTTCCTCAGTTCCTCAATGTTCTGCTAACTCTCCATTATCTCCAGTTAGTGATCATTTTTAAAGATTTTCTAGCAAACGCTAGTTCTCAGAACTATCATTTCTAAGAAAAGCCTGAACAACAGGACTCTGTGCATTTTTGCAAATTCAACCTGATTTATAAAGCAGAAATTTTATTTGCATTCTTGTTCATGAGATATATGTTGTTGGTCTGTGCATAGTATGGTGAATTGCGTGTTGATACCATCGTTGATAACAATTTTTGCACAAACATTACTGTGCATTGTTGTTCATAAGATAACTCTTATTAATATGCCCTGCCATCAACATGAATATCGATTTATAATCGATAATAAATTTTTTCAAAATCTGAAATAGACAGTGCCTTTCCTCATGCCTTGAAGATCAAGTATGCAAACTTTCAACAAAATTGGAATAAGTCTTAGATTTGTATATGAAACAATTCCACCCACAAATCCACAAACCATCTCAATAACATTTTTCTATACATATATGCAATATAACACACCGTTTTTGTCGGGTGAGTTTATTTATTATTTTACGAGTTTGTCTTACATTTTTCTATGTCATGTTATGAATAATAGTTATAAATTAAAAATACAAATTAAATGAAAAATAAGATTTAATAAACAAAAGTAATTATTCAAAATCAAAATAAAAAGCTGACGTTTCGGATAGAGACTATCCTTTATCAAAGCAAAAAGGATAATTCTCTAAAAGCAAATAGAATATTAAAGAATTATCGTGAAGTTATGAAAGTTGTACGACAATCGGCAATCGAGCAGTGGAGTGGAAGAAACAATGCGAGTGGTACTGAAGCAGCGCTCCCAAACTCACTTGTCACTTGTATAGACCAGGGGAATTACACTGAGATAGGTGAGAAGCCTGAAAAAACCCCGAAGGTCCTCCTCAAGATGATTGAAGAATATTCCCCTCATTCTGGGGATAAAAAGGTTGATTGAAGATTGACACAGAAAGGGAGGAGGGAGCCAGAGGAAAAATATACTATCCAAAAATCGGGGAAGATAACATTCCTGGCATCGTCGAAAGTAACTTCCAGGACATGGCTGGCCAAACGATGTTTTAAGCGTTTCCTGTGGTCAGAAGGGTTGTGAATTTCAGACACCAACTGATTCCTGTGATTAAGCACCTTCGGGAGCATAGTCGTTATCGTATCCTGTACAAACTTGCCAATATGTGTTATCCCTAGATCCTCATGAACGACATTATTGTTGGCTACTCTACGATCAAGTTTCACAATTGCTCTCACAGTAATATTTTGGAATGTCTGCAGCTCCTTTCACCTTGTTTTGCACACAGAAGCACAAGCTGGCATACCATAAAGCAAGATCGTGCGGATGATCATTTTGTAGATGAGCAGCTTGTTATCAATGTCCAGAGCACTGTTAACGATCGAGCAACGCGATCAGATTGAATTTGGCCCTCTTTGCCTTATTCAGCGCGTAGGAAACATGTTGATTCCAGGTGAACCTAGAATCTATCGCCACACCAAGGTATTTACACGCTTTGACCCAGTCGAGCTTATTTCCGTACAGGGTAAGCAAACCTGGGGGGTTTCTGCATTTGTTTGTGAAAAACATAGCCTTGCACTTGCCAACATTTAAGTTCAGCTTCCATCTATTGAACCATTTTTTGTAGAGATGCAGCGCTTTCTGCAAGCGAGAGATGATATGGGCAGGAACACGGGCATAAGTTAAGATGGCCACATCATCAGCGTAGAAGTACAGTGTTTACACTTCTTGGGTTTGGGAAAGTCCTGGCTCAAAAAATTAAACAAGCTGGTCCCAGAACTGATCCCTGTGGGACACCGGTTTTAACCACACATGACTGGGACAGGGAGTCACCAATTTTAGCTCGAAGAGCTCTCTGAGAGGAAAGAGCGCACCAGCATGATAAGGTCATCTGGAAATCCAAATTTATTATTTTATGAATGACACCATCATGCCAAACTTAATCGAAGGCCTTGCAAATGTCTAGGAAGATAATGCCACCATATAGAGACTTGTTAAGAGATTTTTTTGCATCGATAGCAAGCCGCCATATTTGCATTTGGCAGGAGTGGTCCGTACGGAAACCAAACTGCTCATCACGAATAAGATCATTGGCAGAGCAGAATTCATTGAACCTTATAAGAATTGTTTGCTCTAGAACCTTGGATATAGTTGGTAAAAGGCTGATGGGCCCGTAACTTGCAGGCAATGAAGGGTTAAGACCTGGTTTAGGAATGCTTAGGATAATCAATTCCTTCCAGCCAGTAGGGAAATATCCGAGTTTCCAGCAGTTACTAATTAGTCTAACAATATCAAGAATCAGGTTGGAAGGTAGATTTTTAAGTGCATTATTTGTGATGGCATCCATTCCGGGGGCTTTCTTATTCTACAGTTTCTTGATGATCTCAACAATTTCCCTCAGGTAGATTGATCACTCTATAAGAGCACGACGACCCTCATTAAAATTGAAGCACACATCACGAACCTCGCTGATTGCGTGCTCTCCGTCAGGGGTATCTGGAATTGGGGTGATTAATTGATTGCTAAGTGACTCAGCAATTAATTGAGCTTTATCATGGTCTGTAGTAGCTAGAGTAGTACCGTCTGGAGAAAACAGGGGTGAGAATTTCGTTTTCTTACACTTGGGAGATCTAATCATAGTCTAGAGAGAGTTGTCATGAGTTGAGAGATTCTTCAATTTGCTCGTCCATTTTTGCACTCGTAACTCTCTTACTTTTTCGTGGACCCTCCTAGAAAGCCTATTATATTTTCTGTTAAAGATGGGATCACGTGTACGCTGCCAAAGTCTTCGGAACGCTTTTCTCTCTGCAATAATTTGATTTGCCTAATACTTGGAGGAAGATCATTAATTTTATATTATACTCGTTCACGACACATCATTCCAAGTCGTTTGATATGTCACATGCCGTATTTTAGCATAGAAAGTTATAATGAACCGAAATGGTTCCACTAAACCAGCTGTCCCTGAACCAATTTCGACTGTCATTAAGTTTACGTTATATTCATTCATAACTCCTCATTCCAAGTAGTTTGATATATTACATGTCATATTTTAGCATTGAAAGTTCTAATAAACCATAATGGGTCCACTAAACTAGGTTCCCTGGAACCGATTTCGCCTATAATTAATTTTTCGTTGTATTCATTCATGCCACCTCACTCCAAGTTGTTTGATATATTACATGCCAAATCTGAGCTTTGAAAATTTCCCCTGAACCCTAACTGGTTCCATGAAGCCACAAACCATTGAGCCTATGTCGACTGTCATAATTTTATGTTAATGATCAACCATGACATGTTATTCCAAGCTGTTTTATATAATCCATGCCTTATCTCAGCATTGAAAGTTTCCAGTGGACCATAATGGTACCACTAAACCACATAATCTTGAACCAGTTTTAACTGATATTGACCATCAAGGAAGACCATCACTTGTCTTCAATTAATTCACAAGCCTTTTCTCTGCTTTAGCTTTGGAATGCCAAAGGGAGAACAGCATTTGGCAGTGCACAGGTTTATAAATGGAATTGTATAGTGAAAAACGCGGTCCCCTATTTTATTCGTGACCTTTTGAACTGGAAGTAGTTCACCGATTTTTTACTCCAACGAACTCAGTCATCCGATTTCCCTAAGCTGTCGTATGGCGAAGATTCGGAAGCGGTCGAAAGCTAGAGCACCAAGAAACAGACGAATGGAGGCACATTGTGAAAACATAAGCAAGAAGGTCTGTTCTGTGCTGAGATTGAAGACGGCTTGTTTTCTTGCGGCCTGCAATTTCTTTACCGCTAAACTCTGGAGGGCGGCTATGCTATGCGTTTATTTGTGGAGGAAGTCTTGCATTGGTGAGAAAAACGCCATCAAGCAGTTCTTCGATTAATGCTTGAAAGCACCATAATGCTATTTTGGCATAATATCCATCCACAAGCCTGGAAGCAGAGAGGTATGGTCATCGTCCATAGATACATCACCGAATGCACAGCAAATTCCTCTAAAAATAATAGCAACTGATCCCCTCCTCGATATTGGAAGTCGGACGGCCTCTTATTGACTTGAAGAATGTTTTAAGAACGTCTTATGAGGATGTCTTCGGCTTCTCTTTCACTTCTAATATTGAGGGCTCTCGAAATTGCTTTGCTGTCTTGAGCGCACTTCGCTTTTCTGTTCCGATTATCCAGGTCGGAACATTTTCCTTGACAAGGAGTATGGAGGCTAGGGTTCTTCGTATCTGCCGTTAAACCGAAAAAGGACTGTTAATAATGTTCGCAGTGATTGACGCTGCCTCCTTGCCTTTCCCTGTTCAGGCGCAGTAGAGACTGACGAACTCACGGAGTTCGTAACGTGTAAACCACTGACTGCCTGCCTTGTGTCCAACAGTAAGGCAGAGGATCCCGTTATAGACTCGGCATCGTTGGCACACTTAGCAGAAGTCTCTTTTCTGCGTCCATACCGCTCATGAAATTCTCGGGTCTCTCTCTCTCTCTATGTCTCTCTTGAATCTCACGCACTCGCTTGCGATGCTTTTGCGCGCGGACTTCCTTGATTTTCTTGAATTATTAATAATTCTTTTATTGGATGATTTGGAGCTTTTGCTCTCATCAGATGGCGACTTCGATCTATTGACATTCTGTTGCTCTCCTGTCATCTGTTTATTTGTAGCTGTTTTTATTAAGCGCTTGTCGCGCCTCCTCCAATACATCTCACAGACTGTCTTTTGAGAGTAATCTCCTGATTTCACAGTAACTTCACACAGTTCAAGCCGCTGTATTGCAGGGCAAACCGTGGCTGAAAATGTAGGGATTGCTTGGATTGAGATGCAACTTTTAGGGTCAATAACCAATATATTTGCCTTGTCAAATTAGGTAAAACAATTTGATTATCCTTCAAAAAGAAGATATATTAAAAAACTTTAAAAAACTTAAACTTGGCGAATCTTTATATATAAAAATTCAGGCTCAGGGTGCGTCTGCAAATGTTCTAAAAACGGACCCCGCCCTATAGACAAGTAGTTCTCGTCTGATACTACGGGTGCTACACAGCAGAGTCTATCAGGAGTTCTGGGCATCGATAACGGAACACGCATTGGTTCATTAACATAAAAAAAACACTCGCTCACAAGACTAAATTAAAGCAACTAATTTATTCCACGTACCAAAATAATAATCGCTTCCACAATATCAGGTGCAGCCAGAGAAAATCAAGAAATGGGTACATACAT
>JAHWFO010067390.1:63367-116784 GCA_023313115.1 Rhysida immarginata
ACAATATCAGGTGCAGCCAGAGAAAATCAAGAAATGGGTACATACATACAGCACTTGAAACTAACTTAAGTAAACTAGAGGGTCCCCTCGATCTTGTCAAATAAAGCTTAATTCTAGATACAGAAAATCCGGCCAACGCCTACACCTTCCAAGCCGGAACGTTGAGAGTGCAGTCCCGTAAAAGGAATCCAGGAATTAGGAACTGAAAGTTCCCAGTAGGACCAGTTCACGTGGCTCAAACGGTAGCTGTGAGTTGATGTTCATAAGGGGGGGGGGGACTCGTTAGTCTCAGCTGGCCCCACGCCCACGGAATCTCGGCTTCCCAAATATTCCTAAAACACTGACACCCTCAGGCGTCGGGTGATCCCTTTAATTTAACAAGGGGGGATCACAGGAACCCCTGCAGACTGGAAACACGTGGGGTGTTCCTCAGGCTTCACTGAGACCAAGGCACAAGTGCAAGAGCACTGCCCGCCCACACAACTGTGTATTTTCCTCCCACCCCTCACCAATGCACAAGTTATCTACCCGTAGAGCCTTTAATTAAGAAACATTCCCTTTGGTTTACGAAACAACACTCCTCGTTACACTGTGATGCTCAACGAGAGCCAGCCTTAAAATTATAACTCAACATTACAAATAATACAAAAGTCTTCATAGGAAAAGACAAAACTGTATAACTCTACAGCTTGTTCGTGGTGTTTCCGAACTTTTCTGACAGTTTATATCTGTTCATGTATACATCGTTCAACGGAAAACATCCTATGTTAATAGAATCGACGGGTACACTCCAATGGACTGACAAAAAGTCGAAACACGCTGAACGGCGGGGACTCTTCCTCGCGGGGGCAAAAACATAAAAGACAGTCACTCACCCTATATGCAGACATCGTTACTGGCACACGTTACGGGCTTCTTTGCCCGGCACAATACCTCGACTGCCGCTGACGACCCTTCAAAATACATTTATGTTCAACAGGAGACCAAAGAGTCAGTTAAACACCAACCCACATTAACATCTGGAAAAGGTTGGACTGAAGATCGTAACAGCGATGTTCATCTTTTTTCAAACATGGCCGACCGCCATTCCAAACTTCTTCTCCACCAAGACAAATCCTTGCTTCTCCAAGCCTATCGTAACAACACAACTTGCCAAACATTCCAGGCTCGCAACAGCGTCATGGCAACAATAACCAAGGAGAATCTCCAATAGAAATAAAACATTCCCCAACAATACGTGAGCGCTGTCGCCTCTTAATGAAAGCGACAACGGCCACGCATCAGCAGGCTAAACTTTCAAAATCTAACAATTAAATGTATAAAAGCCACATTTTAATGTACTATATAAAAAACAAAAAAAAATACGCACTGCACTCAGAAATATTAAATTGCACACACTTAAACGCAAACACACGCACTAACCCACACTCGTTCGCAAAACACGCTCTCAATCCTCACTCCACCCACCTCTCTCTCGTCAACCACAAGACAAACAAAATAAACAATCAACAAATCACCACTGACGAAACCAAAACACACTGCCACTTCCGATTCCCCCATACTCGGGCACAACTCACACAACAAGCACACAAAAACACTCGATTAGCTTCCATTCACATTCCCAACATAGTTTCACTTAACACAGACACCACTTACTCAAAACACGTACACAACATAATTTGCCTCTGCCGGGCGCAGCGCATTATACTGACATTCAAATGTCACACCTTGTCAAATTATGTAAAACAATTTGATTATCCTTCAAAAAGAAGATATATTAAAAAACTTTAAAAAACTTAAACTTGGCGAATCTTTATATATAAAAATTCAGGCTCAGGGTGCGTCTGCAAATGTTCTAAAAACTTTTGAACCACTAATCCGATTGAGCTCATATTTGCAACATATATTCCTTAGGTCCAAAGTAAGGTTTACATGTCCCTAAAGTATAGGATAAAAATCATATATGTTGGTTTATGTTTGTTTGTATACTCAATTGATAGCGGCAGAGTTTGTTTATCTTTTCCTTGAAACCGAAAGTGAACTAAATGCGCAGAAGCAAAACAGCAAAAAAACTTCCGTTTTCCTCCGGATGTGTAGTAGTGTTTGCACATTTTAGGGGAGGAAACTCAAGTTTTTTGCTATGCTGCTTCTGTGCAGTTACTCCAGTTTCTGTTTCAACAGAAAGGTCTATATAAAAAATCAGGCTACGTCGGTAAATATTCTTAAAACTTTTGAACCACTTATTCTTTTGCGCTCATACTTGCACCAGATGTCCGTTAGTTTCAGGAAAAAGTTTAAATGTGCCGAGTGTCATGTTTGCCCAATAGGGAAAGGGTAAAATTTGGCTGTCTGATATGAGCCTAAGATTTGCGCGGACCAACAATGTATGTGATGTCCTACAATGCACATCAAAGTTTCTGCAACAATAAGCCATAAAAATTACTTTGGCTATGGTCATGGATGAAGAAATACAGGATGGGAAACCTCATTGTTTAAAGCGTGATTTTTTTTTTCACTGGCGTTCTCTGGCCATTTTCGTGGGCATTACTATTACTCTCTGTCTAGCGGATGACTTTACTTTTCCTTATTGGCCTCGATGGCTCAGTGGTTGCGTGATCTCTTCTGATCAACACTTCCTAGATACAAGGCAAGTAGAGTATAAGGGATGCTCGCTCACTGCCTTACGGGTGCTGGCTGACTTCATCGATGTCTCCGCCATCTGATGAACACTGGGAAAATCGGCCCGATCAAGCCGCTGCTTACTATATGATCGGGCCGTTTCTCCTGGTGCTCACCAGATGGCGGGAGCATTGATGACGTCAAAATGACGATAGCCAGAGCCCCTTTGGAATGATCGAGCATACCTTATACTCTACTTGCCTTGTCATCAGACCTTCACTGGAGAAAGAAGCACATAGAGCGGGCGCGCATGAAGATGATCTTTGAAACTCCGCACACTGCATGGCACACTAAATATGCGAGGAACAAGTACTGAAGGTAATTCTATTACCTTTTAACATTTATATTTCGAGCATTTAACTACAATAATAACAAAATATTTAAAATTTAACCTGAAATGAATTAGGTAAAATATTCTTTCACTAGGGTCTGTTATAATTATTCTGCCGTTTGTGATCGAAACATTTGAGAGATTGGAAGATGAAAGTTTCATAGCGAATTTCGACTTTTGATTGGAAATATTAAAAAAGAGGAATTAATACCATGGAAGTACAACTAGCTCTGGAAAACGGTCTCAAAAACTATAGTCTACAACCCCTGGCAAAAAGTATTAGTTCACTATAGGCTCTATAGAAAATTGTACATTTTCAAACAGAATAAACACAAAAGAAACAATATTAATTTAACACAATTTGTTTATTAATAATTACTGGTCTTAGTAATTATTATTCTCTAAAGCAATAAAAAACACGCAATACACAATATTTCAACAGTTAACGAACGTTATCTCTGTTGGGAAAAAAGTCTTACATAAAATATGCATACAAAATAAACAATGCACTTTGTGACAAATTCAGTCAGTACTTAGTTGGGCCACCTTTTGCCTTAATTACGGCCATAATTCTTTTTTGGCAATGAAGAAATCAATTCTTGGCAATAATCAACACTAATGTCATACCAACATGATTTAAGTACAGCATAAAGTTAATCTTTGTTAGCGGGTTTTTTGTTGTTTACCAAGACTTTCAATTTCCACCAAACAGTCTCAATGGGGTTTAGGTCCGTACTGTTAGCTGGCCATGACATTGTAGTGAGGTTTTTCTGTTGCAAATGGGACTTAACCTTCTTGGCCCGATGTAACGATGCATTGTCGTCCTGGAATGTAAAGTCGTTGCTATCTCCAAATTGATCTTCAATTGTGGGTATTAAGAAGGAATACCCCACATGTGATTGAGGAAATTTGCTTTTCAATAAAAAACATTCCTCTTTAGATTTTTCATATACCCTTTGCCACATATATTGTCCAAAATCATCTCCGCCTCCCACGCAAATACGAGATTCATCCGAAAAGATTTTTTTCTTCCACTCAACTAAAGTCCACCTTCTGTGATCTCTTGCCCATTGCAACCGACGTTTCTTTTGCAACTTGGCGACCAGTGGTTTCAATTTGGCATTCCTGTAGTTGTATCCCATTTCGTGTAGGCGGTTGCGCACTGTTCTATTGTAGACATCAACATGGTGTTTTTTCCAGGCATTGTTCATTTGGTTGGAAGTTTGGTGTTAATTTTGTTTACAAATCATTCGCAAAGATTGGGATCTGTTCCTTGTTGGTTTTCCTTGGACGTCCACTGAGCAGGCAGGTTTCCACATTTCCAGACAACTATATTTTTTCCACGTATAGGAAACTACACAATGCGAACATCCCAGCTGGTTACCAATTGTTCTTTGCGACAAACCTGATTATGTCAACTTCTCAGAGTAGTATCGTGTTGGAGCCATATTCGCTGATGGTTTTGAAACAACTCATTGACACATATTTTACACAAGGGAGAGAAATCTCTAATTTAAATATGGGATGATTTCGTTTTTTTTTTCAGTGGTTAAGAATAGAAGAACTAAGACTCATGTCTCCATTAAGAGATAATCTATTACTTTTTTCCCAAAGGAGTGGAAGCTATTTAAATTTTTACGTAATTATTATTAAGTACATTTTTTATTACTGTATGAGAAAACAACTATTTAGGCCGTTACTTATAACCAAATAAATTGTGTAGAATAGCAGTAAATACTTTGGTGGTCAAACTCATTGAAATGATGTCGTTTTCCATAGAATCCAGAGTGATCTAATACTTTTTTTCCAGACGTTGTATAACAACTAAAAGCTACTTTATATCTGCCATAATGACTTTAATAAAATCTGCCAGGATGCCTAAAGAATAGTGGAAGAAATCTATCTATATATATAAAGAAGGATGTTTGTTTGTTTGTGGGTTTGTTTGTTTCTTAAACAAATCTACACTTTTATTCTGATCGTGATGAAATTTTGCAAACTTGACCTTCGAAGCATGGGGAAGGTCACTGTCTACCTCAGATTCCGAAAAAATAATAATTATCGATAAAAATCGATATTTATGGTTATGGCAGGCATAGTAATGAGAAATATCTCATGGCCAACAATGCAAGACAAAGTTTATACAACTATAGTTATCAACGGTGGTATCAGCTTGCAATTCACAAAAAACCCTGCATGGACCAACAATACATATCTCATGACCAACAATGCAAGGCAAAGTTTGTGCAACAATAGGCCTCTCTTGTTCGCATCAACAATGGTATCAGCACGCAATTCACAAAAACTCTGCATGGACAAACAATATATATCTCATGACCAACAATGCAAGCAAAGTTTGTGCAACGATAGGCCCGTCTTGTTCTCATCAACAATGGTATCAACGCGCAATTCACTAATAACAATGAGCACAAATGATGATGCAATGATAAAGCATACCATTCTAAGAATTATAACAATGAACATAACATGATGATGCAGTATACATAAGCTTTATTTTGTAACAACGCATAGAATTCCAGTTATTCAGGCTTTTCTTAGAAAAAAGATTTCTTAAATCTTAAAAATTTCTTGAAAATCTTTAAAAATGATTGATAACTGGAGATATTGGATAGCAGACTATTGAGAAAGAGTGGAAAGACGACAGAGGAAGCACTCCTTTAGCTCCGTGCTATATTGAGCAAATGGGAAGCAAGTAAAAAGTAGATTCGGCGACTGCTATACTACACAAAGTGGTGAATGGCCAAGTTTTGCTTCAGCACATGGAGAGAAGAGTGGAAATTGCAATAACATCAAGTGTACATCTAAAGTAAGATTATGTGAATAAGAAATTATTTTGACTAGCAGTGGCATCCTTGGAGAGGTCCAGCCATTCTGAGCCTTTAAAAATTTTTTGTCGACATTTCATTAAGAATTTTTACTGTATTAATTCTAAGCATTTTCATGTGTTTATTTTTAAGTTATTGCAAAATTTAATTTACCAACAAGTGTAAGTATCCCGGGCAACGCTGGGTACCTTTGCTAGTTAATATACATTCTTTAAGTCTTTCTGTGTATATGAAGAAGGATGTTTGTTTGTTTTTGGGTTTTTTGTGGGTTTGTTTGTTTGTATGTTTGTTTTCTATACAAATCTACAGTTTTATTCCGATCTTGATAAAATTTCGCATACATTACTTTCAAACATGAGGAACGTGACTGACTATCTCAGATTTCGAAAAAATAATAATTATTGATAAAAACATCGATATTCTTGTTTATAGCAGGGCATTTTAATGAGAAATATCTCATTACCAACAATGCAAGACAAATTTTTTGCAACGATAAGTATCAACAATGGTATCAACACGAAATTTACAAACACTCTGCACGGAACAACAATATATATCTCATTACCAACAATGCAAATGAAAGTTTGTACAACAATAGGTATCAACAATGGTGTCAACACGCAATACATCAACACTATGCAAGGATCAACAATATATGTTTCATGACCAACAATGCAAGGCAAAGTTTGTGCAATATAGAATTCAATGCATAGAATTCCTGTTAATCAGGATTTTCTTAAAAAGAGAATTCTTAGTACTTATCAATTTCTCGAAAATCTTTTAAAATGATCAGTAACTGGAGATAAAGAGTTAGCAGACTATTGAGAAAGAGAAAGGCGATAGAGGAAGCACACCTTTAACTCCGTTCTGTACTGAGCAAATTGTAAGCAAGTAAATAAAATACACAAAGTGATGAATGGCCAATTTTTGCTTCAAGACATCGGAAGAAGAAAGGAAATTGCAACCACATCGAGTGTACATCTAAAGTAAGATTACGTGAGTAAAAAATTATTTAGACTAGAAAGCATTCTTGGAGAGGTCCATCCATTGTGAGCCTTTAAAAATATTTTTTTTTGAAATCAAGTCCCGGTACTCACCTAGACTAGATTTTTTCCGTGAAGAAGTAAGTTCCTGTCTTTCGGATTTTTCTTAGAATGGGTAGTCCCTTCGCTCTATATTGTAGAGTTATTTTTTAACAAATTAGCAAATTCAGAGGTTTAATTTAGCTTTTTGAGGTTGTTCTGTTTACGTACAAGCGTAATTATCCCGGGCAATGCCAGGTCCCCTGCTAGTATTGAATATACCTATTCGGTCTTTTAAATATAAATCCCCTTTTAGTAACACGTTCTAATTATTTCCATCTATAGATAAAATATACCAAGTCCAATGGAATGTTCAATTTCGATCTGGATCACTTAACTCCTAGTTAAGGGGTTATGGAACCGTCTTTATAGTGAGGACAACAATGCCTAAGCTTCGTTATACCGGGTGTCCCAAAAATGACTCATGGATTTTGAAAATCAATAAAAAAAAAGACGGAATGCGATAGATATGTAATGTTTGCAGCCTTATGCTTAGGAAATCAAAGAAATTTATCCCACCAAATTTCAAATTTAGTTAACATTTCTACCAAGGGATGGCGCTACAGGCGATCTGTAAATTTTTCTGTAAATTCATGAACGAATGTCTGCAATTTTTTGCCTGAGACTGCGCCACGTTGTTGCAGCAAATAGGAGTTACATTGAAAATGTCATTGTTTAGTTTTTTGCAACAGTCCTTGTTACATTTTCATACCGGTTTTTATTTTTTTATAGTTTTCAGCGCCACCTGTGGGTGAAAATGTTAACTAAACTAGAAATTTGGTGGGATAAAATTCCCTGATTTCCTAAGCATAAGGCTGCAAATGATACATATGTATCGCATTCCGTCTTTTGTGATTGATTTTTAAAATCCATCAGTCATGTTTGGGACACCCGGTATCTTGGAAAAAGAGATTTACCCAATTTCAACACCAGGTGGCATCGTGTTTCCCAATTTTGACACCAGGTGGCATCGTGTTTCCCAATTTCGACACAGGGTGGCATCGTGTTTCCCAATTTTGACACCATTGGCGAGGCCTTCGAGATTAACAAGGCTTGAGCATGCAGCAGAAAAGTGCATGCGTGAGCGATTTCCAAATTTCATCACTAAGTGTCCTTTTTTCTCTAAAAACAAGCAGAAGGCCAGCTATTTCAATTGTATTATATGTGCTTTTGTAACCATGATAAATTCAAAAATAAAAAAAGTACCACAAAGCAAATGTTTTAAATAAACCATCACTTATGAAAAAAATTCTGTATAGCTCTATAAATGATTAAGCCACGAAACGAACGAAAGATTTTTATTCCTCATCAGATGACAGTTTAAAGTCATGATAATTTCAAAAATAAATACATAAAATATTACGTCAATTTTTTTTAATACAGTACTCCTGTGTCAAAAAAATGCTACACGTGTATTTAATTTGCAAAAAATAAAAATCTTATTTACCGCGAAATTTAACAAAATGAGTTATTGCCGCGTTCCAAAGTGCACTTCTGACGGAATACATATATATAAAAACAAGTTTTCATGGTTTTCCATCGGATTAAAAAAAAAATCGAGCTTTTCTCATCGGATTAAAATATAAAAAACACGTGGACTACAGTTCTATCAAGTAAAAGTATTTTATTAAGAAATTTAAATGAGCTACGTATAAATATTAGGGATGTAAACCTCAACCCAATAAACCACCACAGATGAAGGAAGAAAGTCCCCCCCCCCGTTCATTTGTTCTTTCCTCAACCCAATAAACAAAGACGTCAAAATAAGTAAATTCATTATGATAAAATCTCAATCTCATATAATTGAGACTTTATGCTAGTTTTTTAGAGACATCTATATTATTGATAACAGCTGACTGACTGGCCCTGACCGTTTTATCATGGGCGAAATTAACACGAAAAACACCGCCTATTTCTCGAAAAGATTTAAAACTATCAAAATGATTGATTTGTTTGATATTAAAGTCCTTTTCAATTGCCATGTCATTTCAGGACGGCGTTATAGTGGCCGCAAATTTTGCCTCGCAAAGTACTGTGCCCGCGCCACGAGAAGGCGGTTGCGTTTCCAAAATCTCTCACATGGCGCGCTAGGTGCTTTGGCCAATCCATTTTTCTATAGGGTAGAAGTAGTTATGCTGGAGAATGAAACAAATGCTTCCCTACAGAACATCAATTTTTGTTCGTTATTTTAAATTAACTTTTCAGTGCAGAGTTTCATATTTTCAATAGTTATTTCAAAATTAAGGGAAAACCATCCCTAGAAATATTCACGTATTTGCAGTATACTACTCCTACCCTTTAGCGAAATGGATTGGCCAAGGCAGCTAGCGCGCTATGTGAGAGATTTTGGAAACGCAGCCGCCTTCTCGTGGCGCGGGCACAGTACTTTAACGTGCAGCCGGCATACGACTACAGCGGATCAACTGTTTTACTTCCCTTCCGAAGGAAATGCATGATCTCAGGATTTTCCCCCTGAAAAAATCCTCGTCGTCCTCGGCCGGGGTCGAACCCGCGTCCTCGGGCATCAGAGGCGATCACGCTACCACTGAGCCACCGAGGCCGATCTATCAAAATCAACAAGTTACATTAGTTAGCTCTGTGCTCAATGAAAGCAATATATGAAACCAATGTTTTATTTGAAGAGTCACTGAATTTGAAAAAGCCTCGCAAACATTGATGTTTTTCCGTTGTTCAACATGGTTTTACAGAGATTTTAAGGTGAAAAGAGGGCATCTAGCGACAGATTAGGGAAATCGCTCTCGCACGCATTTTTCCATTGAAACCGAGCAGCATGCTCAAGCCTTGTTAATGTCGAAGGTCTCGCAAGTGGCTTCATGTTTCCTAATTTCGACACCAGATGCTTTCAGTTTTGAAATGTACATAAAATTTGCATAAAATCTGCCATTAGGAGCTGCGCAAGTCTAACTGAAAATAGCAGTTGCATGAAGAAATGTATGGAATGCCATTTGTATGATAAAAAGTCATAAAAAATCAATGACTAAAATCAATCATAAATATCAATTAGACTTAACAATGTAAATCTATAACAAATTATTCAGCTTAACAAAAATAAATTTAAAAACAGGGTCACTTTCATCATCTATATGAAGTCTAATTGACTTTTCACCAATGCGAGAATGATTTGTCAATTTCTACAATTCACTATGCCCAGTATCATAGATGAAGAAATACAGGATAGGAAACTCCATTATTAAAAGCGTGAGTTGTTTTTTCAGTGCGCCCTCTCGTCATTTGCTTGAGCATTACTCTCTGTCTGGCAGACGAATACACTTTTCCTTATTGGCCTCGATGGCCAGTGGTTGCGTCATCGCCTCCGATCACGGCCGTACTATATCTCCCACAACTGACGTCATGCTAGAGATCGGCGAGGCATGAGGTCGTCTGCCTCTCATTTTGATGGAGGAGATAATTTTTTTCATGTTACTGGAGCATTCGTCTAATTTGATTAAACATGATTTGTTCTCAATTAAAGTATTCATTGTTAAATATTGCCGTTTAGAAGGGGGTTCCCAAGGCAACAGATCTCTAGCATGACGTCATCAATCCTCAGTTGTCAGGCCTGATAGATATAGATGGCCGTGCTCCGATGCCCGAGGACGTGGGTTCTATCCCGGCTGAGGACTACGAGGATTTTTTCAGGGGAGGGTCCCCCTTCATTTGTTAGAGAATTAAAGCCGTTGGTCCCGTTAACTGTTTATCCTGATGAATTTTATTTTTAGAAAAGTGAAGTTATACCGTAAATACTGTATTAAGCGCCGGGGAGCTTATTTGCAAAATTTCAGCGGAGCCCCATGCGCTTAATGCAGGCGGGCTGGTATTACAGGTCCGGCGCTTATAAAATTCTGCACAACTGTGATGGATACTAATATGCAAAATTCTCGCCCTTCTCCTTCATCTTTTCTAAAGTATCCTGTTGTGTTTTCCATTCCCGTTAGGATCAATGATAAATTGTTTGGCTGTAGCCTCTGTAGAATGGTTTTACTGTTGCGAGATTAAAATTAATGCTATAACTGTGAAGTTTTCATTTTTCATCAGCTATGCTGCTTGACTGAATCCAAAATTAAAAGCAAGAAATTAAAAGACAATCATGCTGGTATCTAATTTCCAGTTTAGCAGTGGCATATGGGAGAGCAAACATTCCAGTGAGAAAGCAGCAAGAGAAGAAATATCCACGAAATGAACTAAAATAAGCGCCCGGGTGGTTATTGAAGGTCCGGCGTTTATTTGCAAAAATTCAGCGGACCCCCAGGCGCTTAATGCAGGCGGGCCGGTATTTCAGGTCCGGCGCTAAATACAGTATTTACGGTATGTTTAAAAAATCTGTAAATATGTATGGTTGATGGTTTCCTTTACTGTGATTGCAGTTTACTTGTGCAATTGTTACTGAAACCTACTGTAAACGGATTTCCACAAGCAGTAATTATTACATTTAATAAAGACTTCTTCCGAAGGAAGTTGTGATCACAGAATTTTCCCCCTGAAAAAATCCTCGTCGTTCTCGGCCTAATCGAACCCACGTCCTCGGGCATCGGAGGCGATCACGTAACCACTGAGTCATCGAGACTAAAAAGGAAAAATGTAGTCGTCTGCTAGACAGAGAGTAATGCCCACTCATACGGCCAGAGGGCGCTACTGAAAAAAAACTCACGCTTTTGACAATGGAATTTCCTATCCTGTATTTCTTCATCCATGCCAGTGTCCACATGGCAACGCAATGCATCGTTGGAATTGCTTCTACAGACAAACGGAAGGACGGACGGACGTCTAGACAAACCGATCGCATAAGCACTTTTCTAAGAAAATGTGCTAAAAAATAAAACATAGGTTATTAACATTCAGTGACAAAAGCAAACACAGCAGGTCACAGCAGCGACACGCAGCTGTCTGCTTCTCGCTCGCGCGGCTAAACTCGGCTTCGCCCAAGTTTACCCGAACGAGCGTTTTACTTTTAGCGTGACGGATGGGACTCATCCATTCCACAGAAAAAAGTGCTTCGCGGTGCGCCTACAGTAGTCTTCACTTCAAAAATAATAAACAAATAATGATAATGAAAAGTGAATTTTCATCTGCAGTAGTCATTATTTAGGAGTCTAGATGATGTTCAAATTGATATCCAAATTGATGTGCAGATTTTCCTGATGATAAATTCCACTGATAATTTCTAAACAATTTTGCAAGAAAACTGATTTTTTCTTCACTGATCATTAGAGTTCAAATTTGAAATTCAATACTAGATGATTGAGTTCAAAAAAACGTTTTCAGAGTATTTTCGCTTATATTTCTAAACGTTTATTTAAATAATCATAGTAATATTCATTATTATTTTATTATTTTTATTAAATACTAGAAGAGGTACCCGGCGTTGACCGGGGTAATTACACTTGGATTTAAACAGAACAATCTCAAAAAATTAAATTAAATTTTGCAATATCTTAAAAATAAACACATGAAAATGCTTAGAATTAATACAGTAAAAATTCTTAATGAAAATTCGAAAAAAATCTTTTTAAAGGCTCACAATGGATGGACCGCTCCAATAATTTCTTACTCAGGTAATCTTACTTCAGATGTACACTTGATGTTGTTGCCATTTCCACTCTTCTCTCGTTGTGTTGAAGCAAAATTTGGCCTTTCATCACTTTGGGTAGTCTAGCGGTCGCCAATCCTTCTATTTACTTGCTTCCCATTTGCTCAATACAGCACGGAGCTAAAGGTTTGCTTTCTCTGTCGTCTTTTTACTCTTTCTCAGTAGTCTGCTAACTCTTCATTATCTCCAGCTACTGATCATTTTTAAAGATTTTCAAGAAATTGTTAAGTACTAAGAACTCTCTTTTCTAAGAAAAGCCTGAATAACAGGAATTCTATGCATTGTTACAAATTGAAACTTATCCATATTGTATCATCATTTTATGTTCATTGTTATAATTCTTGGAAAGGATTGCTTTGTCATTGCATCATCATTTTGAGCTCATTGTTATTGGTGAATTGCGTGTTGAAACCATTGTTGATACCTATTGTTGCACAAACTTTTATTTGCATTGTTGGTCATGAGATATATATTGTTCGTCCGTGCAGAGTGTTTTTGAATTGCGTGTTGATACCATTGTTGCAAAAACTTTGTCTTGCATTGTTGGTCATGCGATATTTCTCATTAATATGCCCTGCCATAACCATAAATATCGATTTTTTATCAATAATTATTTATTTATCGATATCTGAGGTAGACAGTGACCTTCCTCATGCTTTGAAGGTCATGTATGCGAAATTTCATCAAGATCGGAATAAAACTGTAGATTTGTATAAAAAACGTACAGACACACCCACCCACAAACATCCTTCTTTATATATATAGAAGACTAGAAGAGGTACCCGGCGTTGCCCGAAATAATTACACTTGCACAATCTTTTCCTTTCATTGTTAGTTATGAGATATTGATTGTTTGTTCATGCAGAGCATTTGTGAATTGCGTGTTGATACCATTGTTGATACCTATTGTTGTACAAACTTTGCCTTGCATTGTTGGTCATGAGATATTTCTCATTAAAATGCCTTGCCATAACCATGAATATCGATTTTTTATCGATATTTATTATTTTTCCGAAATCTGAGGTAGACAGTGACCTTCCTCATGCTTTGAAGGTCATGTATGCGAAATTTTATCAAGATCGGAATAAAACTGTAGATTTGTATAAAAAACAGACCCACAGACAGACCCACAGACAGACCCACAAACATCCTTCTTTATATATATAGATTTTACTTAATTAGTTTTACATCATTTAGTTAATTAAAGTCATCGATTATATCTCTTATTCTTAAAGTATAATTTTTCGGAATTTTTTGGAATCTTGTGAAAACGGAATGGGAAAATGTATGGGGCAATCGGTATGTTTTTGATTATTGTTAAACTTGCAATGTTGTTCACCCATTCTTTCTTTCTTCTATTACTGAACATTATAACATCACTATAGGCTCCTCTACTGGTTTTATAAGGAATTGTGAACGATTAATGAACGTTGAGTCAGAGGTGGTGTAGGTATCATACGATGGTTGGCACCATCTTAATGGTTGGTTTGGTTGGTTTGTTTTGTTTGGTATTAACGTCCTTTTCAACTGCCATGGTCATTTCAGGACGGCGTTATAGGGGCTGCAAATTTTGCCTCGCAAGGGTTCTTTAACGTGCAGTCGGCAAACGACTACACGGGACCAATGGCTTTACTTCCCTTCCGAAAGATGTGCGTGATCTCAGGATTTTCCCCCTGAAAAAATCCTCGTTGTCCTCGGCCGGGGTCGAACCCGCGTTCTCGGGCATCAGAGGCGATCACGCAACCCCTGAGCCACCGAGAGTGATCCATCTTTATGGCGATTTCTCGAAACGCCACGTGATCAACTGAAAAATTATATTTTATCATAGGGTGGATAGAAGCAACATCACCTAAACAAGAAGACCAGTTCACGACATTGTTATTTATTGTTACATCATCTAGAGTAGGCGGTTGTTAATCGTATTTCTACCAATAATAAGCCCTAAAGATGGAAGAGCAATTATAAGAAGTCATAATTGAGGATTTATTATTAGTAGTTATACGAATAACAATGCTTTTTTATGATGATGTAATCATATATGAATTTTCAGTACACAGGCTTTCTTTATTGCAGGTGTTGATAGAAAAGACTGCTTTGTTGATCTGTCAGCACTATTGTTGATCTGTGCATGTTGTTATAAGAGAGTAAAGAGTATTGTCAAACTAAGAAACAAAGTAATTTTTATACATGGTGGATACCAAAATGAGCCCCCCCCCCCCTTATATTTTCGTAACCGAAGCAGATAGTCAGATTTGATGAATCCAATGAATCGGAAGGTGTGAATGACCTATCCCATGGTGCACTTTTCATCATCCCAAATCAGGACACATCCCAAATCCTATCTGAAAATCCGTAACAGATACACGAAAAATTCCAATTGAAGTTCAGCATGGAATTCCGAAAAAAAATAGGATACATTGGATTCATCAAAATTGACATATCTGCTTCGGTTGCGAAAATAAAAGCGAGAGGGGAGGTCATTTTTGTAACCACCGTGTATGTAAACATATCTTATTCACGAAGATCATAACGTAATTACATGATTTAAATTATACAGATTTTTTTCCAAAGTAACTCAACAAAAATGAAAGCTAATTGAATGGTATAATTTCAAGCAACAATTAAGGTATGCAAGTAGTTAATGAAGTTATTGCTCTTCGTAATATCTTAATTTTGCTTTGAAAACTAGTTTCCAGGTTAGCCAATCTTTTATAAGGTGCTTTAGCAAAAAGCTACTTATAAGAATGCACGTTTGGTCTGTACATTTATCCGGCTGTCCGAGCGTTCGCCGTTTCTACGATAACCTGAATTAAATTAATTTTTTCAAATTCTGTTTTCAAAAACATGACCATCAAGTTCTTACACGAGTGTATCAACATTTCAGGATGTTTGTGGACCCTTACTAGTTGAATTCATGTGCTAAGACAGTGACCGTACAGAATACCAAGAAAACGGCATGGCATATAACATTAAATTCTTCAAGCATGAACACACAATTACTTTCTGTTTATTTTTTAGGCATTCTTGACGTGAGCACGTCCACGCGACGATCGCTATGTCGACACCATGGTCTAGAGATATTCATGGTCATCGAGCTTCGGCCATTTTCCATTGTTTCGAGAAGCTAAAGAAAACAGATTGCGCCAGGTGCCGCATAAATCGCACCAGGGCCGACCGTAAAACCTGCGATAGAGGTTTTCCGTTGAAACTGAAAATGAAAGTAAAGTTTCTTTCTGTCGATAGGGCGGCGCTGCAGGCGTTTTTGGGCCGATTGTACATGCAGCGCCACTTTTCAATAGAGTTCCCGCCCTATTGGGAGCTAGAAACTTTAGGTTCATTTTAACAATGGAGCTCGATGACACACAATTGCTCAGTTGCTCCTAATACAACTCTGCTGACATACAGCGTGAGTCTGAAACGCTATCACAAACTTTAAGGGGAGGTATATGGATGATTCTAAGCCAAAAGGTTTCTATGAACATGGGTCCGAATTTGAACGATAACTGAGATAAGAACAGAAATAAACATGCTGCCAGTAAGATCAACAAGTTAATGACACACTTTCTATAACACATAGGATAATGAAGTTGGAAGAAATAATCTATGTATCTTCTATATATATATAAAGAAGGATGTTTGTAGGTTTGTTTGTTTGTGGGTGTAAGGTTTTGAGAATTAATTAGCTAGAATTTGAATGTTCAGATTATTTATGCAAATGAGCTATTTTATTATTCGCATTCAGGATTGTCTATTTAGATTCAGAAGTCAAGAGTTTATATAAAGTTTAGAAGAGTTTTATGTAGAGAAGGATTAAATAAAGTTATTAATCGTTTTAAATATTTTTTATGCGTGGGTGTTAGGAGTTGTTAATAGAGAGCCAAGTTTTAAGGTTTGTCAGAAGGAAAAAGTAAGAGTCAGTTTACACAGCTTTGTTTTGATCGTTAGAATCATATTCAAGGATAGAAGTTGTATGGCCAGAGTAAGACAAGTGAATCGGAGAACCGGATGAACACAGAGAAAGCAAGAAAGATGAATGTAAGGATTGAACTTTGGATTTAGAAGAGAGAAAAGAGACAGGGAATGATCACGTGGATGCCGAAGTTCGATTGGCTGTCGAAATCGAAATTGTTAGTTCAGTTATGCTAAGTTGAAATTTTTAGTCAGTAGCAACGTAACGATTCCCGTAGCCGAGTGTGCGGCGAACTACTCATAAATTTCTATACTGATTCGGCCTCCATCTGGTAATCCTAGGATTCCAGATGGGAAGTTTAAATTTTAGTATTATCCCGTTTGAGTTGTAGTTTGTGAAAATGTAATCGTCAAGTTGAAAGTTAGTTAGCTCGCGTTATCGAGGTGCTTTTGAAGAGTTTCTATCGAGCTGAGAACCAGCGTCATCAATTTCAATAATTTCATGGCTTGCGAGGGATGTTGCAAGACTGTGTACCGAGCCCCGGGGAGTACCCAGATCCAGTACAAGAAGCCAGAGACGATCTTCCTGTGAGCCACTCCGTTGGAAGAGGACGACCCCCCCCCCTCCCGCCAAGCTGTGGTAGCAGAGAGGACGACAGAGATCCAAGAGCGGACAGATTCGAGAAGACATGGTAAAAGCCTATTTCCAATTTAATGTCTCAATGGCCATTCTATTCTTATTATTCCTATTTTCTTTATTACTATTTCTATTCACTTAAAATGGGAACGGAACATTCTTATGCATAAAATTCTAGTGGGAAAGACAATTACATGTTAGAGTCAAGTTACAATTCAGTTTAATTCTATCACCCCTTTCAGCTTTAATTGCATCAGTCTGATCATTTTGTTACCTTACGTAAAGTCTTGCCCTTAGTTATAATGTTGCCAGAAATTTGAATATCTAAATTAAGTTCAGTCAGAAGAACATATTTCTTTACTGTTGAATCATTTAATACAAAATTCCACAGAACAGTGATTCTATATTTCTGTATGTTTAATTATCATTGTTAAAGAGTTAAGACTTACAAGTTGCTTAGAATATTTTAAAGCTATAAATTTGATTGTTGAATTTCCAAAATCTATTCTTGTCTTAAGAATTATAATTACATTTATACAATTATCCTAAGTCAGTACCGATACTCTATCATTTATTTCTGAGATACAAATTATTTGTTTAATACAATTAAATACAAAGTCTTTCCTTTTTACAAATTGAATTATTCTAGAGATATCTAATTGATACATTGGTTTACATATCATTGATTAAATTTTATTTCTTATTACCTCAAATCCTGTTTTATACAATTGTTGAATGTTCCAAATAAATATTCTATTTTATATGTTAAACTGCCTCGAGTACTTTGATTTTCTCCTCACTTGGCCGGGCCTGTTTAAGCGGGAAGAATCTAGTTTGTGTGAATGGGATAAATTTAAAAATTATCATAAACACTTTGTGGAATGTATAATCCACTGGCGCAGTCCTTTATAAATAATTATTTATTCATTCGACCACTTATTTCCATAATTATCCCCAGGAACCTCACATGGGTTTGTTTGTTATTGGGTTGGTTTCATATACAAATCTATAGTTTTATTTCGTTCATGATGAAATTTTGCATACTTAACCTTCAAACCCTGAATAAGGGCACTGTGTCTACCTCAGATTTAGAAAAAATAATAATTATTGATAAAAAATCGATTTTTATAAATATAACAAGGCATATTAATGAGAATTATCTCATGACCAACAATGAAATGCATAAGATTCAGTTTGTGTAATATAGATAAGGTTCAATTTGTAACAATCCATAGAATTCCTGTTATTCAGGCATTTCTTAGAAATGAGAGTTCTTAGTACTTAACAATTTCTTGAAAATCTTTAGAAATGATCAATAACTGGAGATAATGGAGAGTTAGCAGACTATTGAGAAAGAGTGGAAAGACGACAGAGGAAGCAATCCTTTAGCTCCATACTATATTGAGCAAATGGTAAGCAAGTAAATAGAAGAATCGGAGATCGATAGACTACACAAAGTGATGAATGGCCAAGTTTTGCTTTAAGACATCGAGTGAAGATTGGGAACTGCAACAACATCAATTGTACATCTAAAGTAAGATTACGTGAGTAAGAAATTATTTAGACTAGCAATGGCATCCATGGAGAGGTCCATCCATTGTGAGCCTTTAAATTTTTTTTTCGAATTTTCATTAAAAAAATTTTCTGTATTAATTCCAAGCGTTTTCATGTGTTTATTTAAAGATATTGCAAAATTTAATCCAAAAAAAAGTCAGAGCCACGTCGGGGTTATCACCTAGCTTATTTGGTAGCATAGCAGATCCAAACGTTTCATAAAATACATTTTCACTATATTCTGTGAGAATGCGAATATTGTGAAAACTGAGATTCTGATAATGAGATGATTGAACGTCCGTTTTCAAAAATTATTAATAATCAAAATGAAATGATGATGCATTTAGAGGACATAAATAAGGCAGCGTCTATTGAGGTGTCACAGGTGTTTCACAGGTGGTTAAGCTCCCTACCGAACGTCCAGCACTGGCAAAAATTTATATAGGCAAAGAAAGAGAAGAGAACGAGTATTGGTCAGAGAAACTCTGCATCTAAAACAGAAAAGACTATAGGGGCATTGGAAACATGTGGACAACGGTAGTTTCGGAAAGAGCAAGAGGGTATAAGAGTTTCTACGTCAACTGCATGAAAAACTTGGATCTAAAGTAACCACTGATGTTCCCCGGTGGTGAAGATGGATATCAAATTAATGAGGCATGTCAAAAAGAAGTTAAATAAAGTTCCGTTATATAACCTAGTATTTCTGGTTTTCGCTTTTTTTCGAAGAATGGATTGTCTTTTTGCTCTGTGTTGTATTGATTAAGTTATTATTTAACCAATTTATAGTTATAATTTAACTACTACAGATTATTCTGTTTACCTACAAGTGTATTTATCCCGGAAAACGCCGGGTCCTCTGCTAGTCCTTAATAAAAAAAAATCGTATGATAACTATGAAATCAAAAAAACCTTAGAAGTTTGCCCAGTCGGCTACGTCACTATCTCGGGAAAGCGTTTACAATACATTACGCTGTATATACAAGGTGAGTATCTTGACCTTGACGTAAAAGCTCTTATACCCTCTTGCTCTATTCGAAACTCCCGTTGTTCAGATGTTTCTAAAGCCCGTATAGCTTTTTTTGTTTTAGCTGCAGAGTTTCTCAGATCAATACTCGTCCTTTCTCTTTCCTTTCTAGTCGTCTGGATATTTCATTAGGTACTCAAGGGAGACATGTCTGACTCCTAAGCCTCCTCAATAGACGCTGCCTTGTCTATGTCCTGTCACTGCATCATCATTTTATACTCATTATCAATAATTTTTGGAAACGAACATTCAGTATCAGTATCTCAGTTTCCAAAATATTCACAATCACAGAGTATACAGGGTGTTTCATAATTAGCGTCCCGTCTTTAGTTTTAAATAATGACTCAAGGGGAACAGATTGGGGGAAAAAGAATATTGATTATTTGGTTTTAATGTCCCCTAATTCAGAATAAAAAAATTTCGTGTTCCTGGGGGTGAAGGGGTAAATTTTGAAAAATTCAACTTTGTAGGGGTAGGGGTTAGAGCCTCTGTGTTATTTAGAAAGTTGTAGAGCATCATGTAAAATGTGGATTTAGCAAAAAACCCGGTGAAAAAATCTCATCCCCTGCCCTTTATCGAGTGGGTAAAGTGAAAGGTATGGCTAGCTAATGTAGACAAAAACAGAAAAACTCATTCGGAACTCATTAGAACTTTATTAATTATTAGAAAACAGTACTTTGAAAATGAATGAGAATGAATGAGTCGTTATCCAGAAAAGCTAATGCCCTTGACCCCACTCGTATACAAATTTGCTTACACGAGTATGAGTGGCATCTCAGGGAATATCCTATGTAGGCCCTACTTTTTTCTAATAAGTATGGTTTTTGTCCACATTGACCAACCATACCTTTCACTTTACCCACTCGATATAGGAGGCAGGGCATGAGATTTTTTCAAAGGGGTTTTTTCCTAAACCCACATTTTACATGATGCTCTACAACTTTCTAAATAACACATGGGGTTATTTAAAAAATTAAACTTTTCAAAATTCAACCCTTCACCCCCACGGACGCGAAATGTTTTTATTCTGAATTAGGGGACATTAAAACCAAACAAGTCAGGCAACCGAAATGCCCAGGACCGATAGGATTTTAAAGAAATCCATAACTAAAAAGAAAGCATTTGATTTCTAAAGAAGCCTTTCATTGTTATGAATTAGAAGAGGTTGCTAAGGAAGCCTTTGGTTGCAAAGAAAGGCGTACTTCTAAGAGAAACGTATAGTTTAGACTGAATAAAACTATCTGAAAAGTTAAATGGAAAAGTAGCATTTCTCTAAAGATTAGAGCATATATGAATCTTTTAATTTGTTAGCATTCCTATTAATTAATTTTTTTTCAAAAACTATTTCCAACGCTATTCTGCGTAAGCATGTACGAGGTCTGTTTAAAAAATACGTAGACTGACGTCATAAAACAAAATATATTTTATTCAGAAGTTACACATCTGGGTCCCCTTCAAAGTACTCTCCTCCCCGACGCACACACTTATCCCAACGGTGTTTCCACTTTTGGAAACAGTCATGGAACGCTTCTTTTGTGATGTCCTTCAATGCCTTCGTCGCATTTGCCTTTATGTCGGGAAACGTCTCAAATCTTCTTCCTTTCAAAGGTCTTTTGAGTTTGGGAAACAAGAAGAAGTCACAAGGAGCGAGGTCAGGTGAGTAGGGTGGGTGAGGAAGAACAGTGATCGGGTGTTTGGCCAAAAACTCTCGAGTTCTGAGGGCTGAATGGGCTGGAGTGTTGTCGTGATGAAACAACCGGTCACCACTCGTCCACATTTCTGGCCTTTTCCGCCGGATAGCATCCCGCAGACACAAAATTAACACAAAATTTCACAGCAACTCTTTGCTCGTTCAAGTCACTCATTCTAAAAATCCACCAAACGAAAAAAACACACTTCTCAAACAACCGCGTAGCTATTCAACCAATGCTGATATTTGCAATCAAAAAACTGCCTTGTAATCAGCGGATCTGTGAGAAGATGGCGACACCAAGCGATTTTGATTGGGACCAACAGGGCCCGCGCAATTCAAACAGTCTACGTATTTTTTGAACAGACCTCGTATCATTGAAAAGATGAGTAGCTAATAGCTATTGGTAAAATTTACCTAACACAAACTAATATTGATAAAATTAAGGCGTAAGTAGTTACTTGCCATATCTCAGCAGTGAAAGCTTCCAATAGTTTCATAATGGTATCATTAAAACACAAATCATGGAACCAATTTCAATTGTCATTAATTTTACCTTATACTCATTCATGACACGTCATTGCAAGTTGTTTGATAGATATTACATGCCATATTTTATCATTGAAAATTCTAATGAATCAGAATGGTTCCACAAAACCTAGTTCCCTGGAATCGATTTCGACTATCATAAATTTTACGTTATATTCATTCATGACACATTATTCCAAGTCGTTTGATATATTACATGCTATATTTTAGTATTGAACCATACTTTAACATTGAAAGTTCCAATGAACCATAATGGGGTCCACAAAAAGCAGGTACCTTTGAACCGATTTCGACTATTAAAATTTTTACATTATATTCATTCATGGCACATCATTCCAAGTCGTTTGATATATTACATGCCATATTTTACCATTGAAAGTTCCAATGAACCATAATGGGTCCATGAAAAGCAGGTACTTTTGAACCAATTTCGACTATCATTCATTTTACGTAATATTCATGCATGACACTTCATTCCAAGTTATTTTCTATATTCCGTGCCAAATCTGAGCTTTGAAAGTTTCCTCTGACCCATACTGCTTCATATTTCGACTGTCGTTAATTTTACTTGAATATTCAATCATGACATGTTATTTCAAACTGTTTGATATAATACATACCATATCTTAGCATTGAAAGTTTCCAGTGGACTATAATTGTACCACTAAACCACAAACCCTTGAACCAGTTCTGACTGATGTTGACCGTTAAGGAAGACGATCACGTGTCTTCACATAATTCACAAGCCTTTTCTTTGCTTTAGCTATAGAATCTTAAAGGGAGAACAGCATTTGGCAATGCACAGAACAGTTATACATGGAATTGTATAGTAAAAAACGTGGTCCCCTATATTATTTTTTACGTTTTGAACAAAAAATAGTTCTCCGCAAGGAGATTACACGGGATTACACATGTATCTAGCTTCATTTATATCGCCCTCTCTTCACAAGAAGAGGCAACATATGCTCTTTGGAGATATACATTTTAAACTTTTTTTCGAATTATTGATAATAATAGCCTTCCATCGCACTTTCACATACTAATCTGGCACTGCTCTTTCTATTTCTTCCAATTTTAGCCATTTTCGCAAAGGTTTTAATCAGCAAGATAAAAATTCTCGCTCTTGTAGCATGCATTACTATTAGAAGTGGGCTCCGGAATGGCGGTCGAGCCTGCGAGGATAAATATAGTAGCTCTACTCTCCACAAATACGTCACAATCAACAACTTTGCTAGCATCAAATTAACAACAATTAACATCGATAACGGTAAACACCATTACAGGCGTCGTTACATCATGATTGCACCGTATACATATTAAACTTAAATATTACATTATTTAAGCATAGATGAAACACTACTGAAACTAACTATTGAAACAGGCATTGTGATCTATAAGACGCTATTGGGGAAAGTTGCAGAGCTGTAGGTAGTCAGGAATTGGGCAAATTATTGATTACAATATTTACGCAAACACACACAAACAATTGAAGTTATATAAATAAAAATGTGTGTACAAAAAATCTACCAGTGACCACTTATTCTGAAAAAAAGTAAAGCTTTGTTAAAAATCAGTAACACTGAAATAAATTTATACTTAATACTTTAATTTCTCAAATCCTGATTAAAATGTTCATTAAGGTTCGCGCAGTCCTTAATGAGTTTCTTTTTTCCAGAGCTATTCTTCAGAAATCTCTCTGCTAACATTATCACGTTCCATTTTCCACTGTATCTTCTTTCCATTTCAGAAATGTCTTTATGAAAGCTTTCTACAGCTGATAAGATACGATTCTAAATTTTGGAGGGAAGAAATCCAGGTAGGAATGCAAGAAGTAGATTTTAAGTGTTTCTCAAGGCTTCATAAGCATTTAGCATCTTTTTCACAATTTTGCGCTAATTGGGAGTTCGTTTGTTTCCTGAAATACTTTTGCACATATTCCCGAATGTTTACACGCTATTCTTTTTGCTCTATTTAATTTTTCAATGAAATTATTCAGGGTGATCCAAATGTCAGTTCTCTCAAAGATATACAGGGTGTAACAAAAAGTTCGGGACAGTAAAATACCTGGAGAAATACACATCGGGTAAAAAAAAAACAAAAAAAAACAATGAATGGGTGTTTCGGGTGTTTCATATTTTTCAAAAAGCTATCCAATGATACTAATGTGGACCCACACCCCACCCATGAGGGTGAGAGTAGAGGCAACTTTGAAAACTTAAAGGACAAGTACCACTAAAAATCACATACTCTTTTTTATTTAAATTTTGTTAGTTCATGACGTTTATAGTATTTTTTCATCAATAATTTTCAATAAAAATCATTATATTCCTTAAAAATCTGCGATGAAAATGGCAAAATACGACAGGGAGCAAAAAACGCCGTCCGCCCTGATTATGTCTAGCAGCTGGCACTGTGACGTCATTGGCCTGCTCCAGAATTCAATAGGAGACATAAGAGAGCTAATCTTATTGCTTGTAATCTTCGACAGCGTGAATTTTTTTTAGTAAACATACAAGAAAGAGTTTCCAAATATTACCTTGGCCATTTTAATTCATTTAATGAACTTCTGTGTACAGAAATATTTATTGAAGTGTGTGTAGCTGTAGATGATTTTAAAAAAGGAGACGTTACATGAATGACATTGAATGAATTTGGAAACTCTTAGCACAGTTTTGCTCACGATTATCTGACATAGATTTCACCATGCCTTATAAACTTCGTTCGGTATTTGAATGTAACAATTATGCTTCACCCTTTTCTGCTCAAGAAATAAGAAAAAAGCAATGGATAGTTTTTAGTCGGACAGATAAATGGAATCCCGGCAAAAGCAACAGGGTCTGCTCTGTTTATTTTGAAAGTCGTTAATCTGAGGTCGATCTAATTGTTTACCAAAATAAAAAGAGGAAAATAAACTATTCAAAACTACCACTGTTATCAGATATGTGTAATAAATAGTCCAAGCAAACAAAAAAAATGTTGTATCTATATTGAAAACGCTATAATGACAGTTTGCGATTTTTCGTACGAACATCAAAAAGATACGAAAATGAAAAACTAACACGACATTTAAAAATTTTTCGTTTTCGTCTATCCACTTATGTAACGGAATTTTTCAATATTTTCATAGGGAATTTCGTGTGGAATCTAGCATACACTGATAAAATTTCTTGTGCAATCTTCTATCAGCGTAGGTTACGATGCAATTTGCGTATGACGAAACGAGTGCGCATTTATCAGCGCATCAGCTCCACGATTCATAATGGACGCCGAAGTCTAGATCCGTCGAAGAAACAGCTTGAACGTAAAATGCATTTCGACAGCACAAATAACCCTATTAAATAAAAAGGAATTATCCACTGTAGTAGCTTAAGCAAAATGTTGATAACTAACTTTCGAATCGATTGGAAGAATCCACTTTGAACTGGGCCGAATACTGCAAGGGAAACAAGTTATCATTTCGTAAACATGAAAAGTCGGTTTCGTGCGCACAGCGCAACTTCTTTGACAAAAACAAAAAATAATCATGAGCAAATACGAAATTGCCACTTATATTATTTCGTTTTCGTTTATTTATTTATTTATTTATTTTTACTTTCGTACGAAAAATCGCAAATTGTCTATTATTTAAGAAACAGAATCAAAAATGTTTTATTACTGAAAAAATTTATCAAAGACTTTTTTGTAAGGAAATTCAGATTTTTTTGATAACGGAAACTAAGTAGGAATATATGTAAATAGGCTATAAACATGTCTTTAGTATCTTAGATATGTAAACGTACAATACTCCTCAGAGGGAAATTGTTTCCTGATAATGCTCACAACACAATTTCGAAGCACTTTTCCGTTATTTTTTTACCCTACCCGAGATCCAATTCGTAAATTGCCGATAACTTAGTGTATCTATATTACCTGTATAAATAAAAACAGTTAATGAGATAACTGTCTAAAAACCATACAAATTATGAATATTTGGCGATGTGGGAGGGGCGTTCTCTCCATTATGGCAGTTGCCTAGAATTCAACTGGCAAATCTTTTTATTTGCGGCTCCAATTGGTTGGCCTAATTTCACGATTTTCAAATAATTCATAGAATAGTTTTGAAAATATCCATCGAAATTTTTGTCGCTTGAAGACAATTCAGAACTGCTATCTGAGCCGCACTTAGCCATATCGTATACCTCCTACAATACTAAAGGAAGCTACAGCTCGCAGGCTGACGACGTCATGTGGATTCAAAATGGAGCGCGACGATTTTACGAAATACGTATATAAACGCAGATTTTATTTATTTAGCGAGATTTTTGGAAATTTTTAATATTACTACATTAATTTATTTTCACTCTAGATATTTTAGACAAAAATTAGTTTTTAAGTGATACTTGTCCTTTAAATAAAAACATAATATTTAGCACACTTTATTCTGCTTGCTATGTCTGTCTGTTTGTTTGGGTGGAATTTTGTAATCGATATTTCTATTAACCGATGACTTGAAATTTTGCACACTTACTCCTGATGGCAATACATGAATCAATTAAAAAATCCACTAAATAATTGATCAATTAGTGGCAATTAATTAATTTTATTTTTATATGAATACTTTACCAATAGATGACGTTAAAGTTTTTTAAAAAAATTTATCCTTACTATAATTAATGATATTTTCAGATTGTTGGGTAGATGAACCAGTAGTTGACAATGTACCAGTAATTGACAATTCACGATTTAAAGGCTTATAATAAAGTAACAAGGCCAGAAAAGGGACTGGTGTTGCCACCTCGTATTAAACAAAGTATTAGGCTTCCCAAAAGAGCAAAAAAAAACAAGGAACTTTGCTCCTTATTATGGCTGCAAACACATGTTGATTGTTCAATGCCTTACCGAGTCGAAATACCTTGTAATGAACTACTACACGAGGATGTGATTACTTGAATTTATTTTATGAATGTTATACAGTATTTTTTGTTAATTTTACGTGAACTTTTTTGTGTGATCAGTGGACAATACTTCTAGTAGTACCAGAATTTTAGATGATCAATGTGTTAACTGTTTTAATCCACCGTTAACTAATAGAACCCAGATGTGTAGTGTCACTAGTAATTGACATAACCTGACATAACCTGTCAATTATTGATAATTTCTGTGTTTAAAAAAAAACTAACAAATATTGTTTGTGTTGTTATGATGACAAATTTAAAAAAGTCTATACTTGCGATTCATGAGCTCATAGATGTTATATTTGGCGAAAGAAATCACGACAAAAAACAGTGAAATACGAGAGCAAAAAAACTTACGATTTTTATTCGATGAGTGCTACAGTATAAAGGGGGAATAGAACAAGTAACGCCACCTAGTGGCAAACTGAAGAAGGCAAGATATGTAAAATATCTTTAATATAATAGCCCCTGCCTTGACAGGCTTGACTTTCAAGACGTGGCAAAAGGAAAACAATAAAACAAGTAATCATAAAACATTAACAATCGTTGGGTAATGGACAAATTTGGAGAATGATCTTCTCAAAAGTCCGGTAGAAGTGCAGATGGTGGCTACACGAGGGATGCCATCTCTGCCAGGATGAAGCTGGGTGATACGGCCAAGCTTCTAATGGATAGGTGGTTGGAGATCATCCTTGAGCACAAGGGAGCCTAGTTTCAAGTTGGAACTGCAGTGATGAAGTAAGTAATTGAGGATCAGCATGCAGAAGGCGAAGGTATTCTGAGGTGGCTAACAGTCTGGCTAGTGGATGCTTTCCAGAGATGAGGACGGGAAATTTTCTTATCAAACGAATAATCAGAATTAAGCAATGTACCTCCAACTCGCAGCAGGCCGTCAGAGTCTAAAAACAAGGACAAGGAGGGTGATCGAGGATCGTGAAATTAACAAATTTTAATCTCCTCAGGAACGAGTGGTTTTGAGAAAGTCTAACAAGGGTCAGGAAGGCACACTTAATTTCCGAATTTGTAAGAGAACCATACATTCGGACATCCTTGGGACATAGACAATTGTTCTTGAAACGCAATATAAGGGCAGCGATGCGGTTAAGATGATCAAAATCAGAGAATCTTGAAAACGGAAATGAAGAACATGCAGTAGTGGCAGATATTACATCTAACCTTTTTACTTCCGGAAGATCTTGTGGTATGGAAGGTGTTTGCAGAGTTGGCCAGGAAGATTCTTCTAGAGAGAGCCACGGTAGTCCATGAAACCACAAGGCGGAATCCTTCAGCACAGTAGGAGAGACCCTTCTTGAGAGGATGTCGGCAGGATTATTGCCACTGGAGACGTGAATCCACACAGCATTGTTGGAGAGTGTCTGGATCTCAGATATACGATTGGCGACAAATGTGTGAAGTGGATTTGGATGCATTTTCAACCAACCAAGTCAATAGTAGAAGAAGCACTGATCAAACGTTATTTGGAGCGCAGAAGTAACCTGCTGGACTAAGCGGGCGAGAGTGAGAGCACCACAAAGTTCTAGTTTGGGAATGAATATAGACTTGAGAGGAGCCACTTTGGCTTTTCGAACACAATAAATTTGAGAAAACAGCACCGTTTTGATCAACAGAGCGCATATAGATGCAGGCGCCATAGGCCTTGATGGACGCGTCGGAGAAGGCATGAAGCTGTATACTTTTCAGCTCATCGCGTCTGGCTAAGGCCACTTCGTTTAGGGCAGGAAAATCATCTTTCAGGTTCAAGCATTGAGTGGACAAGGAGCGAGGAATATTATCGTCCCATGAAAGTTTCTCTAACCAAAGCGCTTGCAACATCATCTTGGCCTTAATAGTGCAAGGGCTTAGCAAGCCAAGAGGGTCGAAAATCTGAGATATGTCGGACAGGATAGCACGCTTAGTTATTTTTTTGTAGAGGTAAGAGAAATAGAAAAGATAGAGGTCGCCGCTATCATCAAGTGGCGACCAATGCAGTCCATGAGTCTTTGTAGTAACATGCGAACCAATATCAACTAGGATGGGGTGAATGTCGGACTCCATGAAGTCTGAAAGAATTAGAGGCTCTTTCAAGATCCATTTTCGTAAGTTGAAGCAACCAGTTTGTAAAGTAGCAGAAAGGTTTTTGCACAGTTCCTTTGCTGTGGAGATGTCGTTCGCTCCATTCAACAAATCATCAACGTAGAAGCCTTTTTTTATGATTCGAGAGACCTCGGGAAGGGATTGTGAGCAGTCAATGCCCAGTTCAAACAAACATCGAATTGCTAAGAAGCTAGCAGAAGCAGTACCATGCGTAACAGTGTTCAGATTATAGGCTTTAATGGCGTCATTTGGAACAGGTCTCTATAAGATGCGCGCAAGGGTCTTTGAGACTCCTCAACCAAATCTTGGCGATACATCTTCTCTATATCAGCTGAGAAGCCGTAGACATGTTTGCGAAATCGGATTAAAACAATGAACAGTTCTTGTTCAGTGGTAGGGCCGACCAATTGTAAGTGATTCAACCGATGTTGTGGGAGCAGAAGCATTGAAAACGACACGAAGCTTTGTGGTTACGCTATCTTCTTTGAGAACGCCATGATGAGGTAATAAGCAGGAAACCTCAGAAGGTGCAGGATCGCTAACGGACATGTGGCCCAAGTCTTCATATTCTTGCATGAAATGTGTATAACGCTGATGCAAGGCAGTGTTGGAAGCAAATTTTCTTTCGATATTTAGAAGAGATTTTTCAGCTATTTCGTATGAGTCACCTAATACTTCTGGAGCTTTATTAAGAGGAATACTGACAATAAATCGACCGCTAGAATCACGCTTGGTATGGCTCTTGAAGTGAGATTCACACTCGTCTTCTTCTAAGGTGCGAAGCTTAGGGGTATTGATTTCTTCCATTTTCCAATTACTCTTGAATGCGAACAGAGCTGCGACTAAAATTACAACGAATGTCTTGGGGGGTGGTGCAAAGAAACGAGCCAGCTACAATCCATCCAAATTGAGAAGTTTGCAGAATAGGCATTCTCGGACCAAGTGGAATGCACCGAGTGAGAAAAATTTGCCAGAATGAATTTACTCCAAGGAGAATGTCTATTTCTCCAGAGACATTGAAGTCAGGATCAACCATCTTCAGGCCATGAGGAATGTTTATCTTAGCAAGATCAATTGGTGTATTGGGCAGATGACCAGTAATCTGAGGAACGACCAAACACTGAGATTTCAAACGATAGTTGGAGGCTCGAGAATGCAAAAGAATTTGACAACGACAATGGACTTTGGTAGTAGAATTGGTGATGCCCTAGACTTGGATTTTGACTGGAGTTTGAGGCAGCTTGAACTTCTTACATAGAGAAGAAGTTACAAACGATGAAGTGCTACCACAATCAAGAGGAACTCTTGCCTGATGAACTTGACCATGATGAACAACAACGTCCACAACGTGCAGTGGAGAGAATAGCACGTTGTTCGGAAGAGGACAACGCCATAAGTATGACTGTATCATTTTCAACAACTGAGTTTTCAGGGGTGGTTATGGGATCTAGATGTAAAAGAGTGTGATGTCTAGCTTTGCACTTATTGCAGCTGTGCTTAGAGCTACAGTTCATAGAGAAGTGACCCTTAGAAAGGCAATTTATGCAGCATTTTAAATTCTTTACTTTAGCAAAAAGTTCCTTGACAGGCATAGATTTGAAAATTGAACAAGAGTAAAAATTATGATCTTTATTGCAGACCGGACAGGAGGATGACGTCGAGACGAAACTTCTTGAAGTGGCGGATCGCTCGTTTGTGGGTTTAGCATGTCTTTGTTCTAGAGTTTCCAATAAAGAGGCCTTGTTTTCTAGAAATTTAACGAGATCATCGAATGAAGTTGGATCAGAAGTAGCAGTCTTGTTTTCAAATTCTTTTACAGTGGAGTTAACTAATTTGGAGTTGATAAGATAGACAAGGAATGCATCTCTCTGATGCTCTTTATTGATCAAAGAATCCAGAGATCGAAGATTTTTTTGGTTAAATCAATCGAGGTGCGCAGTCTTGCAGAGGATTCCTTGGAAATGGGCTCTAGATTGAAGATGGCCTTCATAAGGTTATAAATTAGTACTTTTCGATTGTCCCAAGCAATAATGTAGTTGTCACCAGTAAAGGTGAGTTTCTTAACAACCTCTGCCGCTTAGCCAGTCAGCGAGTCGCGCAAATAATGAAATTTTTGTGTATTGCTGAGTACACTATTTTCATGAATGAGACTCGTAAATAAGTCTTTAAAGTTCAGCCAGTCTTCAAACTTTCCACTATATTCTGGTAGTTTAATGGTAGGCAACTTAATTAAATTAGATGATGAATTAGAGTGACGTGAACTGCGATGCGAATTTGCAGAACTAGAGGGGGAGGTTGAGTGAGGCATACTTCTCTCTTACAGACTATTAGCGTCAATAATTATATTAAAGTACTTAGCTTCAAATTCTGCAGATTCAGCGTCGTCGTTTGTCTCATCTGCGTCGATCTGTAGTTGAATTTCATCAAACGAGGCGAGTAACGGTTTTATGTTGAATAGCCGTTCACGTAATGGAGCAGCATCACGATCATTCCATGGCGTAGAAGAATTTTTAGATGAGAGTTCTTGTACATAGGATTCGAAAAGAGTCAGCTTAGGCTTTGATGGAAGCGCGTATTCTTTTAGGATCCATTGTATTTGATGAAGTCAGCAAATTGAAGCAGTAAAAGACGCGTAGAGACAAGATGGGGGAATGGCGGGAAAGGCACTAATGATAGCGGGAAACACGATCAGTGTTGAACAAACGACAGCATGGCGTGGTGAGAAACAGTCAAAAACACGAAAAATAATCAGTACACTGAAGTGGAAGAAGGAAACATCACGATGTCTCTTGAGTAAAAACACACATTCAACAGTTCGAAGGACCAGAAGCAATCATCAACTGAGCTCATGAAAGCAACGCACTCGAGAGAAATAACTTCGATAGTTGCAAATATTATCCGACTCGAAGGACCAAAATGTTTGTGTTATTATGATGACAAATTTAAGAAAGTCTATACTTGCGATTCATGAGCTCATAGATGTTATATTTGGCTAATGAAATGACGGCAAAACACAGTGAAATACGAAAAAAACTTACGATGTTGATTCGATGAGTGCTACAGTAAGATGAGGGAAAAAGAACAAGTAACGCCACCTAGTGGCAAACTGAAAAAGGCAAGATACGAAAAATATCCTTAACAAATATTCTAATGTGATATAGAATGTAGGGTAATAATAAAAGAAAAAAGATGTTTTTAAAATGTACCTTCTTAATTTCCAATACTTACCTAACTGTGTCAATTGAAGGAACGTGGCTGTCAGTTTCTAGATAACCCACTTTAATATTAATTTTCTAGGCCCTATTCGCCGATTCTTTTTGTTGGTCCTGAATCTTGTCACAGAGACGATCAACAGATGGCCCAGAAAAAAACTACTACTGGTATCCTATTTACTAAGATAAGAAGTAGTATAAGATGAATTGGATGAATTTTACAAGTAGGAGAATTATTGTCAAAAATCAAGTTTTTCTACGAACAATTAGTTGGCCAAGATCTGATGACATTGCACTACTGGAAAACACCTTTATTTTGTATGGCTCTTGCACTCTACATGGAAGTGGTCTGATTTTATTTATTATTTCAAAGGAAAAAAAGATTTCATCAGCTATTTACGAACAACTTAAATTTATGAACAACTTAAATTTTAAAAAAACACAATTTTATTTAATGCTAAATAGTTTACACATTCTTAAAAATGCTTGATTTCATCAGCTACTTTAGAATGTTATCAATTTTTTCATAAAAATATATAATAAAAATGCGTAATTAAAATATTGTCAAATATTGTCAAGAATGTGCTGCGAACTTAAACAAGCTGTGAATGATGAGCTTCAGAAAATTCTTTATTAAAATAATCACTGTGTGCAGGCTTGCGAAACATTAACGATATAATTCGCTGCGCGGCGTTGGAATTTATCGTCGTAAAGTGAGCACTAATACATGAAACCATGATAAGTAAACCATCTGAATTTATTCTTGGCCGAAGAGATGCAACCAAATCTAAAGCGTGTATCCAAACCCCTGTCACAAACTTCTGGTGATATTTCCCCACAGCGAGATGAAAACAAAAGTTCATATAAACATGGCTCGGTTAACAAACCGTTTATGAGATTTCCTCAGTTGAAAGTAAAGTTTCACCAGCTGGTTTTGTACTCTGTGGATAACAGGTGACATGCGGAGAACCTACAATAAATGTTCGAAATGATGACCGTTTAATACAGTATCCGTTTCACCCCTTGAATGGTTGTTTAGGTACACCTGAAGTTATTAGCAGGCGCACCTGTTAACAGCCAATAAATGGGACGTTATTTCAAGAACTTTCTCAATTGGCTCATCTGGCACTACAATAGTAAACGTAAAAAATTTTATGTTTTTTCTCCGAACGAAAGGACATTGATTTAAATCCTTTTACGCAGAAGGTATATTAATGTTGTAGATTGACATCCTAAAATTTCAACCAGATGATGATATGTCCATACGGTTCCATTGTTAGTCACACTGATATTCATCATAACCTCCTCACACTTGGGCCAGGTGTCTATCATCGCACGTTGACGTCATCTTTCGGTGTCCACCCCCAGATTTCCGAGTTGTCCGGTTCTCGTCGGTCCATTGTTTCCAAACTCGCATCACTGTGCTTGCTGTTACACGAGCTGCTATTGCACGGTAGGAAAATCCTCCTTCACAAAGGCCGATGATTCTCCCCGTTGAAACTGCGTAAGTTGTTGAAATGTCGCCCTCTTTCTTCGAAGAGCCATCTATGTCGTATCTAACGTTTACCACTAGCAGATAACCATAGACTATTTTCAACGTCCCGCTGCAGCCCTCTATTTATACTGTTTCAGCAGCAGTTCAGAGGGCGCCTGTTTCAGCAGCAGTTTAGAGGGCGCTGCTCAGCCCAAGCATGCGTAGTTACTCAAAAAATTTTAATCATGTTCATGACACACGATGATTTGCGTAGGCTGAAAATTGCAGCTCAATCGCATCATTCCTAAATGATGTTGCAATTTTTACAACAAGTTTAGTTAATCTTGCATTAACTAAAATTTTGATTATTTTTCGTCAAATAAGAAAGCGACTAATAGATCTGAAATCTTAATAGCTTGTGAGAAAGTCTGCTTTCCACGGAGGCGGCGCAAAGTCTGCCAGAATACCTTGTTTGCCTAACTATAGTCTGCCTCCAATTTCATCCAGAACTCAGTGTACTGCATTCGACTAGAAGGGGACTTATTGCTCGCTTGTAGATTGTTGAAAACCAATTAACAGACAAGATGACGCTGTCCAGAACTTTAGATTCCATTTTACCCTTCCCCCCAGGAATTGTAAAGTGGCCTGGGTCCACTCGAGGGCTCATGTTACTCCCTCAAATCAGGAATTCTGCTCCCCCTTTGTAAAAACCAGTTGTTGCCTTAACTCCATAAGAAAAGAATGTAACAGACTCACTCAATAGTTTATAAATTAGTTTTAACCGTTAGAACTGTTTTTCGTGTGGTTATTTAAATGCATTTAACATCAGCATTTTCCACATGAAATGGTGCCGGAACCCGGGAACTTAAATTAGCAAAGAATTTTAATTAGTGAAGTGACAGTCAAAGAAACAGTAGACGGAGATAATCCTAACCAAGATGGAAGAAAAAAACAAGAAGAAGAAGGGATTCATCCGCTCTGCAGTCACCAAGATCCACGGCCATGTATGTAGCTTCGCTAAAGAAGATAAAGAAGACATCGTACTATTGCATGAAACCTCGGCCCAACTAAAAAACTCTTTCACCACAACAAAAAACAAATTGAAATAATACAACCTGATAATCCTGTAAAGGCTTTTCGAATGCCTTGCATTCATCATTCAGCAGTCTAAGTCGGACTCGAATAAGCCTAAGGCGAACTCGAGGAGGTCTGAAAAGAACTGACTTAGAGAGATCGAATCCGGGTATCTATCACACAGGAAAGCCAATCAAAAAATAAAACAAGACAGTACTCGTCAAAGACTGGGTAACTTAGAAGGCCATTGGATCAATGATGATTCAGCAACGGGACCCAAGCCCGAGTTTAATAATAATTTACTGTCTGTGCTGCGAATGGCTAAGCATTCAAAAGCGTCTAGGAGGTGTTTTTTATTTATCAGTTTTGTTAATTTTACATTTTCTATGGAACAATCATGGCCGGTTTCTAATGAATGTTTTGCTATTGAAGATTGACTGCTCCTTCCGTATTTTCTATGACTTAAATGTTCCTTGAACCGGGTCTCTAAATGCGGATCGTCTGCCCTTTGTACACCTTAGGGCAGTTGGAACAAGATGCTCCATATATTCCTGACTTCTGCATGTGTTGGATTCGGTCCTGGGGATTTTGTACGTAATTCTTGATCTGATTCGGATTACTAAAAGAAAGGGAAATGTCAAACGCTTTAAAGATCGAGTTTAGGCCTCTAATAAAACAATTATTGTATGGAATCGAAATAGTTTTCCCTGTGGTTTTATGTTTGCAGAGAGTGGTTTTGTCCTTTATAAACTTTTTAAACCTCCTCTTCCTTAGTAAGTTTGTGATTGTGGCTTTACTATAGCCATTCCTTATTGCAATATTTTTTATTAAAGAAATCTCCTTTTTCAGAATCGATTTTTTCAAAGGCAAATTTAAAGCTCTGTCAATCATGGAAATAAAAGTTGATAGCTTTTGGTTCCACGGATGGCTGGAGTCACAGGATATATAATTCAACTTATTAGTTGGCTTTCGGACTTACAGACTTGCACAAAGCCACACAGCTCAGCATCTGTCGGTTAATCTGGGTAATACGATCAAAAAATGGAATTTAACTGGAAAAGTGATTTGCATAACCACAGATAATGCTGCAAATATGGTTGCAGCTGTCCGTGCACTAAATCTAAGACATTTAGGCTGTTTTGCCCACACACTGAATCTTGTAGTGAAAGCCTCTATAGCAAATGTGGCAGCAGTAGAAACTGTTTAAGATAAAATAAAATCTATAGTGACATTTATCAAAAGAAGTAACAACACAAAAACTAACCTAGAAAAAGCCCAAAAGCAACTGGGGAAAAAAAATTAAAAGTCCTTCAAGATATAGAGACACATTGGAACTCAACATATGTCATGTTGGAAAGGTTCATTGAACTTAAAGAACTACTATCTCTTGTCTTTACAAGATTATCTGATCCTAACGTGCAGCCAATGTTTGCATCAGATTGGAGGATAGCAGAGAGTACCTTAGAAGTAAGTACAGCAACTAATTTATATGGAACAATGTTTTCAGTTTTTAATTTAATTTAATTTTTTTAAGATATTGAAGTTACATTAACTAGACTGCAGTCTGAATTATCTACACAAACTGCCATAAATCAAGATCAAACTGCCAATGCCCCAAGTCTATTGTCAAAAGAAAACAGCGATACTCTTTAGGATGATTTTGACATTGAGGTATGATTGCTTATTTTTTATTAAAGTCATTAAACAGAAGTAATTAAATATGATTAAATAACTACCAATCATTTATTCCCAGGTGAACCAACAAGCTAATGCTTTAAGGTCTAGTAACCGTCTAGAGTCTACAGAGATGCAGACGTATTTTTCCCAACCATTTCTGGAGAGAACAGCCTCAATCACAGAATACTGGTCTAAACATTCCAAATTTAACAAGATCAGTTAAAAAATATCTGTTTGTCCCAGCCACATCTGTTCCATGTGAGAGAATTTTTTCAAAAGCTGGTGAATTGATTTCCCGAAAAAGATCTCGTTTAACTGAAATTAATGTGCAAACATGTTTGTTATTAAATAAAAATTCATAAATGGCTTCTGTGTATTTATTTTGCTATTCTTTTAACCATTATTTATTATCGCTATTATAATATATTGGTTAAAGCTCTATGAAGCTCTATGTTATATCTCTTTCTTTCGTTGTTCGATTGGTTTTAGGTTTTTTCTAGTTCTGTATATATATATGGGTATTGCCCGACTCATAAGTAAACATGCATCCGGGATCTGGACACACTGCTGCTATTGCGCGACGATTATTTATCACTTGACGGACGACGACATACCTATTGCATCGGTGGATTCTCCAAGATAGATAGGACTAACAAGGTAGGACTTTTTAAGTCTTTTTAAACTGAGTCAGTCTGAGTAGGTGCGTCCTTCTAAGGACGGCAAAACCCAGCACCGCACCTGCTTCATGGCGACATCAGGCGCTGCGTCTACGAAATCCGCTGGCATTACTATTAAATATGCTGACGGTAAGGTGTTACCTTGTGATGTAGTTTACAAAGATGCATGTAAGGACTCCAGATTTCTTGCTTTTGACATCATATTTGAAAGAGCTCCATGGCGGGGTGGCTTTTGATAGCGGATCGTGAAGATAGTCAAAGATTGCATAAGAAAGCAGATTGGTCGCGCATCGCTCACTAAGACCGAATTAGAAACGTTTTTAGTTGAAGCTGAAACAACTATTAACAGCAGACCACTGACGTATTGCGACCCAAACGACGCTCTCCCTCTCACCCCTGTTCATTTCTTAAATGAAGGCTCGCAAAGAAACCCAAATCATCAGATGACAACGACACCCGTTGAAAGTACGATAAAGGAGCTGTGCAGAAGGTGGAGGCATAGGCTAAGACTGCTTGACAAATTTTGGAAAAGGTGGAAAGATGAATATTTAACAGAACTTAGACTTTTCCACCTTAATAGAAGAAAAGAAAATGGAATTGCTATGAAAGTAGGAGACATAATGATAATAAAAGACGAACAAAAACCAAGAATGTTTTGGAAACTTAGAAGATTAGTCGAAAAACACACTGGAAGAGATGGACGATGCCGCTCATATATAATTATTTATCTAATTAATGATATTTTTTTATTTATTCTCTTAGATTAGTTCAACCTACGGCTTGGATGATGTTGAAAACGAAGTAACAGACCAGATGACGTTGCCAGCCCATGGAGCAATTAACCTGGAGGTGAAACTCTAACAGTTCCCTATACTATTTTTTTCGTATCGATAATCAGCGCCGCCAAGCGGGCGGCATATAAATTACGAACTAAAGATTTCCCATAATATATTGCTATATGAACAAAAGGCCACTAGCTTTATGGTTGCTGTTACTCTTATTTATTTATTTATTTATTTATTTATTTATTTATTTTAATTAAAATAAAAAAAATTAAATTTAATAAAAATTCATCTATTTAGATATATTTTCTAATGCTAAAGTTTTTGACAATCTTATTTTTTTTTCCATAAAAATAATATTCTATTCATCTTAATGAATTTACATATTAGGTGTTTTTAATAAAAAGTTTTATATAAATAAAAATAATTCTTACAAAGTTCATTGCAAATTTCATTTTATTAACATATAAAAAATATATTACAAAATTCACTTGAACATTACTGAAATATTACTATACAAAAAACATACAGTTTACAGGGGTCCTATTTAATCTGAAAAATCAAAATAACTCGATAAATACGCATCTCACACAAAAAAATAAAATGCGTGTTTAATATTTTTAAAAATGCTATCCAGTGATACCAAACTTGACCCCCAACCCCATCTCCTAAGAGTGGGGGAGGGGGCAACTTTAAATCTTAAATAGAAACCCCTATTTTAATGGTATTTTCAGATTGTAGACAACATTTGGGATATGTTTTATTCTCGCTGTTTTTTCAACTGATCCAACCGTTTAGGAGATAGAGGCACTCAAAGAATGGAAATTTAAAGTTTTGAACCCAATTTTATCGATGAAGACAATGAGATAGAGGGTGGGTCTTATAGTCATTCTACTTTTTGGTGATCTTTAAGAATCCGAAGTCAAAATTTCAAAAATCCAAAATTTTTAGTACACGAACAGACTGAACGAGATCAAATCTTTCGAGTAAAGTTAATCATTACTTACTTCTGTAAAGGAAATAGGGGTATGTTAAAATATATATTATGCTAAAATATATAGATAAAATGTGTTAAGCAAGACTGTCATAATAGTTTCGTTTGCTCATTTTCTACCTTAATTCGTCATTAGGAACTCGGAAAAAGAAAGCTCAGGATTTTCTTTGAAATATTTCTGCAATGGATCACAATACACTGGGATCCTCCTTGTCTTCTTTTAGACATTGTCAAAATGCGTTAGACAATGTCTAAATATCGTTTTCAAAGTAGTTATGTATTTCAGAGGGATGATGTGTTCTATACGATCATAGCAGTTACAATTTTAAAATGAGATCAGCCCGTCAAGCAAAAATAGGGTAGCTACACATAATTTAGTTTCGTACTTGTGATTCATATGCAGTTGTCGCTAAAAAACGGAAGTACGAAAATTTTCGTCCAGTTTCGCCTCCAGGTTAATTGCTCCATTGTCCAGCCATGAACTTTAGATTCCGTTTTACCCCTTCCCCCTAGGAATTGTAAAGAGGCCTAGGTCCACTCGTGGGCTCATGTTACTCCCTCAACTGAAAAATTTTGCTCTTCTTTTGTAAAAACCAGTTGTTGCCTTAACTCCATAAGAAAAGAATGTAACAGACTCACTCAATAGTTTATAAATTAGTTTTAACCCTTAGAACTGTTTTTCGTGTGGATATTTAAATGCATTTAACATCAGCATTTTCCACATAGATAAAGTCATACAAGAAGTGAGATTTTATTAATTTAATCTAAATGAAAGAGGTATGGCAATTAATAAAGCAATATATACGAGGCGTATTCACAAAGTAAGTTCCGTTTTTTAATAAAAACAAAACTATTACATGTGTATAAATTTTCAAAATATTTTCTTTGCCAGATTCTATATTTCTTTTAACTATTTCTTCCTTTAGCTTCCAAGTTTATTTAAACACTTATCATAGCTCTCAACGAGCTTCTGCATGCTCACTTCATAGAGGGCTGTCGCCGGTGAAGAAAGCCAAGCAGTTTTCACTTTATCGTCTCTGTAACGCAGGCTGTCAATGAACTCCTTTAGATTCTAGAACAGGTGGTAGTCACTGAACGCGAGGTCCGACTTTACAGTAAAGGCAGATGGTCAAATTGTTCACAACTAATCGGATCCCAACTAATCGGTGCTTAAATAAACTTGGAAACTATATGCGAAAATAGTTAAAGTTATTAGGAATCTGGTAAACAAAAAATGTTGAAAATATATATACATGTAATAGTTTGTATTTATTACAAAACGGAACATGCTTGGTGAATACGCCTCGTATATATTGCTTTATAGTTTTGTTTTTATTACAAAACGAAACTTACTTTCTGAATATGCCTCGTAAATCTTTAATAACCACTTATTAAAGTTTTATGTATTGCTTTATTAATTATCATAAATATAGACCCTCCATCATTTTAATTTAAGAAAAATATGATTTTTATTAATTTAGCAAAAATTCTTTTGAAAGCTATATGAAATCGTATCAGGGTTAATTTAAGAAATAAAACGTAAACAAAATTTACTGCCACTTAATAACAGTTGATTTTATTTTTATTTATAGGGCAGAGTCTGTGTGTATAAAATTATAGTCAGTTGAAATGTAAAAAAAAAAATAACGATTTTGATTAACTCTAAGAAATTTTAAACATAACATTATTATGCTTCTATTTTCGTTAATATTTATTTCCTACAAAATATATTTGTTGTTTTTAAATTAGTAATATGGGCCCACAAGGTTTTATGAGATGGTTAAATTATTTTTTATCACCTGCACAAAGAGCACGATTTACAGACTGCGTTTTCCCATTAGGAGGAACATAGTTTTTAGGCGAAGTTTTTAAGATATATTGCCAATATCATTCCCAGACAGCCTTGAACTTCCAGACTTTGCCCCGAACTAAGCCTCAATCCTCTTTTCATTTCTCATTTCAAAACAATTTTCATTCAGTGAATGGCTTCCGCCATCACCTGATAATCTCAAAAATAATTCCCTCAGGAAAGTTACAATTCCAAGGTGAACAACCCATTCCAGTGTAATCTTTACATTTTCAATTCGATATTACACTATGATTTATTTATTGTATATGTATATATCATAAAATAAAGATAATGTTGTGCTATTATATATATTATAATTATTTTTGAAAATAAATTATTTTATTTACAGTATTGATACTATTTGCATCAGGATGACTTGATTCTTCTTGAAATAAATTATAATGAAAACAGTTATACATAACATGTTAATAATAAATTCTACAAGTATTCACAAATTTCAAATATTGCTGATAAATCTTTTATTAAAACATTTCAAAAAAAGATTTTTCTTGTTAAATAATTTTATTTGCTCTTCCTTATCACTCGGCCGGCCAGGTGGTCGGGAGGGCTAGGGCGTAGGCTGTCTAATTCTAGAGTCCAGCTGGTTGTGGGTTCGACTCCCGCTGCGGGCATGGATGTTTGTGTTTGTAACTTGTGTAAAAGGCGCAAAATTCTAATAAACCAAAAACAGTAGTAGTCGACGCCTAAAATTCTAATAAACCAACAAACTTTCTGACTTGAAATATTTGACATTTTATAAATGCTTAATTAAATAAGAAATTCAATTGAATAAAGCATAAATAATTACAGAAAGATAATTCTAAAATATTGCTCAAATTAAAATTTTTATTTTAAATTAATTTAACCATGTATAAATATATGGGTAATTGCTCTTTAAGGTACGCTCACAAAGACGGGTACATGCGGATACGTGCAGAAGCGGCAAGGCGGTAGCCAATCAGATTCATGTATCAGATACCGCGTCTTTGTGAACGCACCTTCAGAATATTTTTAACAGTAACCCCACTCATTTATAATTTTCTCTTGTTATTTATTTATATTTTTTTTTACTTCTAGAATCATTGAAAAAGATAATTTACTTTCATATAACTTCATTAATAATGATGAATTTCAAACGTTGAATTTGCTTTTGACTTGCATTATAATGCAGCGCTCATGAACGCAGAAAATTTTAATTCAAATAACTATGTTTTACTTATTTGAATTAAATGAAAAAATAATAAATACGATTCATGTAAATTGTTAAGAAGAAAATACAAAACATATGATTTATTCATTTCATTAATTAATTTAAATATAACACAAGTAACCAGAACAAGATTTATGATGGTAGTGTCCAGGATGGTAAAAACCCTGGAGGTGGTAGATGATCTAAAAAATAAATTGAAATTGTAGAATGGTACATTCGCACATGTGTCCCACTTTGTCGTGAAAAAATAATAAATTTTTTTTTTTCTATGTGAAGAAGTAGGGAGGCTTAAATGTCTTCTTACTCCAAAATGTCTTATCACAGCCAAACAATTTTTTGACAAAAAACTTTCTTCTCATACTTGATAAATTAAGAAAGACATTTAAAATTCAAAATTTAAATAAAACTTTCAGAACTAATAATAATTTAAATACTTGCAATAACATATTCAGACGCAATGAGGGCAATCATCAAAATACAAGAAGAGCAAAATCTACAAATGTACATTATGTTTATTTAGACATGTCGAAAAGAAAATTTAATATTCGGTACAACGAACACATAATTCATACAAGCGTGATAACAAAAACTCAACTTCAGCCAATCACATCCTTGCATCTGGTAACTCGTTTGATAATATAGAAAATAGCATAAAACTTAAAAACTTCTGATGACCACAAAAAAATTCAATATAATAGAAAAAAATTTAAAAAATCTTAAGGCAAATAAGAAAATGAAAATTTTTTACCAAATCGACCATGGCCTTCTAGAAAATATCGGGCCTGAACAAGATGTCAATAATATATTGTCGAAGCACTAAGATTGTGAATTGTAATTTACTTCTATAATACTACCAGGCCAGGGCACTCAAAAGCCATCTGGCCATCGCGGTTTGAGCAACAATGTGACTTACATTGTCTCCATCTTGGATTTTATTAATCAGTGTTTTTTTTTTCTTTTGTTGGAAACAATGAAGTTTAGATTGTTGTTCAGACCAATGACGTATATTAAAGATAGACTCGGAATCCTATTGTTAACATCGGCAAAAAGTGAAGCAAATTGAGCCATGACAGTTCTGGGCAGGAGTGAGCCGTGTAGTAATTAGCTGTCTGGCTGCTTTGTTTTTGAAGATTTTGGGACCGAGGAATAATTACATCAAAAGCATTTCTCAAATTTGGTCTGCGTACTTCTGTACAAACAGACACGAAAAAGGATCAGGAATCATTTTCCACAAGCATAAATCAAAAATACGCAACTGAAAGACGATCGAAACGAAATTGAAATTGAAACCATGATCGAAAAATTGTTTATAAAATATAATAAAATATTCAAATACAAAATAAACGAAAAGATAAACTTCTCACTCCGTGATCGGCGAGTGAAAGAATTATTAATCAGCTACTCTCATGTTTACCCATGTGTTTTGCATCATCTTCACTCACTTTCGGCCATGACAATTCTGGGCATGGAGCTTCCCAATTTGCTTCAAGTAACAATAATTGCTTCGGAGTCTATCTTTAATATACGTCATTGGTTCAGACCCCGATGGTCAGGTGACCTTAGAAAATACCAGGCCTGAACATGGAAAAGGTTAACACTGTTACGTCGTTCTGGTAGTGCTTTTATAGAAATAAATACTAGACACAATCTTAGTCTTCAACAATACTTTATAGACATGATATTAGTTCAGGCATGATATTTTCTAGGAAGCTATGCCTGGCTGTCCCTCGTTGGCTTCGAGCACCACCAGAACGACGTAAAAATGTTTTCTCTTTTTCATGTTGAGGCCTATATATAGTCTATCCAGCATTAATTTGCCCGGAATGTGATGGACATATTAAATGTTCTGTATTGTTTAATTTTTGTTGTTATAATAGTCGCGTTCACAACCTCTTAACTTTTCTCGCTTTTCTCACTTTTATTGCTGAAGTCACTTTCAGTGACGTCATTTTCAAGAAAGCGAAGTCTCAAAAGTCACTTTTCTGATAGCGAGCCGGTACCCACTTTCCCCTCTGCTTTTCTTACTTTTCTGGCTTTACAGCTACTAACTTCCGGTTTAGTGGTAGCCATATTGAATCGCCGCTTCGCTCGTTTCCATGATTGCCCACTGATAAAACTTGTAATTTAAAGGCGTAAGTAGAGTATTTAACGTTGTAAATTTTTTTGGTTATAAATTAAGGAATAATAAAAACATGGAAAACAATAAAAAACGTTTTTCATAAACAATAAGTCACTTATTATTTTTCAAACAATTTCAATATGTTCATCATGCTATTTATGGCTGACACAGTTTTAGATGCAAAAGAACAAAAGCAGCAAAAGTGATCTTTTCACTTCCGGTTTCATTGACAATGAAAACCTATTTTCTTTGCTTTTCAAAAGCAGAGACAAAGTCACTTTTCCTTAATTGAAAGGTATTGAATGCGACTAATGTCCAACATTTGAAACAGCCATCGCATTTCGCGCAAATTAAGTTTGGATGGACTGTAGTATTTCCTAAGAAGGCCATGATCCAACGCTGACTTGTTATTCAGGACTTCAAAATTCATACCTTAATTTGTTATAGTATTGCCGTTGTTGTAAAATGATTAAAATTATTCTATCTTTGTAAACGCATTATTTACTATAGTTAACTTTCATCCTATGTGGACATCTTCAGTAGCTGTTTTTACCACTGAAATTCTTTTGATATTTTAAATTTCTAACTGTTTGTAATTAACAATGATTCTTCTCTTGACGTTATAATTTCTTCTTCTTAAATAATGATTACATAATTTTCCTAATTTGTATTTATTGTTTTAATTTTTAAACATTAATTACATATTTCTCCTAGTCTTTTGTTTTTACACAATATACTTTTTTTGCTTTTTCTTCTTTTAAAATTTGGTTACATACTAGGTTTAATATCTGTTAATTCTATTTTATTTTAATATAAAATAATTGTGGGTAGAATTTGTTTAACACAAAAATATTAAATGAGTTCAGTCTCCTTTTAATGGGGAAAAATCGTGAATTAATAAAAACAAAAGAAAAAATAATAAATAAAGTCACTAATCTTGAAAAAACTTGTGAGATGGAAGAAAACTCAAAGGATGTAGTCTATTGAAGACGTTGTTGATAGTAGAAATAAACCCAGTCTATTGAGGATGTAGATGAAGTCTTGTGCAGATAGTGTTGATAGGGGAAAACGAAAATCTTGAAGTACAGATGAAATTTTAAAGAGGGTGATCCAAATATTTGAGATAAAATTTATAAAAAAAAACGTTTTCGAAAATTTTTCTTATCATCAGTTGGATTAAATATTTTTGAATATTGAAAACAGTTGAAATAAGAATTTAACAATTGATATAAAGGAGATGAAGCTAAGTTGGTTGTAATTGTTAGTTATGATTGTTGGCTATTGTATATTAGGGTGATTGTTGTTTAAAAGTAGTGTCCATTTGTTGTTTATCTCTATTGATGGTTTGGCTAAATTAAAATAAGAAATAAGATTAAGAGAACATGAAATAGCACTTCGCCACAAAGACAAAAACAACCATTTAATAAATCATTGTATCAAAGAAAACCACACACCAGATTGGAATAACACAAAAATCATTGGAAAAGAAGAAAATTATAAAAAATAATTATTAAAAAACTATAAATATCATGACAAATAACAAAAATTTAGCCAAACCATCAATAGAGATAAGCAATAAATGGACATTACTTTTAAACAACAATCACCCTAATATACACTACTGTTTATAAAAATCGCAACACCCTGATGGAATGGTCTAACCGATATACAATTTGCAATATAATGGGTCAGAGTATAAATGATTAGATTTTCAGAGTAATTGCTTGAAAGAACACCATGCTTCGACGACGACGAACGGTACCATATCAACAGCTGACAGACTTTGAAAGAGGACGCATAATTGGTCTGCGTGAAGCGGGATGGTCGTATCGTGACATTGCTGCTCCTGTAGGATGTAATGCAACGACAATTATGCGTGCATGGAGGCAGTGGAGCGAAGAGAACAGGGCACACCGAAGACCAGGCTCAGGAAGACCCAGCAGGACGACACCGCGAGATGAAAGACACCTCTATCGCATGTGTGTAGCAGATCGTACAGCCACTTCCACAGTGTTAGCACAACAGTGGGGTGCTACAGTAGGCTAGCACTGTATGACGCCGTTTGATTTCCAGAGGATTGATGGCACGAGTACCATTGTTGCGGATTCCTTTGACTCAAAACCACCGGCGCCTCAGGTTGCAATAGGCCCATCAACACCAACAGTGGCAAGCTGAATGGCAACAAGTTGTGTTTTCGGATGAGTCAAGGTTTAACTTGTAGCACCATGACGGCAGGATACGAGTCAGAAGACATCGAGGCGAGCGCGACCTTCCAGAATGCATCCTGCAGCGTCATTCAGGACAAATGCCAGGGGTGATGGTGTGGGGTGCAATCAGTTACCATGGCCGTTCCCGTCTGATCAGAATCCATGGCAATCTGAACAGTGACCGGTACATCAGGGAAGTTGTGCAACCCGAGGTCATCCCCTTCCTGCAGAACCTTCCAGGCGCTGTATTCCAACAGGACAATGCCCGACCGCATGTGGACAGAAATGTCCTCGCCTTTTTCCAAGCACATCAGACGCCCTTGTTTCCCTGGCCCGCTCGTTCACCAGACATGTCCCCAATCGAACATGTGTGGGACAGGGACATGCTCATCGATTGGCTCGTCAGACTCCTGCAGCAGCAACTGTGGATGAACGGTATACCCGTGTAGACAGAGCATGGCAGGACATTCCCCAGGCCCTTATTCAGAGCTTGTTTGACTCAATGCCACGATGTTTAGAGGCTGTAATTGCATCCCACGATGGTTTCACCCGATACTAATGTGACAATAAAACGCATTGTATTGACCTGAAAATCTAATGGTTTCTTTTCTGACCCATGATATGCAAATGGTCCAAATTTAATGCAGATTGGGCTATTCTATCAGGGTGTTGCGATTTTGATAAACAGTAGTGTACAATAGCCAACAATCATAACCAACAATTACAACCAACTTAGCTTCATCACCTTTATATCAATTGTTAAATTCTTATTTCAACTGTTTTCAACATTCAAAAATATTTAATCCAACTGATGATGAGAAAAATTCTCGAAAACGTTTTTTTATATAAATTTTATCTCAAATATTTGGATCACCCTCTTCAAAATTTCATCTGTACTTCAAGATTATCGTTTTCCCCTATCAACACTGCACAAGACTTCATCTACATCCTAAATAGATTGGGTTTATTTCTACTATCAACAACATCTTCTATAGACTACATCCTTTGAGTTTTTTTCCATCTCACAATTTATTTCAAGATTGGTGACTTCAGCATGGGTTCGTACTGTGCAGTTGTTGTCAATTCAAACGCTCAAAAAATCATTAAAATGTGGAGAGAGGAAAAATGTAATTGGGCGTCGAAACAATATGTTGGTAGTAAGTGCCTGATCTCAGGATTTCCCCCTGAAAAATCCTCGTCGTCCTTGGGCGGGATCGAACCCCGTACTCGGGCATCAGAGGCGATCACGTAACCACTGAGCCACCGAGATCGATAAACGCTTTTGATTCAATAAAATAAATTGTAAATGTTGAATTAAGAAACAGGTGGCCACTTCACATCAAATTTTCTGAAGAATTAATTTATGTTCATAATCTGAAATTATAAACAGGTTTTAAAGTAAGCAAATAAAGACATATTTACAAATGCTGTCTAATTTTATCTACTGTCATGCTGCGTTGAAAATAGACTAAAAATGCAATCGCAACTCGACATAAACATGTAACTCATGTTCATCATTTGAGACTAAACATTAAAATGAGAGCAAGCATGTTATAAATTTTATCCGATTTTTAGGTATCTTTAATTAATGATACGACATTATAGGCAGTAATGCTAAAATTTACGAGTGGATGAGAGGAATCGGAAGACCGAGAGCTCAGAATGTAGGCACCGTATGTGTAAACATATACGATAGCTACGCTCAGGGGCATGTTGTAATGGCGGGCGCATTCGAAACTTGAACATGGCCGCGCCCGTGAAATCTAAAGTAAAAAGGTGGATATTATTTATAGCGGAACAATGAAGCTACTTATTGATGTTTCAATGTCCGTATGTCCCCTCCATAACTTCCATATTTTTGAGGTAGAGTGTTGAAATTCTGACTATAGCTTACTATGGTCATGTTTGGTCATGTAGCTTCATATTTAGTTTGGTTTTGATTGGTGAACTGGTCGGAATTTACGGAGGTGAGAGTCCGAGGGAAGAAAAGAGGTATGTGCTATTTAGGTACGTAAAGTGGTGAAATTCAGTATCCAGATTCTTCTAGGCAAGATCTACTTTAATATGAAGTTTAGGCTTAATTGTTCCAGTGGGATCGGAGTTGCGAGGGTGGCAGTCGGGGGTGGCGGTCGGGAGATAAATTTCTTGATAATAAATGTATAAATGCATTTCTGCTTAACATCTAAAGCTCCTCCCTGGAATGTTTAGGAGATTTTTGGGAGCTGTTGGGTTTGTTGTCCATAATTGTAGTTTTTTTCCCTTTGAACATCACTAATTTAAAGCAATCAGTTACTTTTATGTTTTGTTGCTGAAATTTTTCCTTTGGGTTCTTTTTCCAGTTTATAAATTGATTGTTTATTCGTTAATTCGTTGTTGTTCATCTTTACTATAGGGTGCAACAGAAATAACTCCCAGATTTAGAATGAAAATTAAGCATTGATAGACGTAATTGAAAATTTTATTTCTCACTTTGGAAGAACAGTGCTTACTATTTACGTCACATACATATCGTCCAAATGCCGATCTTCATTTTGTATACATTTCTAAAGCCTGCATTACCTAAAGTTCTCCATTACCCGCTCATTTCTGGTGCAATTGCTGCATTTTTTTGACAGAAGGCAGCTTTCAGTTCTTTTAGTGTTTCCGACTTTCATTTGTACACTTGAAATTTTAGGTACCTTTGGTGAAAAAATCGCAAGAGCGTTAGCGTGAGCGCGCTGAAATCGGCGGAGCATGCTGGCCTTTGAATGTCACTTCGCATGAAAATCAAGCGCTATTGGAAATGTGACGATCGAAATGTGACGTAAATGGTATACATTTTATTTTCAAACTGTGAATTAAAAATTTGACTTGCTTCTGTCATTGCTGTGTTATTAACGTTTGAAATTCGGGAGTTACGAGGGTATCCCAGAAAGTAATGCACCACAATTTTTTTTCTTCAACAATTATTTATTGAACACACTGGAACTGATACGCATGAAAGAATGATGTTTCTTCTACACTCCTTATTTTTTCCACTTAATCTTCGTTCCGTTCTATGGCCTTCCTCCAGCGAGACACAAGGGCATGTATGCCCTCTCGCTACCAGTCCTTGTTCTGTTCACGCAGCCATGTCTTCACTGTGCGAATCACCCTTCATCATCCTCAAAATGTCTTCCACGAATGCCATTCTTCAATGGCCCAAACAAGTGAATGTCTGAGGGCGCTAAGTTAGGGCTGTAGGGTGGATGGGCTAACATTGTCAAACCCTGTTTCGTGATGTGTTCCGACGTCCTCAAACTGATGTGAGGGCGAGCGTTATCGTGTTGAAGCAAAGAATCAGCTGGGTTGTCATGGCATCCAATTCGCTGGAAGCGCTTTTTGAGTTTGGTTAATGTGTTCGCATATGGCTCAGAATTAATGGCGCTACCTCTCGGTATCACATCAATGAGTAGGACACCATCACAGTCCCAAAACACAGTGATCATGATCTTTTTCTTCTGCAATCGATTATGGTTTTGTTTCGGGCTCAAAATGGTGCACCCAGGTTTCATCAGCTGTCACCATCCGGGACAAGAAGGCTTCCCCCTCATCCTCAAAAACGTTGCAGCAACTCAGAAGACATGTTTTTTTTCTCAGGGCATTTTGTTCCTCCTTAAGACAACGCGGAACCCATCGTGAACACGTTTTTGTGGAATCAAGAGCACGGATGATTTTACCCTCACTTCCTTTGCTGACTGACATCTCCGATTCGTTCTGCGTCGGTCCTGACAAATGAGCGCATCAGCACGCTGTATCTTGTCAAGTGTGTCAGCCAAGGATGGCCGCCCCGACCGCAGCAAATCTTGGGCTCTGTGCCCAGCGACTAACTGCACTTGTGTTGACTGCTGATGCTCCATAAACTGCACATAAACGTTTGTGAATGTTTCCAACAGTTTCTTGCTCCGCAGTGAGAAATGACGACGCGCGCATGTAACGTACATCACTTACAAACGCAATGTTGTTCCATTGCTGCACGTACTCTATCTGTCAGAAGAAACGGAAACTTTGCGCGCGAACTCCGAAAACTTCAAAGAATGCATATTTAAAGTTTCGCGTTCGTACCATTGTTGGGGCCGGAGAAAAAATTGTAGTAGATTACTTTCTAGGCTACCCTCGTATTTCTGCCGCATCGTGTAGTATTTTGCCTTTGTCTCTATGGATAATTTGTGCGTCGTTTTCTTTTATTTTATATTTTTTATCACTTTTAGTTCATTATAAGTAGCTTTAGCATGCATACTTATAAGAATGCATGCTTGGTCTGTACGTTTATCTGACTGTCCGTCCGCTGTTTGCACGATAACTTGAAAGCGGATTAACTTTTTCAAATTCTGTTTTCAAAAATGTGACTATCAAGGTCATATCTCGGCTGCATCAACTTTTCAGGACCCTTTCACGTCAAATTCGCGTGATGGTAATGAATATCAATACTGTTACTTTGTGTTTATCATCTAAGCATTGTTGGCGTGAGCACGCGACGCACGGTTGCTCATATTACATTAATAATTAAATTTTTGATTCACAGCTAAAGCTCCTTCTTGGACTGTTTAAAAGATTTTATTTTTAGTTTTGTCTTCATTGTTTGTAATTAAGACGATGATAACAATAATCATCAAAATAAAAATCATTGTTAATAACAACCAGTGTTAAAAATTGAAAATATCAAAAGAATTTCAGTTGTAGAAATAACTACTGAAGATGTCCAAAGATGACGAAATTTAACTCTAGTAAATTAAAAGAAAACAATACTATAGTTTAACTAGTCCTTATTATTATAATTTGATATTGCACAAGCAAAATACAAAGTGAATAGAAAGAATGAATTTGATCTCTTGATTTAGAGAATGGCAAAATAGCCGAAGCGATCATCGGCCGTTATAATAAACATTAGACACTGCAAGAAAGATCTGACCATTTATATACTAAAAAAATATAATTAGAATATTGTTCTAGGAGAGCATTTTCACCATACCTTCGGATATTAACGAATATTATATAATATTAAATAAAAAATACATTAATAAAAATAAAAAATAAATAAATGCTAAATTTTAAGTTACGTTTAATATAAATGTTTTTTCGGTACCGATTTTCTATGTAAACACGTATAAGCGAAACAATGAATTTATAATAAGACCATCCCTGTAATTAGAAAACTATTTAAAAAAGCAGAAATTTAAAGATAAGAATCTCAAATTTAGGAATATTTCACTAATTATAATTACACCAAGAGTTGGATTAGCAAAGAGTTTTATGATCGACTGCAGTCTTCAGTACTGTGGATCCATTAATCCTTCCTAGTATCTTCGAACTCTAATTTCACGTGTGGTATTTAATACGGAGGAATATCTTTTCAAATGAGAAGTTGAAGCGTTGTCGGTGCCCGAAGCGATCAGGTGTTGAAGTGAAGGGAGCGAAATCATTTACAATGAGCTGGCTTTCGTATTTCTTCTCTCCGACAATGGATTCCTCCTCGTCGGATGTGACACTGACCGTCAATGGGAGATCTCATTCAAGTTAGTAGTCTATTTTTCGAAATACACATTTCTTTCCGTTATTATTTTCTACAAGATGCATTCAGTCTGATTATTCTTTTCTTTAAATAATTGTATTTAAACGAATGCATTTGCTTGTGGTTGAAGCGAAATCTTGGAAGGGGAGGGTGGGAACACGAGTTATGAAAGGCGTTAAAATTGAGGAAATAATTTAAACCATCATGTCCTCATTATTTGATAAATTATAAGCGTACTATGTAATATATTCTATCAAAATGTGAATAATTTCTTAGCACATTTATGCATCCTTTTTCCACTTTTCTCCCGCACACGTTTCCTTTTGAAGTGCTACTCAAGTTAGACGTCATTAATCATATGAATTACAGAGGTTTTTTTTCAAAAAGTTTAGAAAGCAAGGAAAAATAAATATCATGCATTTTCTAATAACTTAATCCGAAAAGTTTTACTTAAAACTTAAAATCACTATTTTACTTAAACAAGAATGATTTTATTATGCCGAATAAAAGGAACACCTTTTCGTGTTAAAGCAGCCAGACAACACGAAATAACCGGCATTTTAAAACACTTTATAGTATTTTATTAATATGAAATTTCGTGTTAAAGCATAAAACTGTATATTAATATGAAAACCGTATCGTAAATTCATAAATAATAAAACTAATGTAGAAAGAGAATTTAAACGAATAAAATTGAAGAATCGAAATTTTAAGTAGAAACTGTAATAATTGTTTATATATTCGAACAAATAAAACTACTTTTATTTGTAGGCATTCCTATATAATGTTAAACAAAGTGACCATCAGTTGTTGAAGCGTTCTGTGAGAAAATCTATTCTTTCTTCATATTCCAATGCCAAAGCGTTTCTACGTAATCTACTATTGAACGAGCGACATGCTGCTTGCAATTAGCTATTTGCAACAATATGCCTAACAAAGATTAGGGATAACACCAGTTTGCAGATTTTTTTTCATGTATTTTATTCCTGTATATTCTTTCACAGAACGTCTCTTTAAATCTCGTTTAAAAAAGTATTTCCATAATATAGATTTTTAACCACAACTACGAATTGTCAGGTGAAGTATATGCTGTGTCTTGTATGCATTGAAAATCCCAATGGTACCGTAATGGTTTTATTATTTATTAGAATACCGTTTCTACTATTATTAATTATTCGTAAATTCATTCATAACACGTCGTTACGATCACCTTGAGATATTATAGGTGATATTTTAGCATTGAAAGGTTTTAACGGTAAAATATGGTGCCATTAGAAACACTAAACTAGTTCAATTCTGACTCTCATTAATTACTCAATATAAAAAGTCGTTACGAGTTGTTTGATAGATAACATGCCATATGTTAGCATTGAAAATTTTTAAAGGGTTACCATCATGAAACCATTAGAGCATTTGCTATTTTACCTGATAACTTGTTCGTGCTCTATTCCATATTTATTGATTGGCAAAAACTGCATGTGAAAAAGTTAATTCGTTTTCAAGTTATCATACTAAATAATAAGCTCCCTACTAAATAAGAAATCCTTTTGGTTTATGCAATCGGCACCGATCTTCCCTTTCGATAATCGTTTATAACGTGGGCACTATCTAAACAGCCTATAGTGCCAACACCTCCTAGAAAGAAAGCCTGTGTACTGAAAAATCTTTGTTACAT
>JAHWFO010067392.1:506-23724 GCA_023313115.1 Rhysida immarginata
CCGTGCCAGGTGTTGCATTAACTTTACAGAGCTGGCTTGTTCTGCGAAAGCCCACTAGGCCACTGCTTACTCACAGTTTTAAAATTAAAAATAATAAATACAATTTAAGAAAATTCTATAATCTACTAGAAGCTAACCCACCCGATTGTATAATCGGGAAATAGTCCATTGTTAGATTTTTGACACACATCGGTCTCCATAATTTGGTGACAAAGTCCACCGTCGCTGATTTTATATATATGATATTTAAAAAAAAGAAATTATAATATGTTATCTTAACAAAGACAACAATATAATCATTAGAAGTAAAATTACTGTCAATAACAACCATTGTTAGAAATTTAAAACATCAAAAGAATTTAAGTTTAAAAATAACTAACTGAAGATGTCCAAACAGGATGAAACTTAACTTTAGAAAATAAAAGACAACAGTGTTTTAGAAATGGACGTTATTTAATAATTTGACATCGCATAAGCAGAATACAAGGTGAGAAAAAAAATGACTTTATAATTAGCTGGATGCTAATCCGCTGGAATTGCTTCTCTCCTAAAGGAAAATTGAACTTCCAAGGTTTCATAAATTTATTTGGCACTTCAAGGTATTTTGGCTTGGTAATAATTTGTAAATGGCACTCATTATAGAGGGTAACCCACCGAAAACGAAACAGTCGCCTTTTTTCAGCATATAACCTTATTTGTTCGAGAAACACTTGTGCATGTCAATTTAATTTGCAAGAAGAACACGTCTTACAATCAAATTAATTCTAAAACAGATGGGAATAAAGGACCAAAGAGACCGAGCATCAAAATTGCCAGTCCTAAAAATTAATTATTCTGTGTTGGGCATGGACTTTGTAAAATATCCTCGAATTAGATTTTGATATTAGCGATAATTATATTGACTGGTGTTTGGTCAATTTACTGGGAATGTTTGTATTAGAATCTGAAGCTGGAAGATTCTTATACAAACGCGGAGCAGCTTTACGACTTTGCCGTATGTTAAGATAGAAAAACAGCATTTCTGAGATGCCAATTTAGATGCTACATTCTTTGAAATGTTAATCAATATCGAGACATAAAACAATGTTTTAGATATAAACACAGAGTCTACAGAATTTTCATTTATTTCGTTTTGTGCTACTGCGAGGTGAATTTACATTATTATTTCCATTGATAACACTCATAAACAAGCTGTAGATATCTGACATGATGTTAACTTTTTCTATTGTAGTTTGTTATGCTGATTTCAAATCTGAAAACCGTTTGTCTCTATCACCTCAGGTTTTGAAGATATCGCCGTTTTATTAACCAAATGTTCAGCACAAATGCAAGTCTTCAGGTAAGAAATTTAAACCAAATGTATCTTAAATTAAATTATATTGTTCTAACACCTTGTATGTCATATGTCAGATTCATTAGAACTCATTGGTTCAATAAATTTTCCAGTTAAAATACTGTCTGTCAGTTTATTGCCTTCATACAATGGTAGACTTATATAAACCATTCATATCAAATATCTAATAAACGAGAGGTGATAGAGAGAAACGGTTTGCATATTATTAATCAGCATGTCTTAATTACCTAAGAACAACTGTTGAATACCAAGATATCCACAAAAAGTTTTTTTTGTTTATGTGTGTAATTGGCGATAATCTAACTCGTCCCATAGCCGTCAGATCAGATTTATTAGCGTGGCATAATAGAGGCAACTTTAAGTCTACTAAGTCTGGGGGCTTCAGGGGGGGGGGGGGGCGTTGCGAGCTTTGCAGAAATGCTGCTCGAATGTATAAAACAGTTTCTGTGGAAGCTGATGGTCGGCCAGTGCTTTCGTCCTGGCATAAGTTGCAAGTTCCTTCAAAATTACTTTACCCACCGACTCTAGTGGGGATGTAGTGGTTCCTTTCCAAACGACGCTCAGCAGTGATTATATCCGTTTTCGTAAATTCCTTACTCAATAAGCTTTTTATCTTGCATTTGCTGATATCTTGAATAATAGCAGTCCACGCAGGCAACTCACATAAGGTGAGATTTTCTGTTTGTTGGATAAAAACTGGAGAGATAGTCAATCCTTCCGTCATTGATTTGGGAAAATATTGAAAAAAAACTTCGGGAGTGCAGATTTCCTTGTTTTGGAAAATTTTTTTAACTTAGCGAGTACTTTATTTTTCTGTTTTTAATCCGAATCTGTAATTCTCGTGATGACTAAAATCGAAGAAAAAATTTTCAAGAAAGTTGATTAGTTCTTTTAATACAAAAATAACCAATAGTGCGCGTTTTTCAAATTTAATTTTATTTTGATTTTACTTGAGAAGTATGGTATTGGTTTATTGAAGGACAAATGTGAAGCTCTTTCTTCCATTAGTTATTCCCTTTTATATTGAACTTTTCAAAATCAGTAAAAAATTTCATTTCTATTGTTTTCGTGGCAGGCATTCTTCAGTTTTTCATAAAACTTAAAACAGTGAATATAAAAATAAAAATTATTAATTAAACAAGTCACTATCATAAACTTTTCCAAAATATTTTTGACGTCATTTCAATTTTCTATAGATGATAAAAGCAAAAAATAAAGTCATTCCATTTGGCATTTTTAAACCAGAAGAATCAATATTTCATCCTTTGAACTAGAGACGCCTAAAATCAATAACTCTTTTGGTCCCATTAAGAAATTTTGAAAGATTAAAAAACATTCAATTTTAATTTGAGATTTTCTTATTGAGTTTGAAGCGATTTTAATCAGATGACGCTAATTAAGTCGCCAGAAGAACTTTCTCATTGGCGCAAATTCATTTTCAATTTGTAATGAGAACGCCAAGCCATTTTCAAATGTTGACGTTTTTCTTATTACTAAAGCCTTTGTTACATATTAAAAAGTGTATTTTAAAACTACTAACATCTCAAATTAAATTTTAAAATAATTGTAACAAGCTTTAAATAAGCTAATAAAGTTTATTAATGGAAATATACGATGAAACTATTTAAAATGAATCAATATTAAGAAGGTAATATAAATAAAACCAATCAAACAAAATTTGGAACTTTAATTACACATAACAATTGACAAAACTAGTCGAAGTTGCATATAAAAAGCGCTAAAGCCGTAGAATTTTCTAAATGTAACTTTAAATTTCATATGTAGCAAATGATCTGCATAACAAGTAAACTATTCATATAATCGCATTTCATTGAAGAAACATATTAAAACAGGATAATTCAGTTTAATTTTTAAAATTTTAAAAATTTAGAGCACTATATGAACACGATTGTGTGAAGTCTCCAATAAGTTCGTCTGCTGGAAAATTAGATAAGTTTGGACTTAATCCAGAACGACTCGGTTCGCGTCCAGATGGTTAATTAGCATTCATTAAGTTTATGGGTGGCCAACAGCCGGATGAGTGAACCACAAATGAAGAGCAACGTGCCAAAGAAAAAGACATGTTCCTACTTCTTGCGCAAGTAGAAAGAAAATTAAATTGCCTCCTAATATCAAAACAATCGATAACAACAGAGTTGTTGCCTTAAAGAAATAGTCTTTAGGAATATTACTTTACCAAATATGAATATTTAAACTACCTCCTAAGAGTAGTGTGAAATTATACAAAGGTCGTTTCATATATTATGGTAAATATTTTGATTCATCTAAGCATCTGGTCATCCAGCACATTTGATATATATTGAATGCCTTTTCTAAATACTTTTAAAATAACACCACCAAATCCCTAAATTGAAGAAGCCGATGAATGGAAACGCTATGCAGACAAAACAAGCCATTTCAAGGGGGCTTCGGCGAGTTTTAACAGAACAAATATAGTCTTCCCACCGCTGGCAAAGAACTACTTTGAAGGGTGTCAGATGAAGTTACTTCCCATTACGTAATGCTTACTTGTACGTTCATTTCTGTTACTTTGTGCTCTATACGGGTTTCCTGATTAATAAACGACTTTTTCACTTACACTTGCATTCATTTTTTGTTTCCCTCCTTACATTGTATCCCCTTATGTACGTAGAAGGAACTTTTAAATATATACAGAGTGTTTCAAAAAATGTATACATACTTCATCAAAAGGAAAAAACCATATAAAAGTTGTAACGCTAAATTCATACAGACTTCAAGTGATGAAGATAACTCCTCTTTGACTTCTACAATTACAACAGGTATTCAAAGTGATTAGCATACGTCTAATAATTGCTGGTATCAGTTTCCCTAGCAAACTCTTATCGAGTAATCTCGTACACATCTAGGTGACACCGTGGTCTTCTTATATAAGGGTTTCTACATTTAATACCTGTAGTAATCTTGGAATGTAAGCTTTCGTTTTTGCTATTATGGTGAAAGTTACAGATAACATCCAGTAAAGTGTGTGTACATTTTCTTGAAACGCTCTATACATAAAATACTCAGTGTTCTACATGTTAATTTGTTTATTTGGGAAACATGTTTGAGAGCGAAGGTGGTTTTGTGATTTTGGGAAGAAGTAATGGAAGTATCAAGGCATGAGAATTTATGAAGGTTTGCAAAACTGACTGCATATAATAGAGTGAAACTTGGTTGTTACACCGGAAATACAAAAGATTTGGTCTATGAAGGTGAAATTTTTAAGAGGTGTAGTTGATGTGACCATGTTCCGAATGATAATGTAAGAGGTATGTGAGGTGTAAAGAGAAATGTAATAGATATAACCTCTAACTCTGATTTGAGGTGGTTTGGGAATATGGAACAAATGAGTGACAAAAGGCTGACTAAACGATTGTATGCCGGCAGTATGGATGAAAAGTTTGGAAGAGAAAGGCCAAGGAAAGTGTTCCAGGATCAAACAAAACCAAATCTGATGTCGTTGAGTTTTTAAAATTTGCATTACGTGGATGAAACAAGAAGAAAGGAAACAGTTAACTTGATACTCGTGGTTTCTGGTTCGAATTCTGGTGGGTGCCCTAACATTGTGCTTTTACTTTGGCTAGTTAGTAATCTTTAGGACACTTGGAAACGGTCTTGCTGTACTATTGTCAGCGGTGTCCCAATTGGCAGAGGCGACGAGCTAGATAATCGTGGTGTCTGATTCGAATGCAGTTCGCGGAATTTTTCCTTTCATTTTTTAAATCCGTACGAAAAGAATTTATGATGTTTGCAGTTCTCTTTGAAGTTTACATCTCCCATTTTCATAACAAATGCGATAGCTTAAAATAATTTGCACATATGTCCTCTTACTGGTTATTGATATATTATTTATTATCATTAAATATCTGAAAATCTATTCCATTCATATCAGAAACGATAATGCTATTCGGGATTACTTTCTTCTGTATAAATATATTTTGCAAATTTATATGAAACTAAGAGATACTTTAAGCCAGCACAATAAATGTTTTTAAAATAAACTGAGGCATTTAATTAAAAAAATAATTTATATAAAGAATCAATGAAAAGTAAAATAATGATATGATATTTTCCATGTAATAAAATGTACATATGGAATGTACTTAAGTTCGATGAAAGTAACTTTAATCACTCGGATGTTAAAACTCACGATGACTTCCTGTACATCCAAGCGTTAGAGACTTTTCTAAAAGACTGACTACGCAAATGTTGTCATTCGATGATAACACAGTCTTATTTGAAAATGGTCGTAAGATGACTGTTTAGTAAACAAATATGTCGAAAACCGCAGGTAACAACTAGTGCACTAATATCTGGGATGGGAAATTATAAATTAAATGAAACAATGTTAGTTAAGTTTGTATGAATATTGACGATGAAAATGATAATGAAAAAGAAATGCAAATAAAAATTCAATCTAATAAATATTGGGAATATTTCAGTTGTTTTGTGAGGGAATTAAATGAATATGAAGATGTTTCTTAATTGTTTGTGTTTAGTTAAACGTCTATAGGCCTTGCCTGACGAAAAAATCGCCACAAAACGGTCAGGGAGACGGGCCAGTTAGCAAAAAGACTTCCGGTTTTACCAGATACTCAGCATCAGCATAGCGTCCGAGCGAATTCGAGAGGGATTTAAATTTCAGAAATGCCAAATACTTGTGCAACAGTGCATTAGAAAAATTAATGGGAAAAAATACGGCATGGGAAAATTAATCAGCCGATTCTTTTCTGTATTTTCTACCTCTTTGGCTAAGGTCAAAAACTCTCGAGGATGCTAAGATATGGCATGTAATATATCAAACAACTCTTAACAACATGTTATGAGTGAATATAACGAATAAATAATGATAATGATTATTGACTTAGTAGCACGTGCCCTAATGGTGCCATATGATACCATATGGTACCATTGGAACTTTCAATGCTAAAACATGGCATGTAATATATCAAACACCTCGTAACAACGTGTCATGAGTGAATATAACGAGAAAATAATGATAGTGGGAATTGATTTTGTTGCATGTGCCCTAATGGTACAATATAGTATTGTTAGAACTTTCAATGCTAAGATATGGCGTGTAATATACTGTATCAACCAACTCATTACGAGTTGTTAACACTGTTGTTATCCATAGCTTATTTGTATCAAGAGCATAATGCTGTTAAGCTTAATGTTATCTAAAACTCACTAATGTTATACATATTGCTAATTAATAGTAGTTAATCGCTTGCTTCAATAGTAGACGATAACGTAGAAACACTTTAGTAATTTAATATGAAAAAATAATAGATGCTTACACACAGCGCTTCAGCAATTGAGGCTCACTTCGTTTAACATTATGTGGGAATTCTTACAAATTAAAGAACTTTTATTTTTTTTAATGTATGAGGAATAACTCCCTCTCCATTTACCTTTCAGTTCTTCAAGTTTATTCATTTAAATTCTCTCTATACATTAGCTTATTTAAATAGTAATTTACAATTTAGTTTTCATATTTATTTATTTTCTCTTAAGTGTTTTAAAATGTTGATTAATTCAATATATCCATGTACGATGTTATAACTTGAAAATGTGCTCCCTTTATCCGCTTTGGCGGTAAAATCATTCTTCTTAATTATAGTAATCTATTATTATAGGAGTGAAACAGTTTTTGATATAACATCTTCACCTTGCGGCTTTAGCAATATAGAGCAGGAATTCTTAACCTTTTTCTTTCATTGAATTCAACAATAATAGAAAATATCGTCAGTCGGCCGCTTGAAAATTTTCCCAAGATTTTGCGTATATATCACATGAATTATTAGAAATAATAGTTATTAAATAAAAATGAAAAATAAAATAATATTTAACAATTAACAAAATAATCAATAAATAATAAATAAAATCAAAATGAAACTAGAAATATAAAATCAAATAAAAAGCTGACGTTTCGGATAGAGACTATCCTTTATCAAAGCAAAAAGGATAATTCTCTAAAGGCAATTAGAATATTAGAGAATTATCCTGAAGTAATGAAAAAAGTACTAAAGGACGCCAACGAAACCGTTTTGCTAGACACCCTATCATTCCTAAACTTTTTTATAATTTTAATTTTATATGTGTTATCCTATTGCATTATTTTTCGTCGCCCTCTTATTACCTCTTATTTGTCCTCCTTCCTGGCCTGTCCCAACACGTCTTCAAATTCCTCTTCTGCTTTTTCAGCCAATACCGTCTTACTGTTCCCTATGCCAACTATATATAAAGGCGTCCTTTAGTACTTTTTTCATTACTTTAGGATAATTCTCTAATATTCTAATTGCCTTTAGAGAATTATCCCTTTTGCTTTGATAAAGGATAATCTCTATCCGAAACGTCAGCTTTTTATTTGATTTTATATTTCTTGTTTTATTTTGATTTTACTTATTATTTATTAATTATTTTGTTAATTGTTAATTATTATTTTATTTTTCATTTTTATTTAATAACTATTATTTATTGTATTCCAGGGTTTTTGGGTCTCGTCCTTTTCTCTTATAAATATCTGTTCATGAATTATTAGAAAAAGTTTAACAACGATAACCAAATAAAATTGTAGGATATCGTTTTTTGGCCTATACAGTATCTGTCGCAGAGACTAAATGCAAAATTTCAATTCGATAATGACGTTAAGATCATGAAATTGAAAATTACAGTAGAACAAAAAGAAATAATAAAATATCTATAATTATTTTTATTATTTATTTATTTTATTTTAAAATATTAGCAATTGAAAAATTAAATAATTATTTCCTTTTTGTTTTTATTTTTTATGTTTAAAGATACTTTACAAATTATGCATTTCACATCAGAAAGTTACGGACTTGGTATCTAACTTTTCCATCGACCCGAAATTGACCCCTTGAATTCCACTGGCTCCCTTCAAACTTCAATGACCCCTGGAGGGTATATGTAGTCCCCTTGGGAATCACTGACATACTGGATATACCACACAGACTGAGCGCATTATCCTCATTTCTGAAGTAAATATTTGTGGCTTTTCGTTAACTCAAACAAGAAATGTCAACGTTGTCGAACTGGTTGTTTGTTTTTATTAGCTCACTCTTTATCATATAATTGCAAAAATTTTTCCCGCTCCTCAACTTCAATTAATCTTTCCTTCTTGTTTTCCTTTCGGTGCAGAGAGATGAGGAACAAATCGATTTTAATAACAGCTTTGCTCGGATGGGAAATCACTGTTTTATTTTCTGTGTAAATAGACGAAAAGCCACCTCTTCTCATCACAAGGTTTTTAGCAACGTGATCAAAACAAGTGCAATACACTGAGTAACTGCATTATGTTTTGGGATTTATGCGTTGCTGTGGCAACTAATCTTTTCGATAGGTCTTCCCCTCAACGGATCAACAGTCGATTTTCAAAGCCATTGTGGCATAGAATTCAAAGAATGCTAGGAAAAGAAAACTTAGTTTATATTTTACGTTGTAGCAATCTCCACGTTGGACTTTATCTTCTGTGGCCAAACGGATCTTGGATATCGATCCGTCCGTCGTCCGTCCACCACTAAGCTAAGCAACATTCTCAAATTTCTCTTAATCGTCTCCTCCTGTCTCTCCGCAATTGCCAATTTCATTCTTAAGCTTATTTCTGGATGTTATTTCCTCTGGATATTAAATTTCTACTTTATTTTAGAATAACCTTATAGTTTAATAGTATTCATTATGAAACCTTATGATATTTTTAGAGCAATCTTCTTTTTTTTAGAGTTTTCATAAGCTTGACATTCAATCATTGTTTGAAGTTTAATGAAGAGAGTTGTAATACTTTTATAAACTATTATTTTTATAAAACAGAAAACCGGGTTTACCACCCTTAGCTACTTCGGGCCTGAGACATACAAATTAGCCAAGATATTCAAAGATGAAGGCCTTGGGATCGCATTCAGAACTAGATTCAACAACCGATCAGTCCTCAACCCAAGAAAGAAGAACACTGAACAAGACATTTACAAAAGGCAGATAATACAAGCTGACCTGCCCAGATTGTGACACTTATTATATAGGTTCAACAACCCACTCCTTCCATGAAAGATTCAAAGAGCATAGGCGATCATGGATCAAAGGAGACAACAAGTCCGTCTATGCAGAGCACCTCGTTAAGAACAAACACAGAATACTAAATATAGAAGAATGCATGAGCATCATTTGCAAAGGTAACAACAAGGCCAAAATCCTACTCCAAGAAGAGATGGAAATAAAGAAACACCGCCAGAATGATCGCCCCTTACTATTCAATAACCAGACAACATTTGAAAGGGATGATATCCTCGACGTCCTCATTGAAGGCAACAATAAGCCCAGGACGGGATGAAGCCACGAAAGCTCTCTACTAGGTCCGCATTTCTCTGAAACTGAATCCGCCAACCATACAAATTTTCTCAATAATTATATCAATCCATTCAATTATAAATTCCACCAATCATAAATTGTCCCATAGCATAGTTTTCTGTATATAAACCGGCTCCGGCCAGCCCACTCTTTGTAGCGATATTAGCCTCCGATGATGGCGAATACCGAAACGCGTAAAAAATAAAATAGGCACATTAAAATATTCTACCGTATCATTTCTCTGACTCGTTTTTATTCTGCCTTTTATAAAGGATAAAACATTAAGTAATACTGCTGAACAAGTAATAACATTTCTAAGTCTTTTAATAAATAACGTTAGAGATATACACTAATGAGCCGAAACATTATGACCACCCTCTTAATACCGTGTTGCTCCACCTTTGGCATGCAAAATGGAGTTAATACTTCATAGAAAGGATTCTTGCAAAGTGTCCGAGGGAAGTTTTCCCAGGTTTCCAAGTAGAGGTTATGCTCTAGTGGATTATGAAGAGCTGGTTGGTGAGCTCTGAGCCGGCGCTCTATGTGCTCATTAGGGTTAATATCTGGCGAGTTAAGAGGACATCAACTGGTATTCATGTTTCTCAAACCACTGTAAGATAATTGTGGCCTTGTAATAAGGAGTGTTGTCCTACTGGAAGACTGTATCTAAGGTGGGGAAAACATGAAAGGGTGTAACTGATCAGCAAGGATGTTCACATAGTCTACAGCTTCCGTGCTGGACGCCCATAAGAAAGTTCGCTAGTGTGTTTCCGTCCAACGGTACATGTGGTGATCAAATGCTCATTTTGAAGACAGCTTACCCTGACACGACCATCGACGAGATGAAAAAAAAATCGTGATTCATCAGACCAGACAACTCTTCTTCATTGCTACATGGTCTAATAACGATGTTCGCGGCCTCTGTAATTTTAAACGTCGATGATACTAGTTTGTCATCTGTACCCGTGAAGGGCATCAACTGCAATGTCCCATATCTAAAAGATTTCTATACACATTGTGTTCAGATAAATTTGTGTACTTGAACCTGCATTGTATTCAGCTGTCATTTGAGCTATTCGCTTAAATATAATCCTAGTCTGTTCATTCCAGGGCCCCTATTTTCATTCATAATATAGCCCTTACAATAACAGTATAACGAACAGCATTGTTATATAAAATGTTAACTTTATATTTAAGTGTAAAAATAGATTGGGATAGGTATTAATAAAGTAATTTCTACATCAAATACAAGTAAGATAATGGCAATTATGAAAAATCGTAATGAGAAAGGAAGTCGGCTGTTTTGTAAGGGTTTGAAGTACCTCACCGAGCGGGACAGTCCCCGACGTCAGCATTCGTTGATTAGACGTGGACGTTCAACCCTCAGGAAATCGGTTCGTTATTTGGTTAAATTTATTTGATAGATAATTGTTTACTATGTTAGCTGTTTATTAATTTAGCCTTTCAAATTCTTCTCGGAAATTAAAAACAGAAAGTAGATTGAAATATCTTTAAATAGTATACATGAAATGTTTATTATGTTTCAGTTTTCTAAATTGAAATACATGAATAAATGATGTTTTGCAGCCAGATTTCAGCACGGATTTAAAATTTTATTTATTTTAAACACTGGTTTGAATAAATCACTAAATGTAAAAGAATAAGTCAGCAATAAAAGTGTAAGTTCCGTTATTCAAATAGTACTTTTATTTAAAAACTTTTATTTATTTGTATAAGATTGTTAGATTGAGAGTTTGTTTGTTTGGGTCAAATTTCGCAAGTGGATTTTGACCCATTTCTTCAATACCTAGAGCTTTGAAATTTGACATAGTAGCTAAGTTTCGATGACAATACGATATTTCTTTAATATTTTCAACTTCCGGTTGCTGGTTGAACCGGAAGTAGCTTAAACCTCGATAATAAGCATACCATATCGTTTTAGTATATTTTTTAATAAAAGCTTAATTTAAATTTTTTTAATTATTCTTTGTTATTTAATTCATTATTAATTAAATTTATCTACTTAATAATTTGCAACTTTATATATATTATATATTCATTAAATTAGACAATCCTTCACTTCAAAAAACTGACATTAACCCATATTTATTATGTATTTTTTTTTTATTTATTTTTAAAATTTCATTCTGTATTCATTCTGCTACATCATGTTTGTAATTTGAATGATGGAGCCCCTAAGACCTAACTTGTCGGTGTAATACCATACTGGTCTTAGACGAGCTCCGATGTACTATACTTAACTAAATAAATAAATAAATAAATAAAATAAATAAAAATAAAAATAAGTTGGAAAAAACTAAATATAGCGTACCCTCACGAAGTTCACTGGAAACAGTACTATGATGAGTTAGCCAGGTAATTGCTCCCAAAGTCGCAGATATGCAATGATTCAGCGAAACCCTGTAAAATTTTCTGTATATTATTTTGTTTCACTCTAGATTAAAATATCTGCCAGGCATTTGTGATGCCCCAAGATTTAATTAAATTCTTCTCGGGTTCGCCGACACGAAATAAGTTGGGAATCGTTTTAACTTAAACCAATAGAATAAATTAAAATAGCTTCGAAACTACGGTCATTTCTGAAATTTGTGTGTATGTATTTGTCTATGTGTGGTTGTGACTCTGTCGTCACTTTTATAGAGTACATTAATCTGTTAGAACATACCGTCTTTCTAAGAAAAGAGTGTGCACTATAACTTTTAAAAGTGTTTAGTTCCAGAAAATGAGAAGACAAATTCCAGATAGAATTATATATTTACAGTGACACTTGCATATTAGTAAGTGGCCCAATCACTGTCGTTGTTATATAATGGCTTGACATCTCTGGAGCATGCTTTCTATTAAGCTGACAGTTAACTCTAAAGGAAAAGCTATAGGCCCATAGATTTTCTATGGGATTGGCATCAGGTGACTGAGACGGCCAGTCTAATTATGCAATGTCATGTTATGCCTTTCGCATGCGAACACAAGACAACTGTTTCGAATCGTTACACGCATTTCGCACTTATTTGCATTCGAATTAGCCTGCTCGTACAGCGCGCGGTACAGGACATGATAACCATTGTTGCGGAAAAAATTTCCACACAAACTGTTTGCCAAGAAAGTTATTGCGCACAATTTTTTTTTTAGACAGACGATATATTTATTAATCTCATGGAGAATTTCACATTGAACATAATCCATTATTCTATTTGCAAAAGGTTTCGAATTTCGTCGACTTGATTTTATCGGAATAACGGAAGCGACATTCGTGGAATTTCCAACATAATGGAGTTCGTAAAGGTAATATTTAAATTCTTAACTGGTTGTGTTTTCATTCTAGAATAAGGATTATACCTAGGAACCGCTGCAATAAGTTGCATTAAAATCTATTTAAGGTGGTCGCCGCTTAATGTAGCCACCTTAATGCATATCAGGTGATATAGCTAATTTACTCTTTAATATCTAACAAGACAGGACAAAAATACTCTTTAATAACTTAATTTTTTCTGCCTTTCTAATATGATGTCAGAAGAAGTTTACTGTGGTAACGAAAATTCTGCTACGTCCAATAAAATTGATATAATAATCAAAACCACTTTCTTTGAGGATCGAACTCTTCATCTTGACGAGAACAAACGGCCTCTCACCAAATTAAGCATCTCAATATCAGTCGCATCTGACAGATCGTATTGAAAGCTAAATTGACTGAGATGTTAGCACTTATCAGATTTCGCTCAAATAGACCATCTTTCTTCACGCCAAATACCTTATTTTATCTTCTGAAACCGGAACGCCTAATCAGGATTACGAATATGAGAATAAACGCTTAATTATAACATTTGGATAATTAAAAAAACGTATTTTTGATAATTAAAAGTTATAAATTATGAATTACCATTTTTAAAACCGTTAATACTTCCAAAGATTATCTAATTTTTTAGAAGAGATTACAGTAATCATAGCGAATAGAATTAATAAGTGTGATTACTCTCGTATTAAGCAATGCTAAATATCAGGCGAGCGTGGGATGTGCGAAACAATAGCGCTGCTGTCGATTTCAACCAACTTCGTAGCGTTTTTTTGCTGGCTACAAATGGGAATTTCATGTTTCCTGTTAAGTTTCAGTTGTATATTTTATTGTTTCACTATTTATAAGTTATGAGCTTGCTATAATCTGTTAATAGTGTAATTTGCATATCGTTTGTTACGTTTTAAAACAGTATATTTTTACTCGTATTTTAAAAAATTACTCGTTATTTTTACTCGTGCGCGTACCTTCAGATAGGCCTACTTCATTCCTTCGGCGGTTAGCAAATGTCTGACTAACGCGGTCGTTGTAAAGATCACCAGAATCAGGCCCTTTTAGAGTTGGAACAGATTCGAGTTTCAATGAATTTCGTTGTAATTTTCAATGAATTTAAAACTGCAGGATTATAGAAAAGGCAAGACGCTTCGAAATGAACTGATCACACTATGCTGTTCACATTTAAATACCAGGTCTTCGCTGGTAAAAGGTAATCCTGATTGTAAAAAATATATGAAACGAAGTTTCTATCGGATTTCTTATTTACACATCCTAACAGAGAACAAGTTAAAGGCATTCTGATAGTAAAAAGGCAAGCAAACCCTTGCGTTATGTAGAATCGAAACTAGTCTAGAAATTACTTCTTGTTCCGCTGGTTCTACTGAGGGGAGGAGAGGGCCGATTTTTTAATTGTTCAATCTATCGAGGCGTTTTTCTTAATAAAATATTTTTGAATGATATATTACCCTGGATGCAAAAAAAAATAAACTTTTCGATTTTTCCGTGGAGTTTACCTTTAAGAAACAGTAAATAAACAGTGAGAAAAAAAAAGAACTCGTGTTTGAAAATTAATTTTTAAAACTGCTGTTAACGTTTCATCCTTTTCCTTCTAAGCGAGTACTAAAAACCTGCGACTCGCGCCAGAAAACGGCGCAAGTAATCACACTTACTATTCTATTCGTTATGCAGTAATTTAGAAATCTAAGCTCACATATTATTTAACAAAGTTTAGTTTCTCAAAAGTTTAGGAACATAATTTGAATTTTTTTTTTCTTTTACCACAGTTCAATTTTTTTTTCTTTTAAATTACTAACAATATACAAAAATAAAAGTGTAGCTTTATTAAAGCAATGTTCTTTTAATATCTTGGAGAGACGCGAGCGAGCGGACGAATTGAGAGGGAAAGTGCGCGAAGGTTACGGGAGCGAAACATCAGAGCGAATTCAGTGCGGCGAGCTAAAGAGGTATTACAGTGAGATCAATCAGATTCTTTTGTGTCAGTCATGCTATCTGTCGTTTTCTGCTAATGGAAACTCATTATCTAAAATTATTACAAACGAAGAAGAAAAAATAGAATTGTTTTTTATTTTTTTATTTTATTTTAGTCGCGCTCTGTGTGGCCGTAGCTTTATACGGACCAATAACGCAAAACGGAACAAGCCAACATCTTATATGCAGGTTGGTTCTATTTTGCATAACTAGGTTCATACACGAGTTTCAAAAAATTTTTAATCTCAAGTAACACATAAAACTACTCTTTTGACGTTCTATTTTTTTTTTTTATTTCTTAACACTATCAGGGTACTTAATAATACATCCTAACTAAATTAGTAGACTGGCTATACATAGTCGGTTTCTACATTTAAAAAAATGAGGAAAATATTTATATAATGATATATAATGATTTCTAAAGTGATTCGGTTCTGAGTTATTGGTGATTACGTGTTTACTTACTTCGCTAGATTAACGACTATTTATTTTCAATGAAAACGCGAGGAATCAAAACACTTGCAACCATAGCAAATGTTCAAAATGACCTTCACGAACGGCAATGCATTGCTGAGCTCATCGGTTCCAGGAGTGCCTCACACGCGCAAAAATTCCTTTTGTGCCCTTAATTTGCTGGCATCCGTCTTCCACTCTCTGTTGAAGATCCTCAATATCATGAACAGAAGTGGAATAAACAATAGATTTTAGATGTCAGCATGCATAAATTCTATGGATTATACGAAGATAAGATATAAATATGAATAAATATGAAAAACCTCCTCAGATGACGAAATGTTAAACGAATAACGTCATTGGCTATAATTTACCAAGGAATGACTCTATTATCGTTATATAAACTTTATTTCATTCTTTTAGATGTAGAAACTGGCTACATATAGCTAACCCACAGTTATTGTTAAGCTCAGTATATTTATACTCTTTTTAATACTGTGAAAATTTAAAAGCAGGAGTCTGAATTTTTGATTTAAAACCTTCACTATCTCAAAATTCAGATTTTTAAAAACAAAAAATTAGCATTTATATAAACGTGTAACCAGTTTTTTTTTAAAGTTTTCGAACAAAAACTAAGCAATTGCTATGGAATAGAACTACCAAAAAAGTAAAACCTCTATTCCTTTTTCCTTCTTGTGGAATAGAGGCTTTCACTTCTTAGTTTTAAAGTTATGATAAACAATTTCCAGGAATCTTCCTGTAAAAAAAAGAAAAATAAAAGTAAAATTATCCTGAAAGTGACACTTTTCATTTTCTATTATCTTCTTTGCTCTGACAAAGGATAGCCTCTATCCGAAATGTCAGGTTTTTTCAGGGTCTTACCACCAGTGTTGCCAGATTAGGCTATAAATCGCAAATTGGGCTTTTTTTAAAAAAACCAATTGGCTTGTAAAATTTTTACTTCGCGGTTTGGGATTTTTTGGCGGGTCGTGGTTTTTTTCTTTGGCATTTTTGGGCTTGTTGCTTTTTGATCGTGGTTTATTTTATTCTTATTACTGAAAAATAAATTTAGTGACGATTTAATAAATTAAATCAGAGATGGATCAGGCGTGATTACTTCATATGATTGCTCTTCTGGATTATCCACTAGCCAGACTGGATACAGTAGCCAATCCGGTTTCAAGATTTGGCACTAGCTTTCCATTGGCGCTTTAAGTATGTATAAGCTAAAGCTCTAGATTAGGAAAGTATGGCAAACCTTTTCCGCGCCGCCCGCAGCTGCTGATTGGTAGAACGGTTGTCACGTGAGTTTGTCAGCCATTGTTGGCTCAAACGCAGCGATAGATACCATTGAAATGCATGTGGAAGATACAATTTAGATTAAATTTTTAATGAAATATTCGTTGATTGATCCTAAAATTTAATCCGAATAAGCAAAATTTCAGGATCCTTCAATCTATGCTCCTTGGAGGTTAATAAATTCGTTAAAAGATCCGAAGAAGTGATAAGAAGCAAGTACGTTTATATTATAACTTTACCGAATGTTAAAGAAATGTTGCATTGTGCAATTTTCAGACGATCAGAAAATATAATTCTTTGTTGAATATAGTTCTTTTTAAGAAAATACAATTCAATATAACAAGGTTAAGTTTTTGGTAGATTTTTTACGTCAATATTATAAACCTCCATAAATGAATAAATTTCAAAATACAAATTTAGTTTTTCCAAATTATAATTTTTAAAATTTTCTATCAAAATATAATTATCAAAGTAATTTTTATGTTTAAATCAAAAACTTAAATTTAATAGTTCCTATTTTATTAAATTATAATGATAATTATAAATTGTAGTTTTTTTTTAATAATTTAATAATTTTTATAATTTAATAAAATTAAAATTGGTTAAGTGAAAATTTTGATATAAATATAAAAATTATTTTGATAAAAGTTTATTCAGTTATATTTTAATAAAAAATTTATAAAATTATATTTTGATAAATAAAATTACAAAAACTACACACAATGATTTTTAAAATGTATTAATTACATGTAAATCGTTTATTAAGGATAAATAAATAAAGTGAAAATAAACTAAAAACTTAATCTGGTTATCATTAAATTGCCTCAACGTTATCATTATTTATATGTAAAAAATTATAATTGAAAACAAAATTTAAAGAAAAATCAATAGTTACAGAATTTACTGATTGTCAGTTATATTTCCAGACGATAATAATAAGAAAATTTGCGAAAAGGATGCATTTAAGCCGAATTTTAGAGGAAGCTTAACTCACTTGATAGGGCCAACTGGGCCAACAATGGCGGATTTGGTAGCAGACGACGAAGTCTGCCGTACTTTCCTAATCTAGAGCTTTAGTATAAGCAGGTAAATAAGGGGTTGTGCTCAGTTTCATAAAGACTCCAGCAACACACACCAGAGTGATCAGGCGTAAATATTTTTGAAGATTTCAAAATTGTAAGTAGCTTTCGCAGTTTTTATGTTATCTTCTCTCTCAATTAACTTTGTTTTTCATTTCGATAGCTCAAAATCTTGCCAGTACGTAATTATTTTTCATTTTATTGAAATCAGACTAGCGTGAACTACAAAGATGGGGAAAAGGTACAATTTACTACCATAGATTTATATAATTTGTAACGAATTTTTTTGGGCGGTTTTTGGGCTGCTTTGTGCACCAGTTTTGTGTTCAATCTTTTATTATTATTCCAGAGTTCTTGTGTCTCGTCCTTCTTTTCTTCTACATCCGTTATTTGTAAAAAAAAATATAATCGAATAGAGATACTGTATTCAATCCTCAGGGGATAAATATCAAAGTGTAACAAACTGTTCGATAACTTGAAAACCAAGGTGCTCACAAAGGCACCAGTCAAAACGAACATCGTGCAATTAAGTGTGGATGCTTTTCTCTCAAAAGTCACGAATATCATAATTATAATGTGGTTTGTATAGAACCGGAAGACGAATGGAAGAGATGAAAGTGTGACTGGTGTCAGTGTGTGTTTTGAGTTCGTTTGGTATTTTGTTGCTATTTCATAGTTGGTTGGTGTCGTTTATGCAAATTTCTGTGTTTTAAGTGTATTTATTGAATAAATGAGTTTTGTAGCGATTGTGTTGCGGTAGTTGTGTAAGAGTTGTGTGGTGGGTTTGGTTGCGAATATCGATCATGTGTGTGTGGAATTTTTAAATAAAAATAAGTCAGGTTACTGTATAAGAATTTTTATGTTTTGTAGTACGTAGGTGATATTTTCCTGATTGTTGGAAACAGTTTTTTTTTTAGTTATCTGAGGGAAGCTGCCGCAATTGTTTGGATAATCGTAAGCAGACATTGTTGGGGCAGCTTTTCTCAGTATGTGAGCCTCAACAAACCTGAAGAAAATGAGAGATTGTTGGGAAGTGAGCAATCGTTGTCAGAGTTTTCCTTTTGCAAGCGAAATAAAAATATCAAAATAAAAAGATCGTTCGAGTCCCCCCCTCCCGAGCTAGCAGCGATGATGTTTTTAGATGTGTCGGCTACTGGAAAATAGGAGCTTTGATGAAAGCAGGCCTGTATGAAGGTTACAAATTAATTTTAAATAATATGTCTTGTGAATTGATGATGGCTATGTTTTTCTTTCAATGTGCGTGACTGTTATACGTCGAAAGCGAGCAGTACAAGAAGGAATGCACCTAGAACGAAGTTTCCCGACCAAGATGAGAATGAATCGGCAACAGAGCGGTGAGATCGTTCCATTTTAGTATTACAGACAGACTTGACGTTATGATCACCAGTGGGGAAATTTAACGTTTGGGAAGCTGCATATCAAAAGAAAGTGTTGATTATCATTAATAGCCCAAGAACGACAGTTAATTCTCTTATGAGAATCTGAGTTAAATGTTTGTTTATTGCACGGCGCTGAAGCACACTGGTATTGAGAAAGCGATCAACATCGCGTTAAATTTGTATAGATAATCAGAAATGCTTACAATAAACAATATTCATAACCATTTAGCGTCTGTGAAGCGAAGCCTGTCACATGGGGGCTTTCCATGAACGTTTACTGAACGTATGCCTACAGGTATTGTGATACATGAGTGAATAGAGAGAAGCCTACAGCGTCTATGAGCGGACAGTGAAAGGTCTAAAGGTTGTTGTTGAGGGGTTAATGCTCTCTCCCCTGGTTGACCAAGCAGGTGCAGCGCTAATTTGTAGCACTGTTTGGCAACAAACCAAAGGAGGGCGTGACGCTTTCGTGGGATAGGTCTCACAATCTATTCACTCTCGTCAGGTACTTGCGGCCTGTGTTGTAGGCCATTACAGATTGGGCATAGAGGATGATGGGCTCATTGGCTCCCCATGTGCTGGTGCACGTTTTTAATTAAAATGTTTGTAATTTCAGAAGATTTCGCGTTATTTTTAACAAGTTAATTGATTATTGGCTAATTTTGATATGATTGTTAAAGTTTATGTCTTTCCAATATGGGGCCCCAATTTTCAATAGTAATGATTTGCATTTATAATTATTGATCATAAGCAATTAAAATGAATAATTTATCGTTTGTCAGCCTCTACTCCTTGCGAATATAACATCCACCCCGTGCAAGTCCAAAAACCCGCTCCTGTAGTGCTTGGGAGTGAATTTTCGTAAGGGGGTCCTTACGGCACCCCCCCCTCCCACGCACGACAGGGCACAAAAGATTCACTTTTTTATGTATTATATTCCAGATAACGCTCTAAAACAAGCAGATATGATTCATAAAGGAAAGGAATCTGAGTTTATACAGAGAAAGAATGAATTATTTTTTAACCATAAGCTATTATAATAGCGTTATTACAATATACACAAGGAAGTACTATACTTTCGTGTTGTGTTACTAAAGAGATCCTGTAATTAAAATAATGGAAAATTCTTATTATCTGTTTGGAAATTACAAACTGTTCAGTTACTCCTACGGTGTCGGATGAAACTCGTTTCAGTGGACTGATATGATTTACAGTGCTTCAAATGAATTTCTGTACTAACATGCTATATGCGGTAATAGCTCATTTAAATTTTCTTATCTAAAGAGTGCAATTTATCGCATCTTTATTTTAGTGGTTAGATGATATTAACGACTGCGGTTAAATTGTGGACCGAAACGGGAAATTCCGACGTTCTGCGTATATTTTATGTTCATTAACATTAAATGAGCAAGCCATTACTCATGGTCAAACTGTCTCTAATATTAAATTCTCGAATGACAGTCGGCCTCTATAAATTATTACTACTTCTAAAAATAATTGGAAATATTACCTTAATTGAAGAACCTCAATTCATATTTGGGATATTTCTGACAACAGTACTTAATAAAGATTGATAAACGGTTAAATTGACAAAGTACATGTATACATAAGGAGATGCTCATGTAGATTATTATCTGTCTGTTTGTTCTCTTCTTATGCTATATTAAAATTTTTTATAAAAATTAATATCTCGATTTTGTCTTTTTGATAAACTTCATATTTTAAAAGCTTCTTGCAATTACAACTTTGCAACTTTATTGCACATTGACTTACTATTTATGAGGGTAAATCAAAAAGTAAGTTACACTCTGAAACAGTAAAATCAGATGTAAGTTAACATGCCATACACACATTCTGAGGAAACGTGCACCATTTATTTCACTTTTCTACATAATCACCCAACAACTGTAAACACTTGTCTGAACGTGAAATTAACTTTTCCATGCCGCTGCGGTAAAAACCCGCTCCAGCGTTCCTTAACCATGTCAGCACTGCGTCTTTGACCTCTTCATCAGTGCGGAATTGCTTTCCTCCCAGGTCACATTTCATTGTCCAGAATTATCTCATTAACGCGGGCAATGCGCTCGGAGTGTTGGACGTGGATGGTCTTCCTGCGCGGTATTCGTCCGTCAGATGTGAGCGCCCATTTTCGAACTGCTGGCACCACTTCACAATTGCAGGACGAGAAATCACATTATTCCCGTAGACACTGCAAATTTCCTTATGGATTTCAATGCAATTTAAGCCTTTCGCCCACAAAAAACGGATTGTTCCGCGAATCTCCAACTTGGAGTGTACAACCAGTTGCTGCGCCATGACAACAACACTCTTGCGTACGCAGTAAACGCGTGAACAGGTGGGATCATGCTACTTTGCAATTATAGACATACAGGCAACATCCTTAAAAACGGCGAATGATGTCGGTGCTCTTTGACCACAGATGGTGCTGAGTGTAACTTTTTGATTCACCCTCGTATTAGTACTCGCTTACAGCAACATAATTTACTCAATACAATTTCGGCAAAAAAACAATTCAAAAATTTTCTGTTTTATATTATTCTTTCATCGTTATATCATGCGGATGTGGAGATATCGAATGTTTCGTCTCCAATATCTTGTTTAATTAAAATATGGGTATTTTTGATTCTATAAATATTTTGGTTTAAGTCATTTTTGGAAGCAGTTGCAATAAAATCAATTGAATTTGCAAACATTTATTCAAAAGTTTTTTTTCTAAAGCAAATTTTTTCCAATAAATTTTTTCTAAATCATATTTTTCCAAAAGCATTTTGTTTACAGCTATTTTTTTAAAATTGAGCCCTTTATGACTTACATTCTCCAGTCAAAGCATTATGTCTACAATTTTATAATGCCTCAAAAGGTTTAAATGATTCTGTGCCAGACTCCAGAATTTCGAAACCTCCAGATCTTCCAGAACCTCCATTTCATCAAAAATTTTGGATGGAGAATCCAGATGAACGGAACTTTAAATAAACCCTACTAAATACAATACATAAATAGATAAATAAAAATAATATCATAAAGTCATATTTAAGTAAAGCTTTGTGTCGTAGTCATCGCTTATAGTGACTGGACTCTTTGGAAGAACGATTTTTTTCGTATCTTTCAGTGTGGGTAAAATACAAGTAAGAAGGTTCAGCCAGCTCTTTTTTCGCATCCGTCAGCTCTCCGATTTTCTTGCTCAGTGACTTAACTTCTTAGCTTCTAAAGGTTGCTCATGCTATAGCCCAAGGTAAAGAGGAGTCTCGTCCTCAATTCTGCAGACGGACTCCTTGCTCCGCCGAAAGTATCATTCCAAATAATTTTAAAGATGTTCACTAGCAATGAAGTATCCTCAGACGTGATAACATCGGAAAAGATGGCCTCTTCCAATCTTCTGTAGTCAAATATCGGCGAAACTGGTGATATGGAGCGTTGATCTTGAGGCCCATAGGAGGAATGATAATTAGATAGCTGCCTTAGATATGCCTATTCTTTGAACTCCTTTGTCATTTCCTCAGTGGCTCCGTATAAATCAAAAAATTCCATGTTGTCCAGTCATCAAGGGATAGATATCCTTTGGCGTTGCATAATTCAGTTCTTATCGATGTCCGTTTTGAAGAATTCTAGCCAGAATAGAGCAGCCCACATAATCACAGTTTCTGTAATACTTACATCTTTCGGTCGATGGTCAACAATCATATCAGGTTTGTTTCCCATTTTAACTAATATTCTCTCTCCCATTGGTTGCTAGCAACAGTCAATTGTTATAAAAGGGAAGGGTCATAGTGGTTTGACTGATGATATAAGATATTATCTCTGAAAAGAACTTCCTTAAATAATATCGCCAATTATGAACAGTACGTAAAAAACGACAAAATATTGGACGCTACTCTTAAGATATTTACCATGAATCCATCATTGCACATTTAAAGTTTACTTAACTGAT
>JAHWFO010067393.1:0-11076 GCA_023313115.1 Rhysida immarginata
TCATCATTGCTTTCGAAGCAATCGTGGACTCAGACGTTCTTACTACTTCTCTGAAAGTTACTGAACATTCACATTCACACGAGTGGCTAGTTCTTAACTCATCTTCCGTAATGAGCATAGTACATGTATTCTAATTGAATAAACGGCGGGATTTTGTTTGCTTGTTTTGCTTTAAATTTAATTTAATCTGGAATTCGTGTCGTTTCATTTCTAAGCCATTTTCAAGCTAATCTGCATTAGAGATCGCTGACTCATAAGCATTTGTATACTAGAAGCATTATAGTTGTGACTGGTCAATGTCTTCCATCATGACATATTTGTCAGGAACCTTATTTCTTTTCTCTTCTGTGCATATTTTTTTCAAAAATGGGGACCAGCTGTAGATTCAATTTTATTCTTTTCCAGCGGTTTGGGAAAGTGGAGGGGATGTTGCCGGTGATGAAGAGGGTGTGGAAGATTCGCCAGACGAAGTGGGACCTCCCGAGGATTCGGCGGCAGCCAATGCTTTTTCCCGTCAGTGCTGACATATTTACGAGCATCAGTTTTTCCAACCATACTCGGAGCGACAACACTTTGCCCTCGTGACTCCTACTTTTTCTCCTCGCTGCCCTCAGTGCATTGCAACAACAGCAGCAGCAACAGTGCCGTCGGTAAAGGCCACGAAAACGGACACGAGGCGGATGTACTCCGACCACGTTTCAATTTAGAGGGGAGAAGAGGTTGCTTGCCGCTGCGAATTCTAATGTTCGCTACTTTAAAAGAGAAGTGCAATTAGGCTTAACGTTTCTCTGCAAAATAAAATGTTTGGTGTTGTTTGAATTGATAAAGACATCCTAAAAAAAATTATTTACATTAATTTTATTCTTTTACACTATCCTATTTGTCGACCTGGCTGAACCTGCTATAAAATGCTTATAAATCTATTTTGGATAAACCGCGCATACAAAAAAGATAAATTACAAAAACAAATAGAAAAAAAAAAATCAGGAAAAGGATGAGGAATAGTTCATTGGATTAGCAATCTAATCACTTCATTATCTAAACCAAATAAATTTATTTCAGTCTTTTGAAAACTTTTTATGAAATTCGAACAAAATAAAATTGTGCCCGTGTGTGTTCGCAACGTATTAAGGATGAACCATCATATTATTTAAAACTCTAAACTGCTTAGAACCATTTTTTTTCACTTTGAAAGTGCCTCTTTAAATATTTCCATTTATATCGGGTGTCTACAAAGTCTTTAGATAATTTAAAACATTTATTAAAATTACAATTGAAATTGGATACTTTTGAAATGTTTTCATAAGATCAAATAAATAGTAAAGTTCTTTTTTTCCCCAGTCGTCAATAAATTTCTATAGATGCCCCAATAGTCAGCTAAACCGATATCCAATTCCTCTCCATATCATTTTTGAGTAATTTTCGTTTTTAATTTTTGTAACTTTTTAAACTTGTTTTCTGAAACAAAGAACTTCTAACATCCATAATACTTAAAAGCAAGTAAAAATTTAAGTATGGCTTTATTACAGTCCCTTTGTGTTTATTTAATAAACTTTAATAAAAATGTCACTTATGGAAGTATTTTTGTATGTTCTGCTTGAAATCAAAATGAGAATAAATAATTTACTTCTTGTTAGTATAGGAAAAGAATTATTTTGTTACATTCTCAATTAAGTTTGTAATAAATTCTTCAAATTGTCTTAGAACTTTGTGGAAATATAATATACTGTATGTACTGAAATATAATATACTGAATTTAAGACATACAATCAAACTATTTCTATATCCAATGAAATTTACAATCTGTTCAACTGATAATGCTTGTACTTACGGTGACCATCCGTTTTTTATTTCGAAGTGCTGTCCTTTAGATTTATTTTCTTTTGAAAAAATCGATTTTGTCCTTTATTTTAACGATCATGGTGAGTTGATGATTCTTTTGTACATTGTGAAGCTTTAACTTTTCATACCGTAGACATTCTGAAAATCACGTCTCAGAATATTTCAATATGTGAAACTTTCATTAGTTTTAAAGGAACTGTTGACCATAAGGCACCCATTAACCAAAGTATTAAATTAAACAAAGTACACGTATTGTGCACTTTAATAATCGTTCGAAGAATACGTGTTAATTCATATATACAGGGTGATTCAGAAAGGTAGGTCAAGAATGAAATACCATGTACAGTTTGTAGCGGGGAACAATATTTTTCCTATAAACATGGGTTCGAAAATGCATCCTTACAGAGATAATGCAACTTGTACGAAGTAGGAATGACATTACAGTAGGTGTTCAAAATGCCGACCCTGAGCCTCGATGCAGGTGTTGTAGTGTTTGAAATGCCCGACGATGTGGGTGATCACGGTCTGGAAAACGCTGTTGGTAAATCCTTTCCGCTTCAGTAGCATTACCCTGTGCCTCGCCATAGACGAGATGCATGTCCGCCAGCTCCGCATTAGTCAAGCGATCCGTTGTACGACAATGGAGTTACATGTTTCGTTTCCTCTCTTATAAAGGAGAGAACACGAACAATTTACATGTTTAGATCCTAATTTACATGGACACTACCATTGCCGTCCGGGTAACGCACATCCATTCCTACCTCGTACAAGTTGCATTATCTCTGTAAGGATGCATTTCCGGACCCATGTTTATAGGAAAAATATTGTTCCCCGCCACAACCTGTACATGGTATTTCATTCTTGACCTACCTTTCTGAATCACCCTGTATAGCAACGTCACAGAAGAAAAGAACGAGAATTGGTCAGAGATGACACAAAGTTATCCCGGCAGCGGAAACATCTGAACAACGGGAACTTCGTCTATAGTAGGAAATTATAGAATTACTGAAAATTAATTTGAGTGTTTTACTTCTTGAGGTTGTTCTGTATACCTATAACTGTAATTATCCCGGGCAACGCCGGGTGCCGCTGCTAGTGTTAAATAATAATTTTTATTCAAGGATAAGTTTATTCTTAGGACAGAGTGCTGTTTTTAAAATTTTTAGCTTCTACTTTTGTAATTGAGTCTTGTATACTTATAAATATTTCTTAAAAATGACCTGCTTAAAAAAAATACATTCATTCCAAAAATTTCACTGAGTCAGTGTTATTTTAAATGTGTATACTGTAATAAAACGAAAAAAATAATATTCCCGCTCTCCATGTCTATTACGTTTACTAGCTATATTTCGGAATCGCGATAAATGGAAATTAATGCCGATAAATAAAATACGATATATCGATAGGGTTGCCAAATAACCGCAGCAGAAACTCGCCCAACGTGGGAAGAAACTAGCCCAAAATCAGCCTAACACTAGATATCTAAGTACCCCAAAACAAGCTCAACTTTTTAGAACCTCGAATCAACGATAGATGGTAACCATGACAGCATATAAAATTAGGCACCAAAAATACTCTGAATATTTCTAATTAATCTATATATACGAGAGGTGATCAAAAAGTAAGGTTACAAAGCCTGCAGTGAATCGTGTACATTTTATTTCATACAACCAATACGGCCAACTGATAGTTCATACATAGATTATTTTTCGATATAGTCTCCAGACCAGTATAGGAACTTGACGGTTCGTGGGATGAGTTTGAATATTCCCTCCTGGTAAAAGTCTTATCCTTGCGTGTTCAGCCACGTTGTCGCGGAGTGAAAGAGGTGCTCCTCGTCTGAAGCGAATCGTCGGTCTCCTAGGTGCTCCTTCAAGTGAGGAAAGAGGTGAAAGTCGCTTGGTGCGAGGTCCGGGCTGTAAGGAGGGTATTCGATGATGTCTCAGCGAAACTGCTTCAACAGCGTGTTGGTCTTCTGGGCTGTATGAGGTCGCGCGTTATCGTGAAGGAGGACGACACCCTTGGTGAGAAGTCCTGGCCGTTTCCTCCTGAACAAGTCCTGGCCGTTTCGCGACAACATGGCTGAACAGGCAAGAACAGATTTTTACCAGGAGGGAATATTCAAACTCATCCCACGAACCGACAAGTGCCTAAACCGATATGGAGACTATGTCGAAAAATAACCTAATTATACGCTCGTATCTATTAGTTGGCTGTGTCGGTTGTATGAAATAAAATTTACACGTTTCACTGCAGGCTTTGTAACCTTACTTTTTGATCACCCCTCGTATATATAAAGTGAAGCGCCCCTGTTTGATGTATTTTTCATTATTTTATGATGGTAAGGACAATAGGCGCCGAAATCTATGTATTTGGGGGGGGGGGCCAAGAAAGTTACTACCCCCCCCCCAAATTTGCTGTATCTATCTTATTTTCTTATTTTGGGCATTCTTCTGGATGGGTTGACCCCCCCCCCCAATATTTCAAAATAAAAAACTAAGATAGACTGCAAATTTTGAAGGGGCACAGAGATTCTTGCCCCCCCCCCCCCCAAATACGTAGAAGTCGACGCCTATGGTAAGGACCATCGTGGGATTTAAAAGGGATTTATTGATAAGTTTAGTTTTTTTATATTAGTTGTCGATAGGTCTAGTTAATTGAGTGGGATTTAAAAGATTAATTTCTTGTAAGAATTTCAATTATTTAAGACTCGTAATTTGTTGTTTGTTAAGCATAATTCTTATTCTTGTCACTCTATTGTTGACTAAATCGGGTACGACAATGACTTTGCTCACGCCAACACCTCCTAGAAAGAAAGCCAAACAACTGAAACGTCATACATTGTTACATCATCATTAGTCGACCAAATTTAGCGCTTATTATTGGTAGAAATACAGTTAACAATGGTCGAAATATGATGATGTAACAACGCATGACGTTTCAGTTGTTTGGCTTTCTTTCTAGGAGGTGTTGGCGTGAGCAACACCACCTAGACCAACACCTCCTAGATAGAAGGCCTGATAACGGAAACGTCATACATTGTTACCTCATCGTTAGTCGATCAAATTTAGGGCTTATTATTTGTAGAAATAGGATTAACAATGGTCGACTAATGATGATGTAACAATGTATGGCTTTTCCGTTTTCAGCCCTTATGTCTAGCAGGTGTTGATCTAGGTAGTGGTGGCGTGAGTCGTGCTTGCACAGCTCGTTTGCTCGAGGCTCGTGCGCTTTTCTGATTTTTTTTTTGTAACGTTGATAATTTTTAGTGTTACTGGCAGTGAGGGTCAGCCTCGGCTGACTTTGACGCCTCCAGCCGACGAGCTTCCCTTCTTCCAAGATGACTGCCCTCACGAACTTAGACTGATGTTGTGGAACTTAGGGTTATAGCACGGTTAGATTGAAAGACCGTGGTTACAGACTGTATGCCTGCCTCGCAAGAGGCATACACGACGCTCTCCGCGCCGCAGTCAAGACAAGGGAACACAGTTTATGGATGATGGTGGGAGGACTACGCCACTCCGTACGACCTTGGATTAATAACGACAATGAACGTTGCACTCGATGCCAATTCAATGCTATAGCCGGTCTCCCTACTTGGTTCCGAGGCTAACGAGGCATAAAAACAAAGGTAAATATTAATACTTTCATTTAATCCGTCTCAGTGCCCTTTGAATCACTTTCATTTGAACATGCCTTATAGTAATTCGTTTTCCCACACTTTTTACATTAGTGAATGAAACTAACACGAATTATTTTATCTAGTTTTTTTAATTTAATCCTTGATTCATTCAAAAAAGATATAAAAATTTGGCCAGCGTGGAGGTTTATTAGCCAATTGCCCTTTAAATTAATAATACTTTGTGCGTGGTTTTCTCACTAGGTGAGTCTTTGACGACTGTGAGCATATACGCAATTTTATCCGCTAAGAATAGGTCTGGAATAATAGAGGAGGTCATGGCATGAGCCTGTCTTTTTCGTTAGCCTCGACTTGGTTCCGTAGCCAACAAGAAAGACAGGCCCCGGCTAACGCCTCCTAATGATAAGGCCTGAGCGTCATACATTGTTACATCATCATCCGAAGACATGTTTAATCGCATTTCTACCAATAATAAGCCCTAAATTATGTCTTCGCATGATGATGTAACAATGTATGACGTTTTCGCGCTCAGGCCTTATCTTTAGGAGGCGGTTGCCCCGGCGCACAGTGGTTCAAAATCAATAAAAGCTAGCCAAAAACTAAATTTTAAAGTATTTAATGAGAGCAAAAGCTTTGTATTTCATGATACTAGAATAAAAGGGGTTTCAGAAAATGAAAGGAGAGAGAAAAAAAGACGAGTTCATTTTGAATGAGAAAGGGTCAATGTTTGTGTTTACACTTAGGTGTCAGCTTTCTTATTTGTCGCGTTTTGTTCGACACAATTTCCAGCGCCTTGCATTGGATCGAATAATTATATTTTGAAACCATTGACTACATAGTTGGTAAGTACCGGGTGGGCAAGAAATAACGTGAGGTGTTCAGAGCTCGCTAGCGGGAATTCTATTAGGCCAAATGCAGTACATTTTGGTGTATATACTTAGTGGAACATGCAGTTTCGATTTCTGCAAAAAAAAAAAAATAGTACCGAAAGTCGCCATAGGGGGCGCTTATTTCAAGAAAACAATGATTACATTTGCATAAGCGCGTTCCATGTTGAGCAATCATGACAATAAAAAGCAAGGCTGAGGATTTCCCATCATTCACGAACGAATGGCCTGACGATGACGCTTACTCTGCCTGACCGGGCGTTATTAGTCAAGTTGTTTTATCAGAAGAGCGACAATGCAAGTGCTGCCCTTCGTGAATTCTGACGATTGAAAACGTTACGAAGAGGACCGATGAGCATAACTAACTTACGGAAAATGATTGAACGATTTGAATCTACCATAATTTTAGGAGTACAACCAGGCCGGGGACGCAAACGAATCAGGCAGCAACACGTTGAAGAAGTTGCAACTGCTGTTGTGGAACAGGAGATGACTACTGTGGAGGGTACCAGCAGTGCACACGCAATAGCACGCCAAACAGATACCCATATTCGACGGTGAGGAAAATATTGCATAAGATGTTGACATTTTATCCCTATAAACTCACACCTGTTCAACAATTGCTTCCTGGAGATGAACGTACCCGAACTGACTTTTCGTTGAGATTTTTAGCACGTATGGAAGTGGATGATGCATGGCCATGGCAAATTTTATGCAGTGATGAGGCACATTTTTATTTGAATGGTGATATCAATACCCACAACTGCCGTATTTGGGCTGCATCAAATCCACAAGTGTGTCTGCCAACTCCTATGCATTCACCGAAACTAACAGTATGGTGCGGCTTTACTGCTTCTTTCATCATCAGCCCGTACTTTTTTGAAGAAATCCGTCCCCGTGGACTGGTGACTTGTTCAGTCAATTCTGCCAGGTATGCTGATATGCTTGAGAATTTTGTGATACCACGATTGCAGGAAAAGGGTTGTCTGGATTCTACCATTTTTATGCAGGATGGTGCGCCACCGCACATCGGACGTCAGGTGCAGCAGATCTTGCAAGAACGTTTTTTCAGACAACAGAATAATTAGTCGTGCATTTCCCATGGTATGGCCACCCAGGTCGCCTGATCTCAACCCTTGTGATTTTTGGTTATGGGGATATTTGAAAAGCCTTGTGTATCAAGCACATGTTCCTGACCTCTCAACCTTAAAGGATCAAATAACGTTACATATCAGACTAATTAATGCAGATATGCTGGGAGCTGCCGTAGAAAATGTCGTGTACCGCATGCAGCTATTGGAACAGCACACTGGTGGTCATATTGAAACACATTTGTAATTAAAAATAAAACATTGTTTATTGTTGTTACTAAAGTTGGTTTGTACGGTATTTGTTCATTTGACAGTTAGGTATTCATAGTTTTCTTGAAATAAGCGCCCCCTATGGCGACTTTTGGTCCTTTTTAATTTTTTTTGCAGAAATCGAAACTGCATGTTCCACTAAGTATATACACCAAAATGTACTGCATTTGGCCTAATAGAATTCCCGCCAAATATATACATATACCTCACGTTATTTCTTGCCCACCCGGTATATGTATATATTTTTGTCTTTATTGTTAACAAATAATAGCGCTATTTGTTAGTGCTAAAAGGAGAGATGATAATAAAAAGAAATATGGCAGGACAAGTCTAAAGCTCATGATTGAACCCCACATAATATACTCAGACAATGCCAAAACTTTCAAAAGATCTGATAGTGAATTACAAGAAATTTGGAAATCAATCGATGGAAGGAAAACAGCAGATCATATATCAAACATCGGAATACAATGGAAGTTTCTGGTGCCACGTGCACCCTGGTGGGGTGGATTCTGGGAACGTATGGTTCAGACTGTTAAATGTTGTCATAGAAAAAGCCTTGGAAATTTACAATTGAACTACGAAGAACTGAATACCATTCTTACCGGAATTGAAGCAGCTGTGAATAGTTGTCCAATCACATATCTATATGAAACCGACCCTCAAGAAGCTGAACCTCTTACACCATCACATTTCCTTATTGGCCGAAGACTCACCAAATTACCATCTGACCATAGAACCTCTACTGAAACCAACCTGAATCGATTGTGGAGAAAACGTATACACACTTTAAATAGTTTTTGGAATCGTTGGGATAAAGAATATCTACTGGACTGGAGAACCTTTCATCACGTACATCAAACACAAAAGTCCAACCTACCAGAAAACATATTGTTCTTATAAAAGATGACTATCTACTTCGACATCACTGGAAGCTGGGCTGTATCCAGAAAATCATCAAAGGAAGAGACGGCTTAGTTCGTTCAAGACATCACACGTCCAATACAACTGCTATTCCCTTTAGAATTGATCACAGGTCAAGGCGGGGAGGATTGTGAAGACAAGGAGAGAAGCTAAAAAGCAAAAGTGAAAGTGAAAGTGAAATTCTTGTTAAAATAATAATCATTTAATTTAGTATTAATTATTGTAATGTGAATGTGTTTGTTATTGTTGTTATATTAATCACATATTCTTGACTAAGAAAAGAAATTATATATATATATATATAAAACCAAAAGTCTGTATGTTTGTGTCTGTGTAGCTTCAGGCGATCCTATTGGCTAATTGAAAAGGAATTGTTTTGATTGTTACGACAGTAATATTGTTAAACGCAGGATGAGCAGAAGAATTTTAATTGTTGCAATGTTTTTATTTGTATAATAAACTTTGGATAGCAAGGAGATTTTTTTCTCCTTTCATTGATAACATGGTTTTTAAAATTATATGATGACTTCTCTGATTTTTGAAATGTCCATTTTCAAATTTTAAAAAAGTATTATCATTCAGGTATTGCAACCTAATTATCTTAAACCATTACTTAGAATTTTATTATTCAACACAATTTTCAACAGTGGCTTAAAGAATAAAGGCAAATAGCGCTTAGATAAATTAGAGATAAATACCATACCATTTACCCCTTTTTGGATAGGTTTGCCCAATATTTTGTGAAGTAACCAAACCTAATAACTTTAATGTTACCATAATAACACTTTAGTTCTGAACTTTGTCAATAGATGGTACTGCCTTAACTTTGAAACCATAATATAAGAAATAAACTGTGTTTAAAACGCGCTTTAGGTCGTGTCTGCCGAACTTCATCTTAGCGTTATTGTTTGACGCACCGAACACGTCTGATCTATGCCCTAAGGGGTTACCTGTCGTATAATTATTGATGTTTATCTTCTGTGTTTTACGGGTTTAGATTTGTTTAATTTGCGATGCTATTGTTGTTTGGTTTCGTATTGATATTAATACGTTTTGGCTATTCTCACGGACTTCGATTTGCTTTGCAATTCGCATTTTATTTTTTGCTTTGTGAATAGGTACTGACGTTTGGTTTTATTCAAATTTTGTAAGATTGGAGATAAATAACATTAGAAGCGCCCGGGGGCACTTCCTGGTTCGCTTTTCGTCCTTCATGCACGGGGATGATTGTGTTTGTTGTGTGCACGAATGGCCCGTGGATCATGTTTTTGACAACTGTATCGTGTAGTTGTTTGTCACTGTTGACATCAGGAATTTCTGCAGTAATAATATCGTCAGTTTGGCAGGGAGGCAATTTTTCTTTTAGCCACAGTAAAAGATGTACGTAAAAGCCGCTGAGTCTCGCCAATATTTGACATAGGCAGATCACATTCGTGAGCAGATCTACCAACTTCTGAACTTTATTTTCAAAAACTCGAGCATAGGATAGCAGGAAAGAATGAGCATAAAATTATGATCCAATGACAAAACATTCGTTTTATGCTATTGAACATAAATGAGTATAGCAGACGATGAGGATAGGGAAGTATCTATCGAGGAGGCAAAGGAGAAACACGTGTCTCCCTTGAGCCCTCTAACAAATGTCCAGACGACTGGCAAAAGTTTGCGTATTTGTTTGTGTGTTTGGAAAGGAAAGAGAAAGAACGAGTATTGGTCAGGAAACTCTGTAGCTAAACGACAAATGGGCATCGGGAACATCTGAACAACGGGCGCTTCGTCTAGAGCAGGATGGTATAAGAACTTCTACGTCAGGGGCAAGGGAAACTTCGAAGGAAAGATGAGATCTAAAGTATCCAGTGATATTTCCCGGTGATGAAAATGGATATTTTATTGTGAGGCAGGTCAACCCAACAAGAAGATAAGTAAAGTCCCGGGCGACGCCGGGTTTTCAGCTAGTATGTATATATTTTTGTCTTTATTGTTAACAAATAATAGCGCTACTTGTTAGTGCTAAAAGGAGAGATGATGATAATAAAAAGAAATATGGCGGAACCAGTCTAAAGCTCATGATTGAACCGCACAATTATCTAAATCAAAAAGGGCATGGCTTACCTGTGTTTCGAGGTACACCTTTTCAGACTGGCAGGGGTCTTGGTTCCATATTTACAAATTCGTTACATAGAGTGACACCATTACTCAAATTAATAAGTAAAATACTCGGTAAACATGCCCTAAAAGTTGGTATGTCAGTGCTTAACGATATGATGGCAGGACAGGATCTCAAACAATCATTGATTTCACGAATGCACGAGACCGGCGGTCACCTACTTCAAGACTTGGGTATGAGGGTTCAACGTGGTCACGGGCAAGGTAAAAATAATAATAATAATAATAATAATAATAATAATAATAATAATAATAA
>JAHWFO010067393.1:41021-82087 GCA_023313115.1 Rhysida immarginata
CGCATTTTAATGAACTAAAAAACAATTATTTTAATTGGATTACAATTTAGCATTCAAAATAATCATTTGGTGGAAATATAAAATATCTTCTTAGAAAACATTTTGTCGTAGTTAATATAAACATTTATACTTACTGCTTCAGAACTTTTCCTATTGTGAGAATCAAGGTTGATTGACAAGATGTGTTTTTCTCGTGAGGCTTTTTCACGTTAAATTTTGGGAGAGTATTGTGATGACAGCGATATCTGCCCTATAAAATAAAGTAGTATGATTTACAGCGACTTTGTGTTTACGAAACGAGACTAGAACGATTTAAAAAAGATTGTTTTAAGTGTGAAATTCAATGATATTAGCTTTTACAACGTTTTTTAACTATGAATACGAATTTGAAGTATCTCCTATTCATCTACCTTAAATACAATACGATCTGTGTCTTCATGGTAAGAATTGCGAATCCGCAGCGTTGTATAGGAAAGTTGCTGAAATTCCACGAGCCACCTTTGCGCCTCCTCCTTTGACGCCACATTGACACGGAATGATGACTGAAATCTCGGCTCGTTCATAAATGGAGTCTCTTCTATGAATGACAACAATCTGTAGTAAAATCCATGAGGCACAGGATCCTAAAAAAATCACAGAAAGAAATTGTACAGAAAGAAAATTGCACAGAAAGGAATTTATTTACGAGCAGCGAACTTACTTTAAGCACAGCTGGTAAACACTTTTCACCGTCAGTCGCCATGTTGGAAAGCAGCTGCCCATTGGGCCAATAAGAGCGCAGCAAGATCGGCCCATGAAGAACTGTTGTAGCTTTTGCAAACAAGCGCGCAGGTCATACCTGACGTCACATAATTCCTTTGCGAATTCGGGGAAAGATGTGACGGCAGCCTCCATGGGCTATATTTTTTTGTCTAAAAATGCTGTTTATTAATAAATAAAGGTAGATATTAAATTTTCTCCACACGGACTAGTGTTTTTAGACTTAGATGTATAAAATATCCAAAAAAATTTTTTGACTAAAGATTCACTTTAAATAAACCAAAAATACGTAATAATTCATCGGTACGCATCTGGCGATTTCACGAGATTATCCCCGTAGTCTATCGCTAAATAACCGGTTTTTCTGCCATCCTGGCCATTTACGACACCATCAATTTGACGGTTAATTCTGCGCTCTGCAATGTTACGAGGAATAAACTTGATGTACTTTATACTTATATTCTTATATTCCGATTTCAAATATTCATTAACGATGCGAGACTCGCCGCTACCCCGAAGCTTCTACGATCCATCCTTTGGGGTTTCGGGTTCTCGGTCTCAACGCTGGGCTTGATTTTATAGAGTAAGATTTTTATGACTTCAGTTCGCGTTTTTCTAGGCTAACGGCTTCATGAGCTCATTTTACCTACATATGACAGAAGTGCGAAGATTCAATTCCTCACAAAATTCGTAAGGCATTTCCATAAAACTATTCACATAGATGTGAATCAGCCCGAGTACCGTGGCTGGCTAAACGGCTGAAGCGACGTTGATGAAATTTGAAACGTAGGACTTTCTCACCAGATCGTGCAATTCCATTATAAGAAAGCATCCAGAAAGTGTGAAGACATTTTTCATATATCTCTGACGTCACTTATTATCATATTCCATTTATCTTGGAGAGCCTAAATAAACTTTATTTTGAAGGTTGCTTATTTTTCATTAAACATGCAGTATCAAACACCTGGATAAAACACTCGAGTATATGGAAGTGCAGTGGAAATGTGCATTGATGTTTCCATGAGGAAGGAGGCGATAAGGGCAAAGGCTTCAATTAGTGAATTTTCGCGCTTAGAAACGATATATGCAGGCCCGTAGTCGGGGTGGGGGGTCGACGTGGGTCGACGACCAACCCATTATGGAAAACGGTCCGCTTCCCAAATATGTATTTAGAAAAACTCCGTGGAATTTTTAAAATCGACCCCCCCCCCCCAAGATAACGCCCTGGATACGGCCCTGATATGTATCCTCCTTCTTTATCTGAGTAATATTTCTATTAATCTATTAGTTCAACAATTTTATCAATGGCCCTGATCTTTCGTTTGGCAAAAGAGGATTCATCAAAAAACGGAAGCAATATTAACGGTGCAAAATAATACATTGAAAGTTGTAGATTATGAAGACTACTTACATTTTTTAGAGTCGTTCTATTCATTAACAGTGTCTTCAATGGCATATAGCTTATTGATTTCTATGTGGAGCGCAATGCGTCTACAACATTATAGCCACAAGAAATCTATTGAATGGAACAATGGCGAGCAGTTTTAATCCTTTATCATTTCTTATCCACTCGCTACCAATTAAACTAGAAGGTATAAAAATTGAAAAATTATTAATAGTTATTAATGTAATAAATATGTTTATAAATTTCTAAATGAAAAAAAAGAAAAAATATTAATTTTTATAAAGTTTATGTCTGTATAAAATTAATTAAATTGTGCGAGTACATCACAAAAAGGTAAGATAAAATGAATGAGTTTGGATTTAAACATTCTTCAACTACACATGAAAACGTGACAGAAGTTACCTTCAATTTTCTGACTCATTCTTTGGCGCCTACGCCAAATTCTCTGAATATCTTATGCTATTTTATTTATATTCGGCCTTTTAGAGAAGAGATAGTCAATTCATTTTGTAAATAAAAAAAATCGTTTTGGCTCCTCATCACAAGGTTTCTACTAATTCAATGATTGGCTGAAAAATATATTAGCCTGTTAAAAAGTTTTCATGAAAATTTTAAAAAATTATGAAAAAAATTTTTTACTATAAAATCAAATATCGATTAAGATTCATGTGTATGCCTAAGAATATCGTTCATGTGACGAGGTGGCCGAGTGGTTAAGGCGTTGGACTGCTAATCCAATGGGTTATACCCGCGTGGGTTCGAATCCCATCCTCGTCGGAGGTTGTTCTTTTAATTGTATTTTTAATTTTATACTTTGTGATTTAACCACTACTTAATTTTTAATTTAGGAAAAATTGTTATTTACAATTTATACTATACGTAAAAATTATGTTATTAATATAAGATGCAACAGGGTAAACGAAGAAGACCCATTATTTCAGCGTTTTACAAATATTTGCATTCCAAATGTTTCGAAGTCATTTTAAGGTATTGAAATTAAACGTTTCGTTGGAGAGTGCGTGGTGTAACAGCAGCGTCCCAGACCAACACCTCCTAAAGCTCTATATATACAAGTATGGACAACTGAAGCCATTTTCGCCATTTTTGGCCTTTTCATAGGTTCAACTGCTTATTAAAATTCTCGAAAATCACTCGTTTTTTATGCAATTTAACGCTCATCGTAAGTATACATAAATTACATAAAAAACGAGTGATTTTCGAATTTTAATAAGCAGTCTATAGTGAGTGAACCTACGAAAAGGCCAAAAATGGCGTCAGTTGTTCATATTGTATATATAGAGCTTTAACGCCTCCTAGACAGAAGGCCTGATAACGGAAACGTCATACATTGTTACATCATCATTAGTCGACCAAATTTAGAGCTTATTATTAGTAGATATAGGATTAATAATGGTCGACTAATGATGATGTAACAATGTATGGTTTTTCCGTTATCAGGCCTTATATCTATCAATGATATCAATACAACTTCTGGATCGATTACCTAATAGGCAAAAAGCGTTCCAGAAATTCAAGTAACCAGGAACGACTAGTCGATTACTTTTTATCACGGTCAGTTATATTTGAGGCTGTAATTTCGGGAACGCGAAGGAGCTGTTTTCTGCCCTGGGTGAGCGATCCGTAAGTTGTATTGATATCATTGATGTCTAGGTGGTATTGCCCAGACTCAGAGTATCGAGGACGTGGATTCAAACCTCAACTCCCTACAATGATTTCTTTTCTATAATTAAATGAAATTCTATTACACAATATAAATCTATATGACACGAATTAATGTATGTATCTACTTTTTGACCAGTGAGAGCTCTGCTATCGTGCCATCCAAGTAATTATTATTCTTCTTAATGTGCCGTCTCCTATCGGAGGTTGGCGACCAAATTGTTAATGTCGTACTAGGAAGTAGTAATGCGGTGGTTTTCCGTTGCCTTCCGTATGTTTAGTAAGGGACAACACAACATCCATGCCACATCGGGTTTCGAACCCGCGACCCGAGGATCACGAGAAGTACTGAAGCCTGCGCCCCAACCCTCTCGGCCACCGGGCCGGCCAACTAATTATACACTCCCAAAGTGCTGTTTTCCTTGATTGTTCATTTACTTGGTTTTGCCCCTTTTTGCTCCAAACTAAAGATCTCAGAAAGAGAAGAGGTTTCAACTCAAAATCAAGGTTTTGGTAGTTTTTCACACAAAAAGCACACCAAAGTCGACTAGGGAGGAAGAATGTCCAGATTGTGGACCACAAGATTCCCATGGCTCACCGCTTCCATTAATATCATTATAGACCACCAGGTGCCGTTGTCGTTTATAGATGCCGATTTGGATGAAAATGTTCAGGATGAAGTTCGTGTCTGTAGTGCTTTGATGCAGTTGAAAAATTGTGGCATGGTTATTAGAAGTTAGAGGTTGGTCAACTCCATTGTTGTCCTTTGTTAAAATCGTAATTGGAAAAACTGTTCTCACTAGATGGCTTCAACGTCAAAGTAGTCCATTGCCCACCAAGAATTAAGCTTATTTTTAATGGAGACCGTCGTCAGTGCACGTTTCTCCTGATTATTCTCTTACCATATACTTTCAAGTATTATCTTAAAATGCTTTTCAGGTATTGTAGTAAATGAATACAAGTCTGGCTATGATTGTAGCAAAGATACAGAAGATTGTTAGAGATATGTGGTAAGAAGTTACAGAGGGTCAGAACAGGTCGAAAACCCCTTTCGCCACCGTCGTGTGTGTTCAATCTGGTAGCCATGTGTCGCTGCTATTTCCCTGCATCGTATTTTCAAATACCGGAGCCTGGAACGCAGAACACCAAGATCAATTCGCAACCACTCCTGTTGACACGCTTTCCGAGGGCCCGTGTAAGTAGGCCAAAGTCACAAAAAACCATCGGCATCCGGCGCTTGACGGGTATGGCGCTGAATGGAATGAAGTGGATTCCGGTAACATTGTTTACCCCTGTACTGTACAAATCGGGGATGTCACGGGTAAATATGGGGGTTAGAACGTTAGTCTGATAGTACTTGGTGTTGACTTTGGTTTTTGACTCAACTCTGTGTAAGGTTAAGTTGCCGTTGTTGTTGTATCCCACCACGATCATGAAACCGTTTGAAAATGTTTCCTTGCATTCAAGGTACCATTTTATGAAGTCCTTAGAACCCCTTGGGTGGTAAAAAAAATGGCTCGGCTTTTGCTGCAGCCGCTTAAATAAACATACGCCTCATCTAGTGTGACCACGTATTTCTATTTTTCACCCGACAGTTACCGTTCATACAGCTGACGGCAGTTGGTCCGTCGCTCTTGAACATGGCGCGGCATCAACTTATGAACGTGGCTCTTGTGTGATTTCTCTAGTCGTAAATCACGATTGATGATTGTATTTACCGTGTACACAGATGTTCCTACCTTCTGCGCAATGACCCGTTGTGTTGTTAGGTTACATCCGGTGACGAGAGCTCGAACTTTCCGGACGACGTCAGCAGTACGGCTAGTGAATGGTCTCGGATTGGCCTGCTTTTTACCCTCAGGAATGGCGCCACTTCCAGTTTTGCCAATGCTATTTAGTACACTTGATATCCTTTTCTTGGAAACTACGAAGCCTCGCTTGTTGCATGCTTTCATAATTTCGGAATAGCTAAATTTGACATCGGAAAGGGCTGTTATGTAACCCTCCCAGTATCTGTCAATTTTCGGTGGCATAACTCAATGTTTTTAGTTCGTTGTTCGAATATTAATTATTCTGCGTGAAATGAACGTGATCGCCACATTTAAATATGATAATTGTTACCATAGATCCCTATAACAACACTTTATAAAAGAGAACTTTTTTAAGTTCCTTCCAATGAAGAAAGACTCTTAAAATGGCAACGCGCGCTTCCTCAAAAGGATTTCGCGCTTTCTAAATCATCATGAGTATGTGAATTGCATTTCAACAAACGATTTATTATAATTTCTTGTTCTTTTATTTTCCTCCTTTACCTTTTCGGTGTCGAGATGTTAAATAATCATTGGATCTATTTAAAGTTTAACCTAGCACCCCTGAGGATTAGGCCACTAAGGTTTTGCATAAGAACAAGCATCCACGCCTTAAGCGGGATTTGAACCTGCGGCTCGATGGTCTGGAGATCGACAAGACCTACGCCTTAGTTTTGTGTATAATCGCTTACTGTCCAATAAAGCAGACTTGAATTGAGTACAATGATCCAATGAAGTTGTATTTATTTAATGAAGTTGTATTTATTTAATGAAGTTGAGCATCACATATCGCAGGCGGTATATAAGAAGACTTAATGCAATACAAGAAGGTGCCTTTCTTAATGCAATAAAATACATTATAACACTTGGCTAGATAAAAAAAATTTAAACAATGACAATGATGTTCTTATTCTCGTGATCATAACAATTAAGATCTCTTACAAAACATTTTCATGCTCACGCTCGGAAAACGTTTATCAATGTCTGAATAATAAATTAAATATAAAAAATAATTAACACTCAACACTCCTCCTTAATTATTTTTGATCGTAATTCTTCAAATGTCTTGCGATTCAAAGGCTTAGTTAAAATATCAGCAAGTTGATTGGAACTTTTAACATGCTTAAGTTCTACTGTCTTACCTATGTGTTCTTGAATAAATTTTCTAGGAATTTCTATATGTTTCTTGCCTTTCGTTATCTTTCCCTCGTATGTGTTTTTCAACATATGAATGGCAGACTGATTATCAATGCATAATGTCGTTGAGAATTCCAATTTCATTTGCTATTCTTCGTATCCAACAAATTTCGTCAATTGATGAAACAGCTGCTCTATACTCTGCTTCGGCCGTCGATGTAGATACAAGGCGTTGCTTTTGAGTATACCAGGCAATAGGGCCTCCTCCTCTCATAATGAGAACTTCACTGGTCGAGTGTCCAGTTATAATGTCTCCACCATAATCAGAATCTGTATACGCAATAAGTGTACTGTCTCCATTGAAGAATATTCCAGAAAATATGGTTCCTCTTAAATATTGAAAGATTCGTTTAATAATTTTCCAGTGACTCGTCATTGGTGTGCTATTAAATCTACTTAAATAATTTACAGCAAAGGTGATATCTGGACGAGAGGTCGTAGTTAGGTATAACAGACTTCTTATGGCTTCACGATAAGGTTCTGAGTTTGGTAGTGGTTTGTCATTTACATAGTTTTCTTGATCTGTCATCATTCCACGTTCCATTGGAGTGGATACCGTATTTGACATGTCGAACTTAAAACGTTGTAGAATTTTCTCAGTATACTGTGGTTGATTTACAAATATTCCTAATGGAGTATTCTTAATTTGCATAGCTATTAGCCTTGCATTCAATCGACCATTTTGCTTTTTACGTAATATCCAGCGACAAGTTAAAGGTTTTACACTTTTGGGAGATTCCACTAGATTCCAAGTTCTCATTTTAATTAAGGATTGATATTCTTCATTTATGGCTTCATACCATCCTTTATCTTTCAATGCTTCTGAGACAGGGATGTCTTCAATTTCTCCTACCATAGCTATATTGGCTTTTCTTCTTCCTTGAATAGGTTCCATTACATAGTAGGCGAACCTGGCTGGCATAACTAGATTTCGGCGATCACGTAATCTTGATTGTCTAAACTGATTTGCATTTGAATTGTCTGACAAATCGTCTGAGACTGTAAATACTTCTGAATCCAAACTTTTAGTTGATTCTTTCAAAGTTTTAAAGTCAGAATTTTCACTTTCATAGTGTTTTAGATCTTCTCCTGTGGTTTGACTTGAACTATCTGTCATAGGCACTTCCGTTTCAACGTAGTTTCTTTCAGTTTTGGATTTTTCATCAAAGATTACATTATCGGATCATATAACATCATGCTCATCATTCAAGTAAATTCTGTAACATGGTGAATCCAAATCATAGCCTACAAAAATTCCCTTTCTTGATTTCTTTTTAATTTTGGCTCGTTTATGTCCAGGAATTAGAACAACATTCGCATCCGAAGCTTCTTAGCTTGTTGACATCTATTTTTCTTCCAAACTATAATTCTGCAGGACTTTTACCTTTAACTGAACTTGTTCCTGTTTGATTTAATGTAAAAACCGCATAATTAACAGCTTCAGCCCATAGATTTTCATTTAAATCTTGTGCATGTATTGCAGATCGAGCTGCTTCAACGACAGTTCGCATTTCTCTTTCAATACGACCATTCTGCTGCGGTGAATAGACACTTGATTTTGAATGAAAAACTCCAAGCTCCTCTAGACGTCTTCGAGTATTAGCATTTTTTATTTCAGTTCCGTTGTCTGACCTTAAACATTTTATATTCTTGCCAAATTGATTTTCCACCATTTTCATGAATATATCCAGTTTGGTAACAGCTTCATCTTTAGTTTTCAGAAAATAGACTGTACGAAAATGAGAGAAGTCGTCCTTATATAATAGAAAGTATTTAGCTCCTCCTAAAGATAAAATATTCATTTCACATAGATCAACATGAATTAAGTCTAAAGTGTTTTCAGCTACTTTAAAGTTTCTTGGATGAGATATACGTTGTTGCTTTCCATAGGTACATCCGGCACAGATATAGTCATTCCAGTCATCAACATAACTGATGCCATTTCTATTCAGAATATCTCTGACATACTTGACATTCTAGTGAGCTAATTTTTCATGCCAAGTTTTGATAGAACTACTCATTAGACATTTATTTGACTTTTCTTGACGAAACATCATTTTATATAATTTTTCATCTCTTTCGGCAATAGCTACGGTTTCTTTTTGATCCAAACTTTTAAATATTGATTGGTACGAATTTGCAGTCTGAACATAGCCTTTGTCCAACATTTGTGTAACAGATAAGAGATTGAAGGTCATGTTCGGAACATAAAGGACATTTGTTAACACTATTGCTTGCCATTCCTTCCCATCAAAAGCCTCCAATTCTATATCGCCCATTCCAATTCCTTCTAACTCGGTAGAATCACCAATCATTATCATTGTTGGCTCCTCAAATTCAACAAAGTTAATAATCCATTCTTTATGAAAAGTCATATGTTGCATTGCTGCTGAGTCTTGATACCAGGAATCGTAGTGACTGTTTTTAGAATTTATTTGATCCAGCCTCGTCGTCTTCGGCTAGGATTGGCCTCGGTGGCTCAGGGGTTGCGTGATCGCCTCTGATGCCCGAGGACGCGGGTTCGACCCCGGCCGAGGACGACGAGGATTTTTCAGGGGGAAATCCTGAGATCACGCACTTCCTTCGGAAGGGAAGTAAAGCCGTTGGTCCCGTGTAGTCGTTTGCCGGCTGCACGTTAAAGAACCCTTGCGAGGCAAAATTTGCGGCCTCTATAACGCCGTCCTGAAATGACCATGGCAGTTGAAAAAGACGTTAATACCAAACAAACCAAACCAAACCTCGGCCAGAATCGAACCCGCGTACTCGGGCATCAGAGGGGATCACGCAACCACTGAACCACCGAGGCCGATATCCAGTGTTAAAGAAAGCCAAACTAGGCTGTATAATTTATAGAAATTTGTTTACAACATTACATTACGTATAATAATCAGATTTTTATTAAATTACTAGCTGATATACCCGGCGTTGCTCGGACTCTTTTTTTATGAATATCTGAATGGGAATATACAGTAAAAATTAACACATTAAAACAGTAAAAATTCATATAGAAAAACCGAAAAAAAACTTTTAAAATATTCCTAATGGATGGCCCTGTAACAGTTCTCCCCGGTTCGTGTTGGAATGTTGTTTATAGCTGAGCGAGTTTACCCATAGTGCAGGAGAAACAATGCGTGGAATAATGTGTATGGCTACGAAATTGGGAGGAAATAGAATGAAAATGAAACAATGGTTTTAACTGACGTTTTTTCAGCCCTGGCTGTGGCTGTTGTTCTTCTATTTTGTGTGACCTGACCTTTAAAAATTCATTTGTTTATCTAAAAATTCCACACTTCTAAAATTCTCTTCTTGGGTGGCGGTGGATGTACATGATCGTTTGTGTCTGTGTATTCTGCAATTCCAACAATTGATAAACGGTTAGGAAATAAAGAAATTAAACTGGAGCAAACTCCAAGCATCAGATAAATGATATTAAATAGAAAAATGGATAGAAAAATTCTGCGACTTGGATTCGAACCAGGAACCTCGACTGTCATGGTCAACGCCTCTACTAATTGGGCAGACACCTGAACAGCCATGCTATCACTAAGTGTCTTAAATACAACCAAGTAGTCTTTACCTAATGTTTTGGTGTTTGCTCCAGTTTAATTTCTTTATTTCTTATTGTGTGTTCATCAAACTTTCTGATGGTTTGGATAGGAGAAATTCACGATCTGTGAACCGGATGCCCACTCCCATTGGGTTTTCCTTCTTGACAACTTGGTTGTCTTTAAGACAAATAGTGACAACATGACTGTTCAAGTGTCTGTGATAGCCCAATTGATAGAGGCGTCGACCATGACAGTCGGGGTTCCTGGTTCGAATCCAGGTCGCAGAATTTTTCCATCAAGTTTTCTAATTGGTAAACTGTTGCAATTCACACTCTGCTCTCGAGGTCTTGAAGCAAAACTGGTGCATTCATCACTTGGTGTGATCTGGCAGTCGCAGTTTCTTCTGTTGACACATTTGCATCGACGGCCACAGGGTCACTCACCACTTGTTTAGTTCAAGCAGCGTGCTGGAAAAATCGATACAGCACCGAGTGAAGGGGCTGCTTTCTCTGCCCCCTTTCCACTGTTTCTCATTAATCTGCTAACCCTCCATTATTTCCATTTACTGCTCATTTTTGAAGCTTTTCAAGAAAATGTTACATTCTAACAATTATCAATTCTAAGAAAAGCACAAAGGACAGGAATTATATGTATTGTTAAAATTTCCGACGCCTTCTCACTGATTCTCAGAGGCGGAAGACCCTTCCAGCTGTATGCTGATGACCATTACGCAAAACTTTAAATTATGGTCAGGAAATTAGAAAGCCCGAAGAATATTATATTTTATAAGAGGGTGGTCCTCGATTTATGCATGTAAGTCGTGTGTCCTCAAAATATTTTTGTTAATGAAATTTACAAAATGATCAGTCTTGAGATTCATTTACATGTCTTAATGAACACGTCTTACATACATAAATATTTGATTGGCTGAATCTGGTATATTTTCTCCAATTTTTGTATTTAATGTCATATCATTTTTAGAATTCTGTGTTGCTATCACTACTGTTGAAACAAACAGAGCAATATATTGTTGCACAAACTTTACTTTGCATTGTTCGTCAGGAGATATATTGTATATTTTTGGTCCATAATTTGAATTCAAATCCATGAATTATTATCGATAAATATTATTTTTTCGAAATCTCATGTAGACAGTGACCTTCTTCTTGCTTTGAAGATCAAATTTGCAAATTTCGTCAAGATTGGAATTAAACTATAGATTTATATAGGAAAGAAACAGACATGGACCTATCTGTTCGCTATGCATCTCAAATTGGCTAGACCAATCTTGATGACATTTTTCATGGTAATTCCGATGGACCCTGGGAAGGTTTTAGGTAGGTGATGGTGGAGTTATCACGCTACATGGATAGCACCCTCTACAATTCGTTACCACCCTCCCTAAAAGAGGTTAACATGGTAAATTATGTAGTGCCACACCAGTAAATGTGTTATGTTTGTAGTGCCCTTAGGGGTTGGTTTTCCTTATTCTTTTTTTTAACCACCCCTGTATTAGAGGAAACAAAACAAAAAAAAATTATTCAAATCGGTCAAGCCGTTTTTGAGTTTTAGCAAGACTAACGAACAGCAATTCATTTATATATATATATATATATAGTTTCAGAAGTACATAATGAAATTCTCAACTCAAGGATCGACTGCTTTATCGGATTTAACGAATATCTAACAAAATTCGAGGGGGAGATCAAGGTGCATAAGGGCTGAAAAGAATTTAAGTTGCTGACCAAATTCAAATAGGAATCCAAAAAATGAATTTTTATAGATCTATGGCAGCCAAACATGAAATAAAACCAACGTTCCTCCACATTATGAATATTCAATATTTCAAAACATCTGCGTCCCAAAATTTCCTGTGATAATTTCACTGCTTCGGAGATGCGTTGTTTTAGGTCACCTAATGATTAATGTGATAGAGGGTTAGGTAAACTTTGTCCTTGTAATTTTCTGCCTTGACATTCTCGAGGAAGTTTGTAGCGACTTAGCAAAACGGATCTCGTACTTCCTATTCATTATCTTGTAGCAGTTTCTAAAAATATTTGTCTTTGAACAGTTGTATAATTTGAAGATCTACGGATATCTTCTATCTTGTTCGCTGAATAGGGGAAATTTTTCCGGGAGTACTTGAAAGCTGATCCGTTCCCGCTATGACCAAATTTTAACAAGACCAAGCTTGATGTAGAGGAGGTAAGATATTTTATGGGGTTCAACCATTCTTTGCTCCACCGTCAAAGACTCTCTCGGAAGCCAATCTCTCTCTCTCTAGATGTAGTGTATATCAGTTGCTCGACTATCCCATTGATAAAGAAAACAACAGTACTTGAGACCTATCAATACAGACACCACCTTCAGATCACCACAGATTAGCCAGCTGTACTTGCTGCATTCAATGCAATTCAACAAATGCATTAGGTTATCGTAAGTTTCCTTCGCATGGACTGCAAGTGGACATGAATGGAGGGATTCCCGCCACTCCTACGGAACGTGATATTCCCATTCTTTTGTAAAAGGCTGTCCACTTTACTCGCAGTCAGAAGATCGGTCCGCAAAACACAAGGAAACATACGAAAACACATTCTTGGCCTTACACATTAATCAATTGAAAGAATAACTTTAGTAACTGTTACCGTTTGCCTGCTATTCATTTTAAAAGCTGCCAGTCCTTTTTTAAAACGCCCTGTATGTTTTTCATGTACTGTAAATAAACAAATAAAAAGAGTTGCAGACGTCAACAGGTTTCGCAAATCAACATCCAATAGACAAATAAGAAATGACGAAAATTTTATTCAGGTAGGTTAACCATTAATCGTGCTTAAAACAAACAAAAGCGAGGCAGAAGATACAGCCATTGTTCCTATAAATTTTACTCCGACGAGGATGGGATTCGAACCCACGCGGGCAGAGCCCATTGGATTAGCAGTCCAACGCCTTAACCACTCGGCCACCTCGTCAACTGCAGACTTCTTGTTTGATTCAATGATACAGCCATTATAAATTAATTAATTAATTTATAGTCAAATGCTGTTTTTTATTAAACAAGTCAGGCAACCAAAATGCTCAGAACCGACAGGATTTAAGAAATTCGAGATTATAATTAATAATATTATGGTTAAGTATTTAGCTATTGACAGTAAGCTTAAAAACAATTACAGCAGGCATAAAAACAATTACAGCTTAATAGCAATTAGCTGTTGATAGCATTAGTCTAACATAAAATTGCTCTTGATAGCAATAGGCTAAATAAGAAGAGGCCTAACAACTCACTGGACGGCAAGCACGGTAAAATCAGCCGGTACCGGTGGAGTTGCTATGGAAACATAGCTCAAGGGCAACCGGTTTTGCCGCCTTGTGCCAGTGCATAGAAAGTTCAGCATGCTGAAATTTCTAGCTGTCTCTACCGTGCTGTTGATGAAACCAGCCAATCACAGTAGAGCATATGAAACAAGAATGCTGTGATTGCTTTGCCCATGATCACGCTTCTTAGTGCAAATTACGAGAGCTGTTATTCTATTGGTTTTTCGACTGCGGAGTATAAACACTCCTGATTGGTTGAATTTTAACTTTTACCGTTCAGTGAGAATGGTCATACTTTGTTGTCGTAAACGGTCATAACGGTTGTTTGGAATACCGGTTGATTTTTACCGTCCTTACCGTCCAGTGGGAATCAGCCTTTAGCATTGAAAATTCCCAACGGTAAAATAATATTAACATTACAACACATACCACTGAACAAATTTCGGTTCTCATTACTTACTTGTTATATTCATTCATGACACATCGTTACTTACTTGTTTGATATATTACATGCCATATCTTAGCATTGAAAGTTTTCAATGGTACCATTAAAACACTTTGCCAACCGGTTAACGAATTCGAAATCTTTTTTTTCGTTCATAAGTTCAAATTTATACACTCCGCTTATAAGAGCCCAGTTGGAAAAATGAAAAACGGCTCTTATAAACGAAATTTACGAAAGGATACCTCATTTAACCTCAACTTTATTCAAAATATTATTTTTACACCTAAAGATGAATATTTGAATAAAATGTATTGATAAATTTTGGGAAAATATTGAAATTTGACTCTGTGCAGTAAAAAAGGTTGAGAATCAGTGGCTTAAAACATTTGTTACTCTATACACTCAGTGCCTGTAGAGGAGGTAGATAATTTTATGGGGTTCAGCCAATGTCCAGTTCTGCACATTCTTTTCTCCAACCTGGAGAGACTCTCTGAGGCTGTCTCTCTTAATGTTGTGCATATAGTTGTTCGACTATCCCATTGACAAAGAAAAGAATAGTATTTAGTGAATCCCTGCTGAGACTCATCAACACAGATACCACCTTCAAATGACCATAGGTTTTGCTAGCCATGCTTGCTGAATTCAATAATTCAACAAATGGGTTAGGTTCTCGTAAGTTGCCTTCGTGTGGACTACAAGTCGACAGGAATGAAGAGATTTCCGTTATACAATAAACGTCAGACTCCAATTTTTGTAGAGTTTATAAATGACCGCCACTCTTGTGAAGCATGTTATTTCCATCTATTGCAAAAAGCTATCCACATTATAACAGAACCTAATGGCGCCTCTCTAATGGACGAAATATTCGAATTGCATATGACGCTGGCGAAACGAAATCACTCGGACATTGTCTTCGAGAAAGTTCCATTCTCGAAATCTTGATGCCAGTATCTCGGCTTTGCTCTTGCAGAGATCCAAATCGCGTACATGATCGTTCAGTTCTTCCGATAAAACTGTGTGGCCTTCATGCACCACAATCATTACCCAGTTGTTCCTGAAGTTTCGACGCTGATAGTTCTGATGTTGGAAGTCGCTTGATGTTCCTCCTCCTCGTCTGAAGTGATAGACAGATCTTTGGCAATATTCACATTTCGGTTCTTGTTCGTGTGATCGCTCGTTTTCCACTTAGAGACAATTAAGTAGGGAAACGTTGATGATGTCCATTTCTAGTAACACGCTAATGACTAAAAATAAGTGAAGAAACCACAATGATATGGAAACAAAGTTATTTATTTGCCTTACGCGTTTCGACATACCGTCATCGTCAGAGGCTGACAGTGTAAAGGTTGATTCATAGTCTGCAGTTACCGTTTGTGCTGTGCTCCAACGAAAGCCGTTCCGTTTGCTGAGCTGATTCATAGTTGTGCTTTGTCGTTATGCCGATGGCTGTCGAGCCGCCGTCCGCTGTTGCGCTGGGATAGAACTGTGCTCTATTTCAACGGCCAACGCACAACGGCCCACCAATCAGAACTTGAAGATCTCTTGACGTCATTTCTCTTCTTTGTAAAACAAAAATGGAGGAAAGCAAGTTAATCGAAGCGATTAAAAAGTATCCCTGCTTGTATGATACGAGAACGAAAGAATATAAATATCAAAAATTAAAAGAAAAGATTAAATATTCTCTTCTTTGAAAATAGGTCATTCATATATAGATCTATTGAAACGATGCTTATTTCTTCGATGCCAGCTTCGGAAGTTTATAGTTGACCATTTTACCGTTGTGACTATGAATGCTATAGCGCTGAAACCAGAGCGCTAACGGCAACGTTTTGAACTTGACGGAATGGCAGATGGCCAACGCAAAACGGCGTTGTCAGACTATGAACCTACCTTTACCCTTTTTGCGTGCAGCACTCGGATTTCTTCTGTCACTCTCCTCTTCTCCGCAAAGGCTTTTGTTCTTCGAGCGGCCGGTGAGCGTCCTTTAATCCTAATTGTGGCGTATCTTGGGGTGAAACCATGGCTGAGACAGTATCTGTTGAGCATCGTTTTCGCTAATTTCACTGACCTATGGAATAAGTAGGGAAAGTTTAATTATAACCACCCTATGTATTTGGCCGAAGTAACCTCTTTGGTTGGGTTGTGCAATAAGTCAGTAGCTTCCAAAATTCCTAAGAATATTTGTATCCTTCTTCAGGTGCCACTGCCTTTATGAATTCTTCATTATTCAGTTCTGAACTATTCCATTGTTTTGAACAATTTTAACTGCTTTAACGGCAACGGTCGCACATTTATCAATGTCAAATTGTATTCTAATGTCCTTGCTAAATTTCCTTGTACTTTCCAGCAAGGAGTTCAGTTCAGCTTTCTTTTTTCCATATACTATAATTTCTGGTCATCCATGTAGAGCAAGTGTTAAATTCTCACTCTTTTTTTTTCTTTTTGGCTAGTTCATTTCCGAAATTTGTCTTCTTCAAAATTATCGTTGATAGAGCCATTCATTGTATGAATAGAAAAGGTGATAATAAATCACTTTGGAAAAAGCCGCGCTTAATTTCGACATCTTCAAATTTTTCACCATTAGGCAGAAGCTGCACTCGCTAAAGTTTCATTGACGTGTTCGCGAATTTCCGAATATTGCTGCTAAAATTCCAAAGACTTCTAGGAGTTTCTCAATCCAGATATCAGAAACTAAATGGAATGCGTTCTTAAAGTCATAAGCAAATTGGTTCGCCTCCAGTTCTTCGTAAATGGTTTATCGATCAACAGTTGATCTGATGTTCCTCTTGAATTTCTGTTCTACAGAGTGCAAGCCTTTACTTTCCAAGTACCCAAAGATCTGTATCCCAATTATGTCTCTGAATAGCTTGCACCTATGTTGTCGGTAAGCAAATTATAGGCTTATAGTTACCAGGATTCGTTTCCTTTATTTTTATCCTTCTGGATTAGAAATGCCTTTCAGTTATTAACTACGCTTCATTTTCTGGTGTTTCTAGAACCTAGTTTAATTAGACAGCCAGCCTTGAATGGAAACTTATCAGCGATTTTAGTTACGAGGAGAACCCGTGGAACTCATCTGGGCCAGGGGCACACAAGTTCTTGACGTTCTTTGCTTATATTTGCACAATCTCTTTTGTTATCTGAATATCTTCCATGCTAAACATTTTTACTGTTTTTTCAACCTGCCCGATCCATTTTGCATGCACGTTATGCTTTCTGTTCTTTTCCCACAAATTCTTCCAAAATTTTAGAGCTTTCTTCTTGTCCGGTTATTTCATTCGTGGTAACTTCGTATCCATGTTCAAGTACCCTGTAACAACGATGCTGGTTTCCTCGGAATTGTAAATTCTGGTGATTCTGGATTGCTCGATTATCATATCTCTTGATCTTCTGAGCAACGGGCACAACTCTTTGTTTTAGCTCTTCCATTATTACGGAGGGTTGTTTCATGTTTATGGTGACGATTTTTAAAAAGCCGCAGCACGGATTTAAAATCGAATCGTTCTGGGAGAGCTACTTCGGAAAGGGCTACTTCCGGAATAATAGAACAGTGTAAGGGAACGGGTTTCATTATTTCAAAGAATGGTATAACAAAAGTTATCAAACGCAGAAGGCAAATGGATCCAAACAATCAGGAGTGCAGAGCTGCTGAATGAAAAGCGCAACCCCCTTTTTCCCTTACTAAGGCTAGCATTCGAACAGTGAAGTAGCTAATCCTTTACCAAAAATCCACCAACACAACGGGCCATTGAAAGCAAGATTGAAACCTCTGTTGCATTAGTAAATTTGAAATTAGAACGTTGTCGTAAGGCCCGAGTTCACGCTTTATTGACAAGACACATTGTAGAGAGGCGAACCAACAGCAGAAAACTGGATGAACGCTATTTGTCAGGCGACAAATGGAGGAACATAGTCATTTTGGATGAGGCTTGGGTTTATTTATCGAGAGATGGCAAAACACGGGCAATTTTATCGACAACAGCGTGAAACGATTCGATCTGACTGGATGTATCAATGCAAGGAGAGTTTTCCGAAAGGATTCATGGTGGTTGCTGAGTACGGCTACGATGGACGTCTGACCATCAAAAAGGATTCATGGTTACTTAAATGTAGACCCTCTAAATCAAAGATAAATGCTGCCTACTATCAGTAAAATGTCTTGGAACTTATATAGCGTAACGATATCCCATAGTTTTATGCCCCAAAGGCGAAGGACGTATATACACTGAGATTATTATGACGTTTGTAGGCAAATTAGCTATGATTTCGCGCTGAAGTTGCTAGAGACCCAGACCATATTAAATACGGAAGCAGGTTGTTTACCACGACAGTAGAAGTGATTTGTTTTTGAAGATATGGGTAAACGACGCGATTTAACAGCCTTTGAACGCGGGATGATTGTTTGCGCTTGGAGCCATGGAGCGAGTATCAGCAAAACACCTGCATTCGTTAAATGTTCAAGAACAGCTGTTTGTTAAAATGTTTCAAGACTGGACTGTCAGCCGGAAAACTGGGTCTGAACGTACGAGATGTGGCCGTCAACGACTAGTCAATGTTCGAGCAGAACGGAGAGTGGCAAGACTGGTATAAGACAACAGAAGGGCAACAGTGCATCAAATTACCGCAGATCTTAGTCAGGGATCCTTTCAAATGATCTCTGAACGCACTGTTCGCCGTATATTGCATCGTATGGGATGCCGAAGGCCTGTTCGAACACCTTTGCTGTCTGCAGTCAACAAGATAAAAAGTCTCCAATTCGCAAAGTAACACAAGGATTGGACAGTCGAGCTTTGGAAAAATGTCATGTGGTCCGATGAATCACGTTTCCAGTTGCATCATGCAGATGGCAGAGTGAGAATTTGGCGAAAACAGCATGAACGCATGGACCCCACATGCACGAGTACAACCATTCAAGTTGGTGGGGACAATGTTATGGTTTTCCTGGCATAATTTGGGCCCTTTAATTCGTGTGGAGCAATGTCCGAAAAGCACGATGTAAGTATCGCAGGAATCGAACTTCCTTATCAAGTTCATTCCATCATGTTGATTGCGTATCCCAATAGAGATGGCTTCTTCCAACAAGACAATGCGCCATGCCACGATGCTCGTATTGTGCAGGAGTGTTTCAAGAACATGAAGGAGACTTTCAGAAATTGACATTTTCTAATCACATTCCATGCTGTTTGTCTTGCCTTTGGCAAGTTCAATTCTTTGCGAGCTGCAGGCGGAGATACTATGTCTTAAGAACTTTTCTGGTTACTGATTTTCTCTGTCTTAGTGTGTACAATTGAGTGGCCCGGTGCAGTAACCAGACAAGTAACAGAATAAAAAATTGTTAAATGCGTCTAGAAATTTCAGGTATAAGTTAGGCACTGAAACAATTTTAATTCTTAGGGAAACGTTTATAAAACGACATAGACAAGCTTTAATTAGCTGCTGCATAAACAAAGTACGTGATAAAGGATAACATTTCCATAGAAACGGTAAAAACCAGGTAAGTGCGCTTGCCTGGTTACTGCACCGGGCCGTTCAATTTTAGTCGTCCTGTACTTTCTTTAGACGCACACGCTTCAGAATTCTTCAAATAACCTAGTGATTTATTGACTCCGCGGTCAATTTCGCTCTTTGATAGCTCAAGTTCATCAATTCATCCTTTTTTGTACTCAGCCTTTTCTATTTTGTACAACAAAAGTTATGATCATACAGATGATTGTACGGTCAGTGTTTTATATGTTTGCAATGGGCCGATTTTAAGTAATGAATATTTAGTTGTACATGTAATTGTAATTGTAGAGCACACCTTAAGGTGTAATAAAAAGTTTAAGTTTAGACATAAAACCACAGTAAAATATCATCAAGGGCTGGGGATTACACTCCATTGTTTCCATCTGCATAATAGATATCCGATTGTCTTTTAAAATGGCGACAGGAATTTTGACATGTTGATGCTTCACATTTTACAGCTAATATACGTATTTCCAATGGAAGATCATTCCAATGTTGTATTGTATTATAGGGAAAGTGTTGATCTCTATATTTAGATGTGCTTATCGGTACTTGTATCTGTCCATATCTAGTCCTTCGGCAATTATTTCCTTCGCAAAACCATTGTCTAACATAAGCCACCGGGCATTATTCATTCGCAAGGCATTGGCTACTTCACTCACTATGCCAGTCTTTCGTGTACTGTCTAGTATAGGTATCTTATATTTATACAGATATTAGTAATTGAATTATACTTGGTTAACTTGAAGGCCACGCGGATCACTTTATTATACGCTACCTTAACACTCTGGAAGTTAACTTTATTTGAGCACTCCATGTAATGATTGTTTGGTGATCGACGGCGCATATTGAATTATATTAATTCGTTCAGTTAAGTAATCTTTAACTAGTTCCAGTTATGGATGTGTTACCCCCAGGGAAACCAGATCCTGTTGCAATTGTGATCGGGAAATTGTATCAAATGCCTTTGATACATCTGTTTGCGCAATAATGAAGCGAAGTCCAGAGAGTCCATTATCACCACATATAATTTTATCGGAATCCACAATACATTCTTTGTGGTCGACTCCTGCGTTGCTGTATAGGTATCTTAGGCCATAGATAATCCACTAAGTCTGCAAAAATCAATTTCTCCACCAGTTTCGTCAATGGCGATAATACAGTTATTGTACGATAATTATTTATGTCATTATAGCGACCATTAAGTATTGGTAGTAGTACTTGTATGGATGATTGCTTAAGCTTCTTTGGAAATTTTTTCTGTTCAATAATATTGCAGTATATTTGTCGTATTTTATGTAGGCCGAATAGATCTAATTGCTTGAGCAGGTTAGCTGGTATATCTGCATCATACTTTGCCTGCTTTAATTTCACTGTTCTTAATTTCAGTTTTTGATTTAAGTTGATTTGCATAGTAAGATTTAAGGTTATCCTACTATGAAGAGGGATGATCATATCATTTTTTGACAACATGTAAAGAGTCAATACATACTTTTCTTTGTAAATGATTACTTATGTTCAAATTGTATATGAGCTTAAAATGCGTGCTGTCACAACCACTTTAATGGGTGATTCCACGTCAGTTCAACCTGGCCATGACACCCATGATCTCGGATTTTAATAAAATTTTTCTTAAATATTCCATTTATGGAGATATTAAGCAATATAATTATTTTTTGCTCTGACTCATATAGCATTAATTCTACAGCCCATCAAACTTTTTATAAAATTTCACTTTTAGCATTTCAAAGCCTTCTCTGCAAACTGTACTTACTTGCATAAAAAATTGCATCTGCATCAAATACCATTCAATCTCTTAGAAATTTTTAAACTAAGTCAATTAAAGTATGAGAATTTTAGAAAAGTAATATGTTTACTCTCTAAATTTAGGATTTAGGTTGCTAAAAATTAAAGAAAAATATTTTTTTTTTTTTTTTTTTTCAAAATTATAGTTTTACAAAAATTGAATTATCAGTATGAGGGAACCATTACAAACATATTTTTTAAATGAGCCCAGAGGTAGATTCTAACAGTATAAATAATAAAATTGATGGCTTATTTCTTCCTTCATCTAACTTGGAGCACTCTTATGTGCTATTTTGTGAAAAGCGGGATGTCAAATGACAATGTTTCGACTTTACCCAAAATTATACAATCTTATTGAAAAATCACCAGACTATATTGTAGAAAACATGAAATATCACACAATTTAGCTCAAAATTAATATTTGATTGGAGGAAAAATAAAATAAGTTTTCAAAAATTATAAAAAATAAAAATAGACATATAATTTTTTTATGCTTGATAGTTACAATTTATATATTCCAAGAAATTAAAATGGAAAGACCCTATTGACCCTTCGCCTAATTTATGCATGATGTCAGCGCGCCTGCGCTCAGGAGGCTAACCCAGTCAATAATAATTCCGCCCGAGTTTCCGCTTTCGTTCTTCCTCTATATTAGAGTTTTATATTAAAATAGGGTCTTAATATTTTAACAAGTGTATTTATTTTTATATTTGTTTATGTTTATTCCATTTTATTGATTTTATTTACTGATTTATTTATTTTAACTTAATTTATATGTTGTTTTTTTAATGTATTTATTCATTTATATTTTTTTCAAGTTTTATCTTATGTTATTTTATTTTCATTTTATTCATTTATTATGAAATAATGGTCAATTTATATCTAAATTTAATTTTCGTATTGAATTTATTATAATTATTTCCTATATTGTTATTATTATGATTATTGTTAATTATTAAAGTGGGTTAGATTATCATTGTACAAAGCCAAAGAAAACCTTGGAACTGATTCTGCGGGGGAATATTGCACCTAGCCCAGGGAGAAACAAAAAGATAAACACCCATAGTTTTGAGCCCGTGACTCTACCATCCAATAGAGACGAGACATGTGCCTTAGGGCTCTCGGCCACCGAGCCGGCATTTCTTATGTTACTCATTTAATTAATCAATTTAAAATATTTTATTAATCTTTCTGTTTATTTAATTTTTTTTTATTTTTACAAATTGCGTCAACGATTTTTAGAAAAGTTTAATAAGTGGATTTTACTCCTTTTGTAAGTGATTTATAGTGGAATATAAGCGGGATGAGTGGAGATATATCTCCACCGTGATTTTAACTAGTGAGTACTCAGGTCTTCCGGAAGTTGTTTTGACTCCGTTGAAGTGTTTCGCGCATGCGTCATGACGTCATGCATAAATTAGGATAATCCCTAATAAGAATAATAATGTTTTACTTTTAGAAACCATTTGGTTTGTTAGAATAAATTCAGAAAATGTAACTGGGTATAAGATTTTTTTGACTGAGTATATTGATATTGATTTTTATTCCAATAATAAAGCGGATTTATTGATAATGTCAAATTTTTTAATGTTTAAATCGCAGCTTAACTTCATTACTGTTGTGCAATTAACTGGGATAATTTCATAGGACACCTGTTTATTATAAAAATGTCACACAAAAAATTCTAGGACAAACTACCATTAAGTCATTTATATGAGTATTTGTTCAATCTATTTGGTTGATACATTGGCTAAATTCGTGTCAGGAAAATAAACAGGTTCACCCCAAATTCCTCAATTTAACCACAAAACAATCCTCGATTCTATTTACCCAATTTAATCAGTGGGCTATTTCGTATTTATAAACAATATTTTTTGCAGGACGAAGGAGAAAACAAAAGAAGGGGTGTAATCTAGTTGATGACGCCCATTTTCCTTTCTATAGCATATAGACGAAGACTAATTCCTCTCTGCATCACTTGCTTAGTGATCATAAATGCTGATAGCTACAGCTATTTTTGGATTAATTATATCCTTAAGGAATCTGAAAACCTTCCAGAGCAAAACTAATCATTAATGCATGGCGCTAATTGTTCGAATTAAGAGAGCTGGTGGACAATTAGAAGGAAGTCGTTAATTACTCGCGTCTGATTAGATTCGGTGGCTCATCGTTTCTTTACTGCTGTATACATTAAATGGGGTTTTTACCCAGTGTTCGTTTACTCCCTTGGGAAGGCAAAAGTTAGTGCTAATAAAAAGATAATGCTAACAACATATGTTCTCCATTTAATACAAAACTTTTATTAAAGGGAGTGCAATTTTCAAAATGTTTAACTTAACCACTTGGCCATGTTCCCGAATAGATAAGATATGTGAGGCTCTATCCGAATCTGAAGTCAAAATCAAAAAATTCGAAAAACAGAACGACCGACTTCGCGAATACAGTAACGATGCTTTTAACTAACATGTACCACGTATTCTCAGCTGGTTTAGATTTAAACTTTGTACTCTAAAAATATATTTCAAACATGTATTTACACAGCAATCCAAATTGATGTATCCCTTTTCAATGCCATTTATAGAAATAATCAGTAGTCGGAACAATCTTGTTGGTATACTAGGTGCTATCAAAAAGTCTCCGAATTAACTTTACAAAATGGTAAGCACTTACTCCATTGAAATTTTAGAGGCCTCCATCGCCTTCTAAATAGTCTCCTTAGGAGTTAATGCAACTATATCAACGATCTAGCCATCGTTAACTTTCAGAATTTAAAAGGGGATCTCATTGTGACCGTCTATCTTATTGAAGCTACGATTTCAAAAACCACCAAACTCAATTGAAATTCAAAAGGTGAAATCTTTAAAGTAGCCAAATCTTGGAAAAATAATTATCCATTGCACTGTAGGTCTAAGAGAAGTAATTGCCGTCTAAAAACGACATATGATGGCCAGAGATTGACGTCATCTGAAAACATTAAGGAAGATTTTGATCAGCCATTGACAGATTCGTTCAATACTGGCCGTTCTGCAATCATATCAAATCGAACTGTGCTCAGAGAAATGCAGAGAATTGGAATAAGTAACACCCGAAAACCAACCGATCTCGCAGCAGAATTAGAAAAACTCGTTTTCGGTTTCCTTATGTATTAGAAAAAAAATCATGTGGTCGGACGAGTCACGTTACATCCTGTTTAATTTTTCGTGTCGATGTTCGGCAAGATAGAGCGGGAGTCTCGTGAATCCTTGGACAGCCAAAAGGGTCTAAAGAAGATACGATGGGTATACTGTTCTGTTATGGAATGGGTCCACTGTATATAATAATAGGGAGCTGCCGTGAACAAAAATTACAAAAGTGAATTATTTTATTTTTTAAAAAAATGAACTTAAAAATACGAAATCTAGCACTTTAGATTTCCAGGAACATCATGGTGACTTCCAGTATCTTCTCTCAGAGTTCGAATTTGAATCTTATAGAGAAGCTACGAATATATTGGAAAAAGTGATTCGAAAAATGATTCACTTCTATCCAGTATGAGTGATTTGAAGGCAAGTCAACTGAATGCTTGGCATTCTATGTAAATATCTTGTGGGATCTATGTCCAATTGCATACGGGCTATACGAGGTCCAACATGATATTAATAAAAGATTTCTAATCCAGTGGCCAGTGTTTGTGGATCCGATTTTTCATTTAACTCTTTATTTTTTTATTTCATTTACTATTAATTTAACAAACAAACTTCCACGGGATTCGAATCCGTATAGAAATATCTACATCTTCCGAGAAATTTTTAAAGTTTTACAGAACTTCCCAGTTGGATAAATTGTATTATAAATACAATTCCCCACTAACAACCTAGTTCAGTTAGTTCCAGCAGTTGGCACACTCAAACTACAAGAAATACGAGAAAAAAAAAAGTTAAAAAGTTAGCCCTAAGGATAAAGTATCTTCTATATCTGAGTCTGGAATTTAGGAAATATAATGCCACTCCTGTGAATTTGTTTACAAAAGGCAATTTAAGCGCCCTATATTGAGTAGATTTAAAGAATATAGGGCACACGAAAAATTTAGTAGAATAGATAAGTCGTCCAAGAGCGTCCTAGAACAGGTGGCTAGACAACATGGAGCATCTGCATTTCGAATTGCTTGGGCATTAAGGGCTTGCGCCTCATGGCGGAAGATCGCGATCAAGAGAATTCCTCCACAGGGCCACCGTGATCAGGGCCTTTAAAAGTAGATAATAAGTAGCCAAACATGTAGTCGAGACTGTTTACATATTCGTAAAGAAACCTAACAAGTAAAGAAACTATGCACATGCGATACAGATAAAAAGATGAAAACTGATTGAAAAAAATGAGAATGCTAATCATTTTGTTTATTTTTTACTTAATAACATTCTTTCAATATTTCACAGGGTGTCGATTTTATTCCATTGTAATTTGGGATTAATAAATGGGATTAAAGTCGAATAAAACTCTTTAAAACATCGAAAAAAGTAGATAACAATTAAAAAACCAAATTATAAACGTCTCAGCTTTTTGCGTGGAATTGATTTTCTATGGAAATCAAAATTGTTCACAATCATTGTATTACCGAGAAAACGAACGTTAATAAATAACTGACAGCTTGCTGGCTTACACATAATTTATAACTAAGCATAAAACTGCCTGAGGGAGCAGAGTCCAAATAGTTGCTTCATCCGAAAAATTGTTTTTATTGCTTTTGAAATATAGCTAGACACTAGAATTTTGTTTATTGTAATTCTCAAGTCACGAAAATTAGTGATAAAATAAAATGGACAAAGGCCATTTTTGATACATGGACAAGGCCTGACAAAGCATTCTTGCCTCTTTCAGTATTGTAATCAAGTATTCTGTTAAATTTACAGAGTACTTAAAGCTTAGGTAGGTCAACTTTTTCCAGTAACATAGTTTAAATAATTCGGTTTTTAATATTCAATTTTTAAACTGAACATGGCCCATATTTGCCTTTTATGATCCTTTGAGAGCTAAATAAAATTCAGTAATTATTAATAAACGCCTCTTATATTAAACTCTCTTTAGTCCTCCTTTAAATGAACACAAATTCGAAAAAAAAATAATTGAAGAAGAACTTAGGAGAGGAGAAGGGTCTCTCGTTTCTTTTTCAAGGCGGTAATTTCGGTGTCGTGAACCTGAAAATGATTTAGAAGTGGTTCAGCGACGAACTTGGGAGAGGGACGAGATTAATTCGTTTCTTTCTTGGTGTTTGTTTTATTTGAAGCTGGAGCTGGAAGACTTTCGAAAGTAAATCATTTTTCCGAGCCCCATTCATCATCGCCAGCACAACATTCGTTGCCTGGTTGTCGGCGTGATGAACGGCACTGATCGCTGCGAACCCCTCACCCCCAAAAACGCGCACTCACACACAAATACAACCAACTCACCCACATACAAATTAAAAATCCCTCTCCCGCTCCCTTCTTTTTTTTCCTCCCTTATTCTCCAACTTCTTTCCAATGTATTTATATTTATGACTCACTAAATCATCACTAGTTCGTCTTTTACAGTCGAAGACAAAATTCGTGTTCAAGAAGCGGTCGGGGGAACAACAGACATTTTCAACATTAACCACGTAGATTCCTTTTTCTTAAAATTTATTTAGGAATGAGAGATTTACTAGTAGAAATCATGATGGAGAAATTTGTGTACGAGTGAAACTTGACACCATGTTACATAGGGTTAGAGATTTACGAGCAACGGTTGCAATGTAAATGCAAATTGCAAATAAAATTCCTAATATATGAAAATATTATCTAAAAACACGTTCACGGAAATTCTAGAATACATGTAAAAAATACTTGAAGCGAAATAGATCTAAAAATACGTTGCAAATCTTTGAAAGTTATATTTAACGAATTTTTAAAATCTAAATAAATAAATCGATTAACACATTAAAAAATGAAAAAAAAAACCCATCAATATAAAATAGTCAAATATTTATTTCAAACAAACTGTAAAAGACAGAAACACATTCGCTCATCATCGGATAGAGGAAGGTTCAAAGTTATCAAAAGTGCGCTTAGAAATTCCATTCAGCGCGGCAAAACAATTCTGTTTGTTGTTTACAGGAGAAGTCGGTTTATGTACCTCAGTTTGCGATTTGTAAAGTCAGTGATCAAGTGTAACGTAAATCCCGCCGTCGGATCAACGAGTCGCATAACTATGGTTCACACCTCGCAAACTATAGCATAGGAAACGATTTTTATTGTGTCGTCGACATTTTCTTACAAACAAGAAACAGCACGACTATATGGCATTGGTTGAAACTTTCAGCGATGTTTTAAAACTTTGAACCTTCCTCTAACCAGTGAAATAAACATTTAAAATCAGTGAAATAAACATTTGAAATCAATCTTTTTTGAATGACCCTGTATATATGATTTAATGTTATGTATCATAAACAATGCAACAACTTATCGGTAAAAACAAAACCAAATCGAATTCTTTATTGTCAAAATTGATCCACTGACTTTTAAATTGTAGAATTTTCAGTTGGGTAGTATTATTCATACTACAGGGTGGCACAAAAAATGTATACAACCTTTACTAGTTGTTATCTATAACTTTTCCGGTAACAGCAAAAACGAAAGCTTACATCCCAAGATTACTATATACATTGAATAAAGACGACCCCGATCGAAGAAGACCAAATTGCTATGTAGACGTAGATTACAGAGTACTTGATAACAGCTTGCTAGAGAAATGGATAGGAGCAACTGTTCGTCGTATTCAAAAGTATCCCGACGCTTATGATAATCGCTTTGAACATCTAGCGTAACTGTAGCAGTCAAAGAGGAGTTATATTCATCCCTTGATGTCTGTATGAATTTAGTGTTACAATTTTTATAGTTTTTCTTTTGCTGAAGTATTTATACGTTTTTTGGGCCATCTTTGTATTTATATATAAACAGTATTTTGATTATTACATTGAATATTTCGTTAATACGGATCCCAATCGTGAATATCAGAGATCATTTTTTTTTTTTAATTTTTATTTTTACCAATGTCATATAGGGTTAACAAAGTCTTTACCTACTACAGAAATTAATAAAAAAAAATTATGTCAGATAGATACTGTCACGACTATTTCCTATGTCGGGCTTGGGTCACTGACCTTAGTACCCTCGCCCACCCAGAGATCGACATAGATCATAGACAGAGAAGGGAGGAAGCGATAAAGTAATTATCATAATATTTTAATTGTCACTGATTAACAAATCATACAGATTAATAATGTAGATGATTAAAGTCCAAAAGATTTAGTTGATATCACAAAGGCCCTCCGGACTCTGAGAGGCTGTACAAGAATTCGGGTCTGGTGGCGTCTTTGTCCAAACGCACTGGAACCACGTCGTCGTTTGTCGTTGTCTTCCAAAACAAGCGCCGTGCCTTGTCACCGCAAACGAGGATAGTGGCGACCCGCTCGGGTTTGGGAGCTGAAGACCATTAACTGCAGAAAAGATAGATAATATTAGCAGTAAATCAACAATCCAACCGACGCTAGCCTCTCAGTTGTACTACCTGTCACTAATGAGGCTTTCTTAGTACATTGCTCGCTGACCCTTAATGCAATATCAATTCCTTCAATTTCGGAACTAAAACTACGGGCTTACCCAGCGCATTGATAGGGAAAGCAAAGCGCGACTCGCTGCAAGAGCTCTTCGCGTGGTCGCAGCTTGCTAATGGCGTCCATGGTGTGGCTGTCCCTGGTAACGGTCTCCGCCTATAGTTTTGCGATAGTTCCTCTCTTTTGGGGGCTCTGCTATGCGGAACCTCCGCGTCCTTCCTGACAAGGATTGCAGAGTCGAACGACCTACGTCCTGTATCGTTCACAGCCTTGCTAGACGGGGCGTCTGCGCTGCTTGAGACCCGAACTTCATCCGATGAGTCCTCCGTCGTTAGGGGAGCGCTCGGTTCTGAAGAACTCCGGTGGACCTCACACTCGGAGTCGTCCTGCTGGGTGCCATGGGCTCCGGCCTTAGCTCTGGCAGTTAGATTATTTAGGACAACACTAGCCTGTTTATCTTGACGAGATTTCTGACGAGGGCACTCCTTCCTCGCACTGGGCGTCGAAGTCTGCGATGGTTGCCTTCACCCCGCCTGATAGGCTCCTTTCCCGGACGATCGGATCTGCGCTTCTGGGCACGAACTTGCAGCGTTCTCAGTGCTGGCTGTATCCTGTCCTCTTGGTCGCTCAGGCCTCCTCGCTCTTTACTTGCAGACGGCGTGTTGGCAGAAATCTTTCTAAGTTCTAATTCATCATAGTTAATGTCCAACAAATTTTTATGCCTAGCACGATTACCTCTCTGCTGCTCCCGCTGTCTTTGAGTCCTAGATTCTCTCGGAGATCTAGCTACTCCTCCTTGGAGTTGGCAGTCGTCCTTGGTTCGTGCTCTACGGTAGGCATCTCTCGGTTTGAAGTAGTCGGACTTGGGTGGGGCACTCCTCTCGATGGCCTCCTTTATTCTCTTTTTATATGCTAAACTCATTTGAATAATTTCGTCCTCAGCAAATGAGCGGCCGCCAGCTTTCTTCCCGAACCTTCGGTCGCGTCGCTTTTTTGTATTATGATCTCCATTTCAAATTTTTTTTTCTTCACATCGTTAGTAAAGTTCAGCATGTGCACCTTTGGTATAGATATTCTCTTTCTCGCCACGTATTTGCCAGCATGTCTTCTGTTAACGTCAATATCGCGTCCGTTGTTCTTGCCTTTAATATGCTCACATCGGGGATCCATGTAGCAAACACTTTATTCTTAACATATCCCCACAGGAAAAAGTCTAAGAATGTTATGCCAGGAGAACGTGGGGGCCATGCAATAGGACCGTCTCTTCCAAACGATCGGTTGGGAAATGTTGAATCAAGGAATTCACGAACTGATCATGTGGCGGGGCACCATCCTGTTGATAAATTATAATTATCCATGGTTGGAACTCAAGACGCATTGAGGCTTCTCTCTCTCATAGGCGCCATTTTCAATATGACCGATGTTAGCGTCACCTACATCGCTTCAACTCCTACAGTACCAGCAGTTTAAGAACTTTTGAGATGGAGATCATAATACAAAAAAACGTATGTATCTCTCTGACATGTTTTTTTTATTAGTATCTATCTGACTTTTTATAATTAAATTTTTATTATTATTATTATTTTTTATTATTAAATTTCTTTATCAGGTAAAGACTTTATGTTCACTTTGTATTTGTTAGTGATTTTACTATAAAGTGGCCGGAATTTTATAATGTAAAGCACCGAAGGAATAGAATATCCTCCCAAGATTATTTCAAGCAGTCAAAGAAAATATAAAAAGGTAATGTTTTTACAAAATTAAAAAGAAAGTAAACGAATAAGTTTGCAACTTACCAAGCTTTCTTTTGTAATTTTAATTACTGAAATATTAAAGAATATTTGTCTAACTTCTCTATTTTTTTCTTTTACCGAAACGTTTTTACAGATGAACATAATTTTAAATTTTTTTACCAAAAATGAATTCTTTTTCTTTTCATTGCTAGTAAGAAAACGTGTAATTCAAAATATTTAAATCATTTTTAGAGTTTCCATTTATTTATTTAGCAACACCATGGGAATTCATTGAGAAAATGATACAATTATACAATATACAGTTTTACAATTAAGTCATTCGGAAGGTGTGCGAGAACAAAACGTAGCCGTCCAGATGACGAGGAAAAACAAAGGAAGGAAGATTATATTTCACACGAATCAATGGAGATCACAGAATTACCACTTCAGCAAGGCCGATTAAACCATAAAATGGGAGATTTCATCTGCCTTGCCTGCGGCGGAAGAGTAAAAAGATAGCCAGAGATTAACTTATGAACATGGAGCTTGTGATTAATGTAATTCAACCGATAATTGATTTTCTAACTTCTTGTGGCAAGCAATTTCAAGCATGAGAAGTGATTCTCAAGGAATGCCGAGATTATAGTAGATACGTAGAATGGCCCGGTGTAGTAACCAGGCAAGTGCACTTACCTGGTTTTTACCGTTTCCTATGGAAATATTATCCTTTATCACTTACTTTTTTATGCAGCAGCTTGTCTATGTCTGTTTTATGAACGTTTCCCTAAGAATTAAAATTGTTTCAGTGCATAACTTATACTTGAAATTTCTAGACGCATTTAACAAATTTTTTATTGTTACTTGCCTGGTTACTGCACCGGGCTACTCAATTTTACTGTATATCTGTATGTATGGTTGCCGCACTTGATGCGCTCAGGTCGTTATATGCTCTATTAACTCTTTCTGATAGATTGGTATTTAAACACATAATTTTGATGCTCATACTGTAATCTTTGAAACATAAACACTTTAATCAGTAGCAAGCGAAATTTAATCACAGAATTTTTTAATTTTCAATATTGTGCTTTACTTCATTAGTATATTATATATATATAATAATAATTAAAGAGTTCATATTACGTACATTCAAAACGTGAGATCGAGAGCCCTGAGTGGAATGATCGATTAACAAAAATAAAGGGGAGCACGGTGATGAGGAAAGGAGAGTGAGCGAATTTCACGGCAGTCAGTGGATATTATCATAACAGGATATGAAGAAACTTTTATTTTCAATTATCTTTCCCTTTAACGTTCTCAGAAACCTAAAACCTAAGCACTCCTGCATTATCACGGGTGCTCCCCTTTATTTGTTAATCGATCATTCTACTCAGGGCTTTAGATTCTTGTTTGACTATACATGTAATAAAATCATTCATGCTGAGAAACATTTGTTAAGAAGATTGAAGCAACAGTTTATTGTCACACCTATCTCATTAATTTCTTTTCAGCACGTTGCAAATTTTCTCGTTGTCCCTTGGTGAAAATGAAAAAGAAGCAAATCAATTTAAAGCAAATCCTTATACACGTTGGTTATGTCTTAAATGGAGCTTTCAAGGTTAAATTTGATAAATGTTTTCTCAACTAATTGATTCGTTTTAATGGAATAATGAATGAATGAATGAATGAATTCATTTATTCCGGAAGGGAAATCGAGACCCAGAACGGCTTACGCCACCGGACTCGAGAGAAACAAGGAAAAAAAAAAAAAAGAGAGAGAGAGAAAAAAAAATAAGAAACAATTTAAAAATCAATATCAAAATCGTCCAAACAATCAATACGTGATTTTAAAAACCACCATCGGAATTAATTTTAAACGTTGGTTTTCGGCATCTAGATCGCTGAATACAATTTAACTTACGATCAGATAAAACAGAAGGGCAAATGATTTTTCCTGTAATAAGTTTTTCAACAAAATTAATACATTCGGATTTTAATACAAAAAAATCATTAAGCTTAAGCTTATTAATCAAGTAAGTATAAGAATATAAAGTTTCATTTTAAAAAAATTTAAATCAATTAAACAGAAACTCGTATAGATGAATTTTAACTTAAAGAAAGTTGATTCAACACAGTGATCCCATATGATTTTATTCTACCTTCAAAAAATAATGTAAAGTGGTCTAGTTATTCAAATAATGCCAAAAATTTTCACAATTGAAGAGCTACATTTGAACTACAGGTTTCTCTCCTTTTTCTCAAAACTATGTTTCTTAAGTTACGCCCACCGAGCTTCTCGATTTGTTTGTGATACATTCCACGTCAAATCGAACTCGGGTGATAATTCTCCGATTTTTCTCAAACTTTATCAGTGTATTCTAGTGGATAAAGTATAAGGCATACATAGTTTCGTTTGCCAGATAAAAAAATATTTTCATTATAATCAATTATCAAAGTTATCAAAATTTTGCGCATCTTATCACATAAAACGAAGCATATCTCTGGTTATATTCATTGTAGGGAATTGTCGTACATGTCAAATGGAAGCTAAAATGAATCACTTTTTTCTTTAATTTACTTCAAATTAAAATAAATAAAAATAAAATACGAGGGAAAAAGCACTTTAATTTTATAAAATCATATATTAACCTGAAACGATGCTCTAAAATTATTAACCGACTTCAAAAAAAAGAGGTTATCAATTCGACGCGTATGTATGTAATATTGTTGGAATTGCACAATATTCGTATATGTTACTCTATGTGGGCTTCTAAACACGTGTGCCAAATTTCATAACTGTGTGTATGTATGTATTTTGTCCACGTATTTCTCAGAAACTAGAAATCGAATTGCAATAATTCTCTTTTTATTGGATTAAATATCTTTCAACTTAGAGAACAGTCCAAGTTTCGTCAAAATCGGTTCAGTAGTTTTCAAGATATGGACTGGTTATAGCTAGGCGATAGTGAAAGTTTCATCAAAGTCGGTTTTTTTATACTCTGTTTAATCAGCAGAAAGTAACTATGCTTTTGCCTAAATAAAGAAACAACAAATGGCATCAATTTCCATGGGTGTTTTCACCAACAGATTACATTACCATAGCCTACAATGATAAGGGAATATCATTATCATTCCCTTATCATTGTAGGCTATGACATTACTGGTGAACAAGGAATAATTAATGGGGTGGTTTTCCGTTGCTTTAACCGGCTAGTAAAGGACAAACACAAACATCCATGTCACAACGGGATTCGAACCATAGTGGTGCCGAGTGTTATTGCTTTATTACTATTATTGCTTTTGCGTCCCTATTTTGAGAATAACAGTATGCAAGGAGATATTCAGAGTTTTTGTTGCAACATTAAGTATTGAGTTTTTAGGCGATGAGACTTCTTACATATAGTGTATATACGGAGCAATGGTCATCTCTCGAATGTTGTAAGGTAAACTGTTGCAGTACAAAGTTTTGTACTAAGAAAAAATATTAAGATGAGAGCTTAAAATAAAAATCATCAGTTAGAGGAAAGTGAACCAAAAGCGGGTCCCCCTGAATGTTATATGAAATTGCAGCATAACATTGAAAGGTTGAGGTAGTAGTTATGCAACTGGCTACCGGAGGGCCAGCGCCCAAGCTGTTTACTCAATCTGTTGTTTTTCAATGCCGGAACTTTTTATGTTCCTCAGTTTCACGTGTTATTTGCGAAATTTTTGAAGATAAGTAATTTAACTGTTATACCTACTTATTAGGAACTTAAAAACGGATTAACTTTTTCAAATTCTGTTTTCAGAAATATGACCATCAATATTTTTAGCTCGGCCGTATCAGCTTTTCAGAATTTTTCGTGGACCCCTTCAAGTCGAATTCACTTGCTAAAACAAGTGACGGTAAAGAATGCCAAGATAATGGCATGTCATCATATAACAATAAATTTAGCAAGAAAGAATATATTTTTACTTTCTGTTCATCTTTTAAGCATTATTGAATCGGCACGCGCAAGTGAAATCGCTTTGTCGACGGCACGATTGCTCAAGTGCTCATAAATTATATCATTAAGTAGCGGAAGAATGGAGCTAGAGTTCTCACACTGTAAGGTGAAATGGAAGAGTTCACTTTATCGCGCTCAATAGGTAGGGAATTTTTTTTTAATGCTCTAATTTTCTTACATTTTAGGACTTCCACAATAGGCTGCAAAGAGCCTGCTGCGAGCAGGTTTGAGTGAGAAGAAAAAAAAAACAGTTAACAGATCGCGCATGAAGATATAAAGTATACTATCTCTATGACGTCCATATCTATTGAGCGCGATAAAGTGAACGCTTCCATTTCACCTTTCAGTGTGAGAACTCTAGCTCCATTCTTCATACAATGTCCTTTCGTCCCCTTCATAATTTCTACATTTTTTGAGGTAGAAGGTTGAAATTCGGAATGTACTTTACTATGGGCATGTCCACCTTGGTTTTGATTGGTGCACTGGGGTCGAAATTACGGGGGTGGGAGTTAGAGGAGACAAAAGATCTACCTGCTATTTAGGTACATCAAGGAGTGAAATTCAGTATCCAGATTTCCCTAGGTAATATTTACATTAAAATGAAGTGTAGGCCCAATTGTTCCAGTGGGGTCGGAGTTGCGGGGTTGGCAGTCACTTGGTCATGAACCAATTAATTTTATATTCATTAATTTTACGTTCTCGTGGGGCAACGGTTATAACCCATTAGTAAGAAGGGAGCATTCTGGAGGGGAGTGTTGTTGGAGGAGGGATTTTTTTTACAGATAAGTCCATTTGGAAGGGAAATGGAGATGTGGGCCTTGTCGGGTTTTTTCTTTCTTAAGGAATACTTTTAGAGAGCATATAATATCATATGGCCCGTTTAGACCAACGGGGTATGATTCTCGCTTTGGGTGCGAGAGGTCGCGGGTTCAAATCCCGGACGGGCCCTATTATTTTTTTGTTTTAGAGAAAGTTCCGAAATGAGGAGAAAGGTAGAGTTCTTTTACATTTTCTACATACATTTTTTGATTAAAAAATTTGGGATGGGGGGGGGGGGGCCGTAAAATGCAGATAAAGGGGTAAAATGAGATGACGGCACAGTCCATTACTTGCCTTTACCCTACTCGGGAGGATTAATTTATTGTTAATAAATGTATAAATGTTTTTCTGCTTCACAGATAAAGCGCCTCCTTGGAATGTTTGCAAGATTTTATTCTTTTTTATAATAGCTACCTATTACTGTAAGTTTGAAGTAGTTAACATGCATAGTTATCGAAAAATATTAATTAAAAAAAGTACATGAGAAGGTCCTAACCTGGGCCCCCACGCATTCCTATAGCGATCCTCCATATTTTTACGATTACCTATTCTCATCTTGGAATTCTTTTGTAGGATCCAAGGTTTACACTACAAAGACTTTCTAAAGAAAAGTAGAGCTTTATTTTTTTTTTTTATCTAAAATACTCTTAAAATAATTAATGGCATTTCATTAAAAATGTTGCATTTGCTATTTATGATTGTTTTTATAGGAAATAAATGATTCTCTTTCATTCAAAATTTATTTTCTCCTTTTCATTTCTAAAATTACGGGGCCCGGTTTTGAAGCACTTTTCTTGAAATGGTAAGAGAGTAATGTTTTTTGGAAAAAAAAAATTTTAAAAAATTGATTTATTTTATGGTGTTTTTAATAGTGAGATTTGTAATGTAACTTAACTAGGTATGTGCTCCACATTTTTCAGTGTTTTTACTATTTTAGCCTAAACATGTCAACAACAAATTGGGGGCCCACTTTTGATCACTGTTCTCTATTATTTTTTCAGACTGATTTTGTTAATGATTAGAATAATGTGTATATTTAATTAGGATATGTTGAATGTAGTTACTTTAAAAAAGTCAATTTGTTCTTGAAACAATGCTCAAAGAAGGTTATTTACTAAACATTTATTTAATTAGTAAAAGTTATAATTTCAGCTTGTTACTGACGTAGAAACGAATTATTCGCTATTTTCAATTTATTTATTTTTATTTAATTTTATACATAAAGAAATTCAACGATTTTTTTTTAATTTCATGAATTTTATACAAACTTATTTCTATTGTTATTGTAAATAAATTCGTTTGAACATTTATTTAGCTTTACTTATTAGAATCGCGTTTTACAAAGTTTCTCCTAATAATAATGTTAATTTTAATATAACAAAGTTGGAAAGGGCAAAAAAAAAGAAGCCAAGGTACACATAGAAGAGTTTTCTCTTTCCAACTTCTTCAGTTTGTTTGCATTGTCATTGTAGGTTTTATTTTAGATAACATTCTAATGGTTCTTAATATATTCCACTTGTGCCGTGTTGTTCTCTTTCTTCCCGCCCTTGTATTGCACACAGCGACGCCTACGCACGTTGCGTTCCGTTCTTGGACAAACGTAAATATACATCCAGAAAATGACCGCGAGAGAAGCGAAGAAGGCGGCTGGCTGATGAGCTTTTTTGCCTCTCCACCTTGTTTTTGAAGCACACACCAAGTAAAACTCTAGCTCATTAGTATTCAGCTTCATTTGCATATCTCCTGGGCTACTTCTGTCCTTTGACTTTAAAATATTTCTAACACCAGAAGAAAAAAAGAAGTTAAGGAGGGGGTGGGGGGAGGCGAAAAGAAAGCAATGGTAATGCCTGTTTATTTTTGCAGACAATTTGCTTGTCAAGAGATGGGTGTAGTTAAAAAGAAAAAAGAAAGAAATTATCAAACTGGTAACGTTTTTTTCTCCTCTTCTTTCGTCTTACTATCTGTGGTGAACGGACGCTGGCGCTGATCGGACGGAGGTGGATTCTTGGTTCTTTGTTCTCCGAGCCGTTCACGCTTCGTCTCTTCCAGTAACTCCCCCGAGGGTGGGGGGAAGGGGGACGGAAAAAGGCCAATGTTTATCGGAGAACTTCTCTGATCAAGCCCGAAAAACCACCGATGGCTGCCGTCACCTACTCTGGCGGTCTAGGGAGGGGGACATTGCCATCGCAGCATCGCTCGTCGACTGTTTATGTAACGGGTGGTCAAGTTCCTCGCGAGTCCACCCTAGAAGGATGAACGGAGGAGACAGAAAAGAAGAAAGAAGAGAGAGAGAGAGGAGAGTCGAGAGGGGAGAAAAAAAAAACATCAAATAAACAAAACTCTCGAACATTCTGGGTGGGCCTCGTAATTGTGCTGAAAATTTGATAAACACAGTTGTGCGTCTTGGGGACTGCTAGCGATTGGATGCAACTGGTTGTAACCACGGCAACGGCGATTTTAATTGACGTGTGTGGGCTACGTGACAATGCACCCCGTTCATTAATATTTGTTCAGACTTGTGTAGATCCTCATCAAAAAGTCAACTTGTGACTCACCCTCCCTTCACTGCCTTCTTCCGTTTTCCCCCCAGCCCTCCCCTTACCCTTCGTCCGTACAACAACAACAAGGCAAAAGAAAACATTCAACAAATGCCAACTCAGCCACCGCCGCGATATTTAACCGTGCCAACGTGGCCGCAAAAGTCTCAAGTGCGTGTGCGTGCTTACGAGGTAGACGAGTGAAAGAACCTTAGCGTAGACGCACGACGACGACATCCACGACAACCTCGGCCAAGTGCAGTCGGAGAATGCGCTGAAGACGATTACACTTGACGACCTAAAGCCACATGAAAATTCGGATACGCAACGGCCACACAGAATAATCCCAACTATGGTGTCTCCGGCATCGTTCTACACTCAAGTCGCTAGCAACGCTCTCTCACCTTGTCTCTACGGGGGAACGTCCGGTTTCTACACTTCCGGCAGATTCGTCTCCCTCGCGAACGCAACAGATGGTTTCGTTGCTCTACCTCATTGCAATGTCGTCGACACTCCGCCTCCAAAGAAGCAGACCAAGCGGCACGAACCGCCGCAAAAGCCCCCTTACTCATACATCGCCTTAATCGCCATGGCCATACGTTCAAAACCCGAACAAAAAATCACCCTCAGTGGCATCTACAAGTTCATCACGGACCACTTTCCGTTCTATCACGAAAATAAGCAAGGGTGGCAGAACTCCATCCGGCATAATCTAAGCCTCAATGACTGCTTCGTCAAAGTCCCCCGGGAGAGGAGTCTACCTGGGAAAGGCAATTATTGGACGCTGGCTCCATGCTGCGAGGACATGTTCGAGAACGGGAATTTTCGACGGCGAAAAAGAAAGTTGCGCTCGTCATCCGCCAATGCCACAATGACGACGACGATGAATCCCACCTGCTCCGGCAAAATATCGGAGGACGTTGCCAAAAAACTCAACCTTGACAGCGGAAGTGCTTCTCGTGTGGATAATCCAAAAAAGAACACCGCGTTTCGACATCGTTCCGAAGAAGACGGGACTGTCAACAACAACAGCAGCAGCAGCAGCAGCAGTAAAAGGCTGAAAGGTGGTAGCAGTGATGTCAACGCTGCCACCAAAAAGACTTGGCTCTTCACCATTGACAACATCATTGGTAACGAGGAGCCAAAAAAGACTCGCGCCGAGGAAGATGAGATGTCTTGCCCGCAGTGTTGTCCCAGCAGCTGGGAGATCCCTTCACGGTACTCGTTAGACTTGCGTAAGTGCTCTTCCACTTCTCATTCTCTGTCTCTGAACTCTAACGCTAACGCCATGATGTCCGTCATATACTCTTCCTCACTGGCTCCCTGTCACATGCCTGCAATGGCTCCTCTTGGAGGCGTCCTACCACAGACGTGGCCCCCTCTAATCACTTCTTCCCGATGCTATCATCAGAAATTCCCTTCCGTTCCTCCCTAAGTACTTTTCTTCCTCAATCTTGTCTAAGTTTACGTGAATGCTTGTGTATGTGTGTGTCGGAGTGAATGAATACAGGAGACAATATTTAAAATTAAGAATGCATTATTGAAAGAATATTCTTTAACGAAATAACATATTGTGCTTGAGAGTAATAGTTTATTGATAACATTGACATGTAAATCAAATTCAATGTTTAATCGCCTAATCACATTTTGCACTTCATGCAGGTTATTTAAATGCAATGACTGCGATTATAAATAAATCTTAAACTTGTCATTCCTGTATATTTCTAGCAGTGCACTTTTCATGAAAAATTTCTCATCACGTACGCTATACATGAACGAAACGTAAATCATCATGTATGGTTCCAAGTTGTAAATATTTGACGTTCACGTTATGTAATATTAATTGGCAAAGGCATTTTAAACTTCTTATAAGTAATTATTTCAAAATTTTGAACTATTCCGTCTATAAACATGTATACGTCCAATTCTCTCCGACCTTGAGCAATAAATGCTTATTAATTGAAATTTCTTTCATCTCTTCTGTCAATACATTTTTTGGTATCTAATCCTCTTTTAATGTATGTAATTTAAAACTTTTCTCTATAAACCCTTTCCTCCGTTGAATTTTTAAGGCAATTTGATGTTGTACATTTTTTTTTCTTTGGACATTTTTTTTTATGTGTGAAGCATCTTTCTGTCAATGTCTGTTCCATTATGTACAAGTGTAAATTTTAAAATGTGTATAAAGCATCTAAGTTATCTTGATGGCCATTTACATTAAATTATTATAAACAGTCATTTGCCTTCTAGTTTCATTTATTTTATTGAAACTGACTTCTCATACATTCCCAACATCAACGGAACTCGATCGCTGATTGAGACGTCTTATTTGACTTACAGAAATTAAGAGAAAGAAATTCAAACTCTTCGGTTATAACGAACTTCATTATAAATAGCTTCTCGGTTATAACAATTGGAGTTCTGAATATTAAGGGAAAATTTTTCTATAACTATATGATGTTACAAGTAATTACGAGTCTAATCCTGAACTGAGCTGAACGAAGCTTAAAAAGCTCTCTCTGTCAAACTTATTTCTATGGAAGTTGAAAATACTGGAACACGACTTCTCAAAAAACATTTAATAAGCACGAATGTACGTATGTACACTTCAACCATCATTCAGCATGAGTCAATAACCGATAATAAATAGCAGCCAAAATGTATAAGCATCCCTATTAAATATTTTTATGGGAAATGGTGTTTCAGTGTTTTCGACTTCATTTGTATAAGTACCCACAATGTTTATTGCGTTTTCTAAGTTAGCATTAGAGCACTGAGATAAATTCAGAGATTCATAGGCATTTCCACAAACAAAAAGTATCAAAATTAAAGAACCAAAGCATTAATTACAATTAATGTTATTTATCGAATCATAAAATGAAATACTTGTATAAAATCATGTAATTATGAAATATAATTAAGG
>JAHWFO010067393.1:98135-152459 GCA_023313115.1 Rhysida immarginata
CATAAATATAAACATCACTTGCAAAATAAAAATAATTAAACACATTTAAAAAAATCAGATACACCTAAGTTATTATCTTGTAAAATTTCTTAATGAAATGCTACATTCAAAAGATGGCACATTGATAAGGTGTAACTTTAAAAAAAATCATTTAAGTAAATATGTCAAAGGAATTGTTATTTTTTAAGTTATCAAATAGAAACTCCAAATTGGTTTCTAAGAACCAAAAAAAAAATAGCAATTTTTACAGATTTATTATTATACAATTTAAAAAACTAATAATAATCACAATTATTTTTTAAGACGAACTTTTTACAATCCATTAATCAACTTCCCTCCACTTTTTAAGGACGATTCAAGATTTTTTTGATTGCTGCCAATTTGGGGCTAAATTTTCCACGTCATTTATAGAATGTTTTCAATCCCATTCCTATACAACATCGTTACGTTTTACATTCATTAAAAGACTTATAAAATTCTTCCTTCTCTCCCCCACCTTAACTTCCCCGTTTTAATCAACATAAACCTCATATATCTATGTTTCTTATTTATAGTTTTAACAATATTAAGTATAATACCAACTTTAAAAATAATATTGGAATAATAAATTTATAAAGTGATAACATTAAAAAAATAATTCAGCATGTTCCAAATCCACCCAAGTAAAAATAATAAGAAGAAAATAAGTGATCGTCAACCAATTGAAATTTTTTCTTCTTCTTAAGCTTTCGGGTCCTTCTTCATGAGTTCAGTATCGGCATCGATCATTTCTTTCACCATCGTCTAAAAGGATTTGTAGTAAAATTACTAAAGTGGGTAATGCTTTAATTTTTCAAGGTAATTTAAATATTTCTAAAGTTTAAAAAAGGAATAAAAATAAATAAGTAAAAATTAGTAATTTAAATTGCTTTAAGACCTGGATTCAATAATAGGAAATCATAGTTAACCCTGGTTTACAGAGTGATCAGTATAGGTAATCAATCAAAACTAATGAAGAAAAACAATCACTGCATAAATCAAGGTTAACTATTAAATTTGGAAAGTTCAGTTATATTACGAAACATGCTGGTTAACATGCTATATAGACTATTAAGTAAGGGAGAATATAATCTACAGTCAACTCCTGATTATCGGACATAAAGGATGGGATGAAGTCAACGATTAAAAACACGGCTAATCCGCGATCTTCTTTCCGACACTGAAAATGTTGGGTTAAAAATTAGATTATACCTTTGGAAAGAATTATGACGCTATATATTAGTAATAAATATGCAGAACGTATAGGGCAATTATAATATAAGTTACACAATTCAGACCCCTCCAGAGCCCGTTTTGCTGATTGGATTTTGATAAAACTTGAAATATACGTTATACAGAGCATGGAGAAGAGATTTTTGCATTAAAAAATTAGTTCAAATTTCGAACACTAGGTGAAAAAGTGGCACATAAACAGCAAGAAACAAATTGGAAACACAAAAGGTTAATTCTTCAAGCATTTGTTCAATGTGCATTCCATTTGTCTCAATCACTTGTTCAAATCGCGTTATAGGAGCGCAGTAATACGGCGTGTTATGCTTGCTTTCAATTCAGGAAGAGTCTGTATGCTTCCTTCATAGACACGATCTTTCAGGAACCCCCATAACCAGAAGTCACAGGGCTCTATGGTAAAATGCGCCTCGTCTGACCACAAATGTTCCAAGGCTATTCTGCCAAAAACCGGCAAGCAAGGCATTCCTGCAAATCAGTGCAGCTTTTGCACTACATGGATCTTGTATGGATACCACTTTTTAAATGCATCGCAGAACCTTTTATACCGTAGACCAAGGCAGAGACAACTCACGTGACAGTGCTCGAGCACTTGTTGAGGAATATTGGGAACCGGAAGCTTTTTCAACCACAGCGATAACGACTTCTTCCGCACATTCATTTGAAATCCATTTCCGTCCTCTTCCTCTCAGCACACCCAACTCCCCAGTTTCTTCAAATTTGGTAATCATCTTTTTCAAACCATTACTTCTCATAGGCCCTCTTCGCAAGTCTTTCAAGCGTCGAAATTCTCGCAGTGCATCAGAACCATTAATGCAGTTCTGATAAAACAACTTGACCAGTAAAGCTCGATCTTTCTTCTCTAAAAGCATGGTGTAGAATGATTTTACAGCTGATTAATGGCATTTTAAAGCGTTTTAAAGCTTTAAAGCCTTCCTAATTAGCTAGTACCCTTTCTTGCATGATTAGCACCATCTAATTTTTTTTTAAATTGGAAAATCCCCGTGATCTATATAACGTATATTCCAACTTTCATCAAAATACGATCAGCAGAACGGGCTCTAGAGGGATCTGAATAGTATAACTTAAATTATAACCACCCGGTACTTAATTGACTAATAACGATTTTATTTACTGTACTATTGTAGAACATTCAATAAAATTATAAACTCACATACATATTGCACAAAACTTTAATGAAAAAGAAAAACTACTTACATGCTTGATAGGCAAACGCATTCAGCTATCAAATGACCACTAAAAATTGTGTCATATTTTTAGTATTCATAAATCTAATCAAAAATTGGAGAAAAAGAAACAAAAGATGTACAAGGCGTATTCAAAAACTAAATTCCGTTTTGTAATATACAGGGTGGCTCAAAATGATGTCCGACATTTCAAACTTTTACTAAGCATTTATTTTATAGCAAACTAACCAGACCGGGTTTAAAATGCAGGAAAACTCAAATATGTTTTGATTCTAGCATCACAAATGTTCTATGTGACTCCCTCGAGTACCCGAACAATGTCAAGACGATAGTCAATCTCATCCCAAATTCCTTTCAGCATGTCTGCTGTTACTAGTCCCGTGCTTTTACGTTTACAAACACATCCAGTTTCCAGAAATTGATCATACCACTTACGGATGCTTTTATCAGTAAGGCAATCTTTATGAAATTGTCTACGAAATGCCCGCTGGACTAAAATTATAGAGTTTGTTTTTGCATACTCCAAGACACAATGTGCCTTTTCATTCACAGCCGCCATCTTTACTTTTATCGCGACATTGGCGCCACCACAGCCTCCAACTGCGGGAAGGTTAAAAATATTTGAATTTCCCTGCATTTTAAACCCGGTCTGGTTAGTTTGTTATAAAATAAATGCATAATAAAATTTTGAAATGCCGGACATCATTTTGAATCATCCTGTATAAACTACTATAAATATTTTCAAAATTTTTTCTTTACCAGATTCTTTGGGTTTTTGAAACCAATAACGACTGCTGTAAGATGACAGCAGCAGCAGCTGGGACCGACGGCTTTACGTGCCCTCCGGGTTCAAAATGAAATTCTACTGGTGGTGGCCCATCCAGTAACTGTCCGCGCCATCGTTGCTTAACTCCACTGATCCTTTCCGATCAGCGAGATAACCAGGCTACGAACACCCCAAGCAGATTCTATGTACCTTTAACTGTTTTTCCACATTTATTTAAACACTTGTTATAGCGCTCAATGATCTTCTGCATGCTCACTTCATAAAGTCTGCCGCCGATGAGGAAAGCCACGCAGTTTTCACTTCTTCATCGTCGCTGAAATACAGGCTGCCGACGAACTCTTTTAGATAATGGAACAGGTGTAGTTATTGGACGCGACGTCCGGACTGTTAGACGGTGGGTCAAGTTGTTCCAACCAAAAGATCTGATTAGTTGGGAACAACTTGATCACCCGCCTTACAGTCCGGACCTCGGATGGTCGGATGAATTCTTTGCTTTAGAAGAACAACTTAGAGCTTATGCCAAGATTCTTGGAGGAAAAATTGAAAATGTCCGGAGACAGCATGCACGCCATGCTTACAAAGATCATTAACAGTTTCAAACTGTTAAGAACTGAAAATGCTATTATGGATGGATGAGGAAAGTATTACGGTCGAATACCTTCATAACCTTCTTGGATTCAGTGCCAAACAGCATGTTCGAAGTTATCAGAAATAATGAACGCCCCACGAAGAACGAAATCTGTGAAAACAATTTGTTCTGTAGAACTTGAGTTTATAATATTTGGCCAAACTGAATGTAGCCTACGTCTTTTTTTTCCTCCAGTTTTTGTTTAAAGTTTATGAATGCAAAAACATGACAAGTTTTATTGGTCATTTGGTAATTGAATACATTTGTCTATCAAGTTTGTAAAGTAGTCGTTTCATTTTCATTGAAGTTTCGTGCAAAATAGTATAATCATGTCCAAGAGAGAACTGTTTCAACATTTATTTAATATCTCGGCAATATAATACAGCCTCAGATTACTACAGCAAAAAACCAGCTGAGAATGCGTAGGACTATACTGCCAGAACGATGTTAATTAAAAGAATCGTTACTGTATTCGATCACTAGTTTTTTTGATTTTAACTTCAGATTCGGACAGAACATCAAAAAATAAGTGTTACAAAATATTATTTTATTGTGTCCGTTTCCTTTTTTTTTTTTAACTGTATTTATTAAACATTTTATACTATTCATTAGTACGCATTGTATAGTGAAATCCATCTCCACTTTCTTTTAAAACTTCACTATGCGATTTTATTTCGAAGTCCGCAAAACGTGATAATAGGGAGTTGACTGTATTTAAGCTTGTTTCATTAGTGAGGCTATTAAAGGGAAAAATGAAACTAGTAAAAGGGAAATTCGTGCTAGTCTTTTTGTAAAGCGCATTTTATTTTTAAAAGTGGGCATTCAAAATGCATTCAGAGGTTATTGGATTATCAAGAATCTGCATGCTACAAAAAAGTGATCATGTTTGTTATTCAGCTTGGGAGTTAAAGAGTTAAAATAAGCTACTACTCTAATCTGATTTATAAACGAGGTTTAAATGTAAAAATACCATTTTGTTCGACACAGCCTCTTTTTTTAAAAAAAAAATCTATGCCATGGGATTTTTCTTCATTAACTCTAAATCGGAGTCAACCATCTCCTTCACTAAACTCTGAAATATTAAACATTCATTAACATAATCATCAGTTCCAATTGGAAAATGCAGTAAAAGTTTGTAAACTTGACTTTTGCGCAATAGTAGGGAGTCGTGGAGAAGGGGAAACAAATTTTAATATTTTTCTTGTGTAATTAACCAAAAAGAACGAAACGCGCGCGCGGGAAAATCCAATAACAAACGAACGGAGCAAGCTCGACTTTACCCAATAAAATCAAAAGGACCATTTTAAACGCTCATACGCAAACAGTAGCCCGCACACATTTGCTCAGACTGATAAACTGCCTAAACATTCAAACTCCACAGACGGGAGAAATCTCTAATGTTGAAACGGGCAAAAAACAAACATCAAATTCATTTTCTTGGTTTCCAATGACTTTTCGGATTCTGAATGAAGCAAATTACTTATTTGTTGTCTATTGTGCTTTGTGAAATTCCTACCAAAAACATTCAGAATTCTAAACGGGAGATCAGGTAAATCAATGTGAGATTTTTATAAGCTTGAAACTTATAAAACATGCCAATAACTCTAATAGATGAGTTTAATTTTTATATAAACGATTCAACATTTTATTCAAGTCATAGGGGGGGAAAAAATAATTTGCTTCTATTAGTTTCACTGGTTTCACTTTACCTATACCTTTTCTTCAGAGTGTCCGATTTTCAAGAAATTCATGTACGTTTTGATAAATTTCCATAAGAATATTAACAAAGACAAAGACTCTATTGCAAAATCTCATTGATTCGACTGCAAACCACCATCAAGCTCAGACCGAGTGGTCTAGTTTTCTAAGGGCTTTGAGACTAGGTTTCGAAGAGGTGGCAAAGGTCGTACTATCCGTGACTGCTTGCCATAAACATTTTTAGGACTCATTAAAATAGCAGTTCATTCTCTCCCGTTTTTCCCATTGACACAATCACTGCACCGACATCCTTTGCCAGTAGCATCATATTTTCATGCAGTTACTACAAATTCCTGCAAGTATATCATACAATCGCATGTCGTCTCTAAAGTTTGTGTAGACTGCCCAACCAAAGGCCTTATTTAGCACTATCTTTAACCAGTATTCCGTGAATATGTTACAGGTGTTTGTAAAAATTTTGTCAAATTGTTCACTTCTGAAGTTTAAAAGTTCTATACATATCATTTATTTTTAATGCTAATTTATGACTGGTGTTCCGTGAATTTGTTGCGATTCTGTTATTTCCTTGGCAACGAAAAGGTTAAGAACCACTGCCTATAGATTCGGAGATATATCGCTAACAGAAAATGCTGCTCACTTTGTTCTGGATAGCACCGAAGTGAATATTATAAAGTACGTTGAATAACTTCACATTTAAGCATGACTCAATACTACGACAATCACTGACAATAAGTAAAAGACCATATGAGATTAGTCTCTTAATATGAGAGCGTTTGTGGCAATACAGCATTGCCTCATCTCATTATAAGACACGAAGATTCGCTCTCCATGCATTATAAGGGAATCTGGGATGTACCTTAAATTTTATCTTTATGGGGACTGTGAACTTTAATGATTTCGACTAATGATTGCGACTAATGGAGCGAAACCGAAATAAAGAGACAGAATAAGGTTGTTTTTGTTATCCATAACCAGCTATTTCAATTAATAATGAAAATAGGAAAGAAAATTCCACAGCCTGGACTCGTACCAAGAACCTTCAACTAATCGCGTTGACCTAACCACTGTGAAAGCATTATGCTATCTACATGTCCTTTGAGCTGGTTAGAGTAGTTATCTAGTTCGCAAATTGGGGCTATCTTTCGTAATTGCATGATTCATTAAAGAATAACTCATGAATGTCCGATGACAATTTATTACACACCCTACCTCAGATGTTTAAATTACTGGTGGCGTGATAGTAACGTAATGTCCACAGTGGCTCAATTAGTTAAATTAGCTGAGGGTTCCTGGTTCGAATCCAGGCTCTAGAATTTTCTTTCCTATTTTCATCAATAAATTAAACTTCTGAGGTATGGTATAAACCCTCTTAGAACATTCGTGAGTTATTTTATTTCATTCCATTATCATTAAAAAATTTTTTTTGCTGATGCAAATTATCCTGCTTTTGTTCTGGCAATGGACTATTCTAGTTATTCCTTTGAGATTTTCAGCTGCTTCTACTAACTTCACTTTAATAGGACAATCTCAATTTCAAACCTTAAGTTTTAATTGCATTAAGAATCATTTAAGACGCATTTTCAACTATTTAGGGCATAAAAAAATCAGTTTTAGAAATGGACATAGACAGATATTAATCGAGAGAAATGAGGTCCAAATTATTCGCCAATTCTGAGCAATACCTATTTATTAGAAATTAAAAAAAAAAAAAAAAATTCCTATAAACGAAAAAGGTCGCTTTTAAAATAAATTTTAATGGAATAGGTAGGCCTACTGCTTTAAAATGTCCATGGTTGCGCCTTTTTATTAAAATAAATTACCATAAAATCATTTAGAAAAATATACGAATTAATGAAGGGACTTCAAAATGAATTTTCATGTTATATATTCTGTTTTTCTGTTTTAATAGTTTAAGGGGTACTTGTTAAACTTTTATGTTGCTATGGGGGGATCAGAAATGTAGTGATATAATAAATTTCAATACCCATTTCCATAAAAGTTGGGACAATATGAAAAATGCAAATAAAACATGATTGACTAAATATATATTAGCAAAATTAAAAATAATAAAGGCGTTTGAAGTGACTGAACTAAAATATGTACAATTTATAAATGCCCATCTATTTTTTTGGTCGTATATAATTTTTTAATGAAATTGACATTGGTAACATCCACCATAATGGTTAGGATGGAAGGAAAAGACAGCACCGGAAGTCACAAAAGTGACATGAATATTCTCGATACTTCTGGAGAACATTACATCATAACTTTTCACTATTTAAATGCAAACTATAATGTGCGGCCAGTCGTTTACAAACAACATGGGTCGAGGCAAGGCAGTGGGTCAACATATGCGCTATAGAATAATCCAACAATTTAAAAGCAACGTATCTCAGTGTTAAATAGCCAGGAATCTTGGGCTTCCGTCATCTACAGTTCATAATATTATTAATAGGTACATGTCAGGCGGAAAGACCACTGTTCCTAAAGAGCAAGGACGAAGACCAATTCTGACTGCTCGTGATCTTCGGGTTTTTAGACATCACTGCATTAAAAATAGACATTCAACAGTGACAAAAATTGCGGAATGGGCTCGAGGATTCTATCAAAAGCCTTCATCATTGAATACCGTTCGCCACTATATCAAAAAATGTAAGTTGAAGCTGTATTATACAAAACCATAGGTGTATGCAAAGAAACGTAGGCGCCTGGCTTGGGCACGCACTCATCTGAAGTGGACTGACGCCAAGTGGCGACGTGTTTTGTGGTCCAATGAATATACATTTATGGTTGTTGTTGGCGAAAATCGTCGGCGTGTACTTAGGACCAAAGAGGAAAAGGGCAATCCTGCCTCTTACCGACGTGCTGTACAGAAGCCAGCTTCAATAATTATAATGGTCCGAGGCTGCATGAATGCCAATGGATTGGAAAACTTGCACATCTGTAGCGGCACCGTTAATGCACAAGCATATATTGGAATTTTAGATATGTTGCCTTCTCGGCGACGTCTTTTTGGAACCCGTTCCTTTCTATTTCAACAAGATAATGCTAAACACACAGCTCGCATTACAGGACATTAGCTACACAATAGACGAAACCGGGTATTAAATTGGCCTGCCCACAGTCCTGATTTGTCTCCAATAGAGAATATTGGGCGAATTATTAACAGGAAGTTATGTCAACGACGACCCCGAACAGTTCAAGAGCTGAAAACTTTTCGTACAGCAGGAATGGCAACAAATTCCCGTTGCAGCGGTACAGAAATTGGTATCATCTGTTCCTCGACGGCTACAAAGCATGGTCAGAAGGAAGGAAGATGTCACCCAACGGAATTCGCCCACTCTCCCAACATTTTTGGAGTGCGTTGCAACTGCCAGTTCGCAAAAACCCTAAAATTTATTACTATTAGTTAAATTTTTGGTTTCGAAATGTTTAATACCGACCCAATAACCTATTTTCTTTTGAAATAAAATGAATTAATACATCAGCGTATCAATATTTTTGCTGTGTCGTATGTTTTCACCCTGTCGCAACTTTTATGGAAATGAGGTTTGCTTAATAAAAAATTAAAAGTGCCTGTATCAATGAAGTACAGAATGTAAATTATGTCTTTATGATCCGTGTGACTCGATTTCTATTTTAAAAAAATAAATAAATAAACGACAGATCAATCATTTTACGAGTGTATTAATTAAGAGATCAAAAATCATTTTAATTGATCTTGTCGACTAAGCTGACAAATCATTTAACCAGCGACGATTAAAACCGAAACAATCAGCTTAAAAAAAAAATTCTAATTGAATTCAAAGGATACTTCTAATTTCAAGGTTTAAAATGATAGGCAGTAAAGAAATGAAATAAAAACCCGTGTTAAGTGTTAATTGAATTTAGCAGTTTGCAGTAGGCCCTAGAATTTATTCAGAAATTATTCAAAAAAAAAAAAATCGAAATGTCAAATAATATGACTCACTTCGAACGCCGTCTTGGGTTTCCAACCAAGCGCCTTCTCAGCTTTGCTCGCATCCCCCATCAGGAAATCCTGGAAGGAAGAAGGATAAAAAAAAAAAAAAGATGAGGGATGGGAAAAAAAAAAAAAAGAAAAACGGAGAGAAAAAGTTCCAGGAGAAAGCACCGACCTCGTCAAACAAATATCATGGACCTGTCAAGTGGGAAGGGAAAGCGCTGGGCAACGAACAATCGAGTGCCACTCTCGGCGCTTCGGGAAAACAACAAAAAAACAAAGGAAAAGTTGCAGGGATCTTCACAATACACATACATAAGTACGTCCCATCTGACAACAACAACAACAACTTCCGTCCTTCCTTTACCTGTCTTTATTTTGCATCTCCAACCAACAATGTTTACTTTGAAAGTAAAGGACAACGCAACAAATTCACACTTCACTTCCGTATTTTGAGCATCCGAAGCATCATCTTAATCACAATGTTTAATACAAATAGATTAAGATGGCCCTCAACAACCTCTGTACTTTTCAATTTAAATCATCTTATCAAAACAGGGTTAAAATTGTTTTAAATCATCAGAAGACAAACCAATTAACGCCACTTTTCGTAAATTTTTTAATTTTCGTATCCAAGAATGTGAATAGTGCTTAACTTTTCAGAAGCCAAAAATTCTAACTTCCATTACGTAAACTATACCATTCAAATACATTTTTAATGAAGATAAATTGCTTGACTTAATGGAATAATACGTACAAGATCATCAATTTTCTCTATTTTTTTGTTTTATGGAATTAATTGATTTGGCTTGTATCATTTGAAAACTTAAACTTAAGATTTCATTCAATAAATCTTTTCAACTACTGTATAATATTTTCAAACTCGAAAAATGAAATTAGATTAAGAATTTATTATAAAATCTGGTTTTAACAGAAAAGGATTTTATTGTGAATGTAGATTTTAGTATAAATAACGCTATAGCTCTTCTACAAATCTATATCAGAGTTCTAACAATCAAGCTTAAATTACCACGAGAGCCATATTGGAAATTCTTGAAAACATTGTGGACTAAATTTAGATTTCTAGAATAAAACTCTCAATTGCCTTCATCAGTTGCATCCAAATTATAGTGATAAGAATTTGTGAATATCTCTTGAATTTTTCCAAATTTCTAACTACAAGCGGTTCATACCGGGTGGCGCAAAAGAGATGTTAGAAAGTTTTTGTCTACTGTGGTTTAATCATGCGCCGTAAATGATTTTCCTCGTGTACTGTTCTACTGCAGTTCTGAACATTCTATAGCTAACTCACTTAACTCACTGATGTCTCTCATTACGGTACATTTCAGAATGGAAGCACAAATGTGAACAGCGTGTATTTATCTAAAGAAATTTTACGAAAATGCTGGAAGTAATGTTGTGGTGAGACACTTATTCAACAGAACATTTTTACAGGTTGGTGAAACGTTTTGAAACGACCGGATCAGTGCAATTTCCAGAGAGATTCGTGTAGTCGAAAATGATATTCTTCAGAGAGTCACCACGCAATTCAGTTCAAAGCTCTACAGGGTGTTGCAGATAACTACAGGGCAGTTTAATTGAAAGCCTATCCGCTTGCAGGGGCCGGCTCGACATCAAATGATAATTGGGTAATTTTATCAAAAACATGACAGTTTTGACGTTCACCCCCCTCCCCGACTGTGGAAACTGCTGGCTGCTGCAGGCCACCTTCATCTCCCTCCATTCTGCCAATCGACCGAGCCGGCCCCTGCAATCGGGCGGGTAGGCTTCCCATTATACTGCCCTGTAGTTATCTGCAACACCCTGTACACACGGATTGCAGCAGACGGAAATCACTTGGAAACCTTCTGCATTAAATTTCAGGATATCTGTTATAGCATAAATATGATAACAAGAATCCATGCACCTTTTTTTTTTTGCGCCACCCGGTATATACACAACATTTTAAAAGTTAAAAAATAATAGAATTTTCAAATCAACTGATTAAATTGTTGAATCAAGAATAAAAAATAATAAAAATATCTGATGCGATTTTTATTTAAAGATAATTTTCGAGCACAAATTTTTAAACTTATCTTTAAACAGTTTGAAGCATCTAGTTTGAAGCGCAAATTCAAGTAGCTTTTTTTTTTTTTGAAGCGATTTACATTGAAATTGAAAAGACTCCAGACATTTTCAAATACACGATTTCATCAAAAGAAAAGCAAAATAACTGATAGAGATAATATCTTTAGCAAATGAAAGCAAAAGCATACATTTCTCATATTTAATTAGGAAAGATGCATAAAACGTCTTGGTAAAATATTTTCCACAGATGCGCACATTTTATGGGTCTTAACATCCACAATTTAGCATTTTTATAACTTACTGATTTTTTTAAGAATTTAGCTCTATTAAGTATAAATATTTTTTTAAATGTGAGAATTTCTACGAGAAGAAAAAGTGTGTAACTGTAAGGTATTCATGTTGATTACTCAAAATTCAATAAATAAATACAACCACAGATAATGCATTAAATTTTGTTTTTTTTTTAATTTAACTACAATACAAAATTGAGTAAGACACATAAGGTAATAGACGGATCTGCAACACAACAAGCAAAATAGTTTTTCAAGCATAAAAAAACGAAAATTACAAATGAATATTAAATTTGTTGAAAGTAAACACATTATAACTAAAACAAAACGGACGGATTTTATTATGCCAAATAAAGCTACTGAAATGTTGACGCAAATTATTATTGCGCATAAATTAACTATACGGTTAATAGCCAAGCTGTGGCTCTTATTTTATCCTGGTATTTTCCTTATTTGTAAACGTATACCTGCTTTGATTTGAAACTGATTATGGCAGTTTTACAAATATATATTTCTTGTTACTCAATGTATGGTACTTTTAAAGATTCTGTATATTTAAGCAAGCCTGTCACATTATTTCAATAAAGTCGGCTAAAGGTTAACACAAAATATCAGGCACCAAATTTGGAGATTTGGCCTTGTTCTAATTCCGTGTAAACAAAGCCGCAATCACATCTTAGATTTCCGAAACAAAAAAAAATAAACCAAGGAGTGAGTTTAGTTTATAAGTTTCATAAGTTCTATAATGAGTCCAATTTTAATAAAAAAAAAAGCTTTGAAAGTGATAGCATAAATTTAAAATAGTATCCAACACTTTTATTATTTAGAATGTATATTCCTGCAAGCAAGTCATAAAGAAAAAAAAAATTCTAAAATGTCTCTTCTTTTATATTAAAGCAATAAAATGATATTTTATTCACTGTTTATTCCAATCACATGATTATTTTATTGCCGGAGCCGCAATATATTTTATATTGGTTTGGTTTGGTTTGTTTGGTATTAACGTCCTTTTCAACTGCCATGGTCATTTCAGGACGGCGTTATTGGGACCGCAAATATTGCCTCGCAAGGGTTCTTTAACGTGCAGCCAGCAAACGACTACACGGGACCAACGGCTTTACTTCCCTTCCGAAGGAAGTGCGTGATCTCAGGATTTTCCCCCCTGAAAAAATCCTCGTCGTTCTCGGCCGGGATCGAACCCGCGTCCTCGGGCATCAGAGGCGATCACGCAGCCACTGAGCCACCGAGGCCAATATATTTTATATTACTGCATTCACAAGCAACAAAGAACCACATCTTTAAGTATAATTTGTCATGTAAATTTGACAAAAATGTATTTCTTTTTATGTAATTAGTAGTTGGTTTTTTTTTCCCTTTACAATGTAACAAAGCTTACATCGAATAAGAGAGCACGGCGATTTTGGATATAAACTAACCAATAAAAAGAGGAAACTAATCTCTAATCCAAAAAAAAAAACAAAAAACAAAAAAAAAAAACGTTGTCGAAACCCTACGTTGAACTATTACAATCAACAAACGATCTTAATTCCAAAAGGAATAGCTCGAAGAAGTAGCTATATAGTATCGACAGCTATTTCTTGTGTGGATAAAAGTTAGTATTCCCTTTTATGGAAGGGTTAGATCGTTTTCATAACAAAAAAGAACAAAATAAAGAACCTTTGATTACTCGTTTATGCGAACGACCTTCGCTCTCCATTAGCTCGGATAGTGTTATCAATTATTTTTCATGTCAAATTTCACCCTGCTCTTTAACAATATCAAAAAATAATAATGTTTAAATTCAAAACCGACATCTGTTTTCCATGATGGCTCAGAACTTCATAAAAATACACGAGATTCTTTCCCGCTCCAAAGTACCAGGGTTCATCAAAGGAACGGACTCCTCTTCTTAGGAAGAATGTTTTTATAATCAGGCAAAAGGATATTGTGGAGGAGAAAAAGCAAAAAGCGAGAGACTTACGACAGCCAACGAGTCACCAACCTCGAATGTTATAAGAGGGGAAAGAAACTCAAAATCCTTCGTCTGTTCCTCGACCGTGGTCCCCATCCCCAACCACAATAGGCTCCTGTCCTTTGTCCCATTTTAAGTCTTAAATCGTCCACTTTCAACAACCACCCAGCTTATATAAACACTCGACGGATAATCTCTGCAAGGAAAACTGCATCGCAGGAAAATAGAGAACGGGGAAGGGGGGGGGGGGGAGTGCTTCAAAAAATATGTAATAAAAAAATCTCAAAAGATAGCTGGAGAACCTTGAATTATGTTACCTGGCAAATCAAAGGATTAAAAAGAGTATGACCATAACAGAACTTAGCAACTCATTCGATAATTATCAACAAAATCGGAAAACCTATTACTACTGCTCTGTTGAACATCACCCAACAACAACATCCGAGAATAATTTACAGGAAGGATAGATAGAGTTAACGAAGCAAATTACTGTGCCTTTATTAATTAAGTTGGGCTATATTTTCATTCAGCGTCCGAACGCGATTAAACACATAAACCAGGTCAAAACGTGAGAAATGTCCACAAGCGTTGAATGGAACGCGAAACGTGAAGTGGCAAACAGGAGAGCGGGCGAAATACAGGAAGCGAACCCTTGTCCTCCCTCGGGTAGGGTGGGAGGTTGGGTGAACTGCCCACCCTTCGCCGTCGCTAATCTGTGTGGAGTGGTACCACTGAAAGCCTGGCGTGTTTTTCCAGCTTAAATAAACAGAGCCCGAGGAGCCATGCAACTCGGACTGCTCACCAGATGGTGCTACAATGGCGAGGTGAATGGCGGCGCCCTTGCCTTCACCTCCTATAGGGGATTTTCGATTTCCTCGTTTTCCTCCCTCACTCTCAGCGCTACCTCCACCGCCGCTAAACCCTATGTCGTTTCCCTCTCTGTCTCTCTTTTATTATTCGCCTTCCTCTTCCTCCACTGGTTTCAGCTTTTCTCGTTTTCTCCTCGCTCTCCTATTGGACGGGTTCCCCTGCCCCCTCTAGCCCTTACCCCCACCCTCCCATTGGTCCGTGGCTCGTAAAGACGCCTCAATCGATTCGAACGCCAATCGAGGAGTTTCCCCTTTAAACGGCAGGCAAGCAGCAATCCAACGGAATAGGGAAAAAAATAGGGGGGGGGGTACGGTATCTGGCCCGAATCCTAAATTAGAGACCAAACGAATTATCTAATTAAAATTCTGAAATACTCGTAGGTAAATTTCCACATACGCTTTGAACAATAAATTCTGATTCTCCGTAAATCCATGCACAGAACACTTGTTTCTCCAGCTTTCTGCCAATTTCAAATCACGGTGGTGTTATAAGGACGTCTACGTTTATATTGTTTAGGGCTATTTTTGTGACTAGGGCTGTCATCTCTAAACTAGAAAAAGAGGAAATAAGAGAGGAACAATCCAGATTATTGACTAAATTAAACAGTACATTCGCTTACAGTCTTTGAAAAGTACTTTGAATACCTTTAATATGACATTTGATAATTTTTTTTATTATTATTACTAGGGGAGACTGGTAAAGTTGATACAATGGCACGTTGAAACGTCGCGGTTTACGTAATAATGCTCATGCGTAAATTTTTTAAATCATAACCAATAAAACGTTTCTTCTTTCGTCTTCAAACGCTCGTTTTTTTTTAATTACACCGCAAGTGAAGGGAGAGCTTGTTATTGCGTTTAACTAATGCGAAATAAATGTCCGTGTAGTTGTTCCAGTCTCAACACCTTTTGTAAGTGAACGTGGAAACTTTCTTCAGAGAATAGCGTGACATAGGGTGAAAATGTGAGTAAATTTGGCTAGTTTCTTTTTCCGTACTGGCCAGAAGAAGAAAACCGTAATAGGATGGAGTGGGGCAAGTTGAGACATCTCTCAAGGGGTAGTTTATACACTGCAAGCACATGCGAGATATTGAAAGCGATTAGCTATACCGACAACATATTTAGATTCAACTTAACAACAGAAATACTATCTTAAAGCCTTATTTCCAGGTTGTTTAAGTGAAGCCGTATGGAGATAAGTTTCAATTTCTTTGACTTCAAGATGTCATTTCTTTTCACTCCTGATATTTGTATGTTCATTATCGCAAAACGTTATTGTTAAGAATAAACAATTGATTGCTAAAATGAATTGGGCATTATTTTCAAAACTATATGGGGCACATTGAGACATCTTCACATATTCGAATAAAGTTTTTTTACGGATAAGAGGCTTCATATTTAAAATGACTATTGGCCAATTAACAAAACAATAGCTGTTATTTCAAACTGATTTGAAATTCCTGAAGTTTTACAAAAAAATAGTCAAATTAAAAACTGAAAAATTTATCAACTATCCCTGGTGTCCCCTACATAATTGTTTTATTTATCACGTATATATATAATGGGATAAACCTAAGTACGAATCAAAATAGGAAGAATAGTTTAGTCCTAAAAAGGAACAAATTTTAAGAATTCGAATCAAACTCTATGCCTATTTAAGAATTCATTACCACCCCTTCTGTATGTTATCTAAATAAATTTGTAAAAAGTTTGAATCACTACATATAATTTATTTACAGGGTGAACACAAATGAATGGAGCGATTTCATGATTTTATTGTAGGTTAATAACAGCCACTAGCAAAATAATATGAAAATAACAAATTCCTCCCGAGCAGCCCATGATATGAAGAATAAATGAGAAAGTGTCCGAAAAAGGAGGACGGATGGCAGTCCAGTTTGCAATAACTGTCTCTATTAAAAAAGGAAATAAAAAAAACTAGATGGATCCCGTCAAAATTTGACAGTAAACGACCCATCGCTGTTAATTCTTATATGTAATTGTTGTTAATTTGATCATCAATGCTAGCAAAGTGGTTGATTGTGACGTCATTGTGGAGGGGATTGTTTGATTTGCCAGCGTAAGCAACTTGAATTGTTAATTAGCGGTAATTAATAGTAGAGTTGACTCGCGATAATCCGGCATTTGACAGTCCGACACCACGCTCGGTAGTCCGACGCCGCGTCGGATGACTGCCAATGAATATACTCTTGGAAGTCAAAATTCAGTTTTAAAAAATCAACCTTTGGTAATCCGACATGTTTGATAATCCGACGCCCGCTCGGTCCCGTAACTGTCGGATTATCGCGAGTCAACTGTAATTATAGACATAAAAACTAAATTTGGCAAATCCACAGACCAAGACCTTTCATTTAAGACCAGAATGAAGTTTATAGATGCAGTAGTTTTCTCCAACGAATTGTCGAAAGAATCACCCTTGGAACTTAAATATATAGATATAAATAATGAATGGCATACAATTATCATTAATGGCCGATTTGAAGATGCAGCAACCGCTAACTAATTGCAACTTTCACTAACTGAATGCTTAGAATTTTACTGATTTCCATGACAAAATAAAAACACGAGCGTTCGCACTTCTTTAGCAGAATTTGAATTCGCAACCCAACTAACGTCGAATATAACAAAATCTATGAACCGGCCTTTATGATAATGTGATATCCTCTTACATTTCGATACCTTAAAATAATGCCCTTAAATAATAATACACATTAATAAACTATACAGCAATTGATTATTATACGCGTCTGTGAACGATTTTACATCAGTAAAATACATAATGGAAAGAAGTTCACATTCTTATACAGGGTGTAAATTAAATATTGAGGCTACTGGGAGAATTGTTTTCTAAGGATTGACGAAGATGTTTTAGAAATTAAGAAATTTCGTTCCAATTTCTGAATAATCCATTAGTTTCGGAGATAGGCGCTCGATGCGGGACTTGGTGACCGCACTCCCCGTAAGCCGTCCAATTTTCGTGGATAGCTGGCATAGAAGCCGAATTATTAGCCCATGTGTTGCGAGTAAAACTTGACGTCATCACATTTCAAAGTCATTTTTCTCGAAACGTATGTCTTATATTAACAACTTTGAATAACATTTTCGTCTTATTATGCACTTAGGAAACGATCCTCCAAGTAGTGCCAAACATTTAATTTACACCATGTATTTAAAAGGCAAGTCAATATTGCCGACAAATCCTTTTTAAAAGAAGAGGTGTAGTCAACGCCCATAAGAATAATGGTATAACAATTAAATAAGAGAAGAAGAAACATCAAAGTTAACAACACTTTTTACATTAAATACAATCTTCTATCATGAAGTAACATTTTGATGGTGCTGCAGATAAACAAAAAACTGAAGAAATGGCAAAGAATTTCAATGACGAGCATAAAAGCAGTTTATGACGGTCAGCAAGCAATAATGTTGATCTCCTGGGGAGATGTTTTTTTCAGTAGATACCGGAAAAATCTTGATCCAACACCTTCCTAAGCACTCTTCGTGAAGAATAAAACGTTGCTTGGCTATTACATCCACGGATATAATCTACTCAAAGTTGCAAAACATACTTCAATCAACCAGCAAAAGCAACGAAACCACAAATCCACAATACATTCAAGCCTTAAATCAATCAATTCAAATTAATACAACCTTAAAATGAAACGTCGACTTCAGTACGATGAAATTTTTTGACGCTAAAGCAATCATTTAGGATGAAGCAACTATGGCTCTTGGTATGGCTTTAATGCAGTTGACCGGATACTAAAAGAAACCTTTCCCTAAATGAAGACCTCAAGATTTAAAATATAATGATCGATCACTTGACCATCATTCAGCGAATGGTTTTTACGACTTGATAGTTGAACGTGAAACAACCGAGTCTATCCAACACCACTTAACAAGTAGGCCTGTTCACGAAATTGTTATTTATTGTTACATCAGAGAGTATGCCATTGTTAATCGTATTTCTACCAACAACACCTAGAAAGAAAGCCAAACAACTGAAACGTCATACATTGTTACATCATCATATTTCGATCATTGTTAACCGCATTTCTACCAATGATAAGCTTTAAATTTGGTCGACTTATGATGATGTAACAATAAATAATTTCATTTAGGTGGCGTTGGTCTATCAAAGAAAATGATATCATTTCTTTCCCTGATTTTATATGATCTAGCCAAAACAAATATGTGGTGAGAACTTGATATTTCTTGATTCCCACACATTTCTTAAAAAATCCCCATTGATTGTTCTATAAATTATGGTGTCAACAATGAGAATGTTCATGAACTCCAAGAGGGAAAAATAAGCCTAATGTTTTACGCCCGTATTCAGAATAAGCGCTCTTGCTCAAGACTAATGTTGAATACAAATTCCATATTATTGAATTTGTACTCAACAATGGTTTGAGCAAAAGCAAGATCGCTCATTCTGAATACGGGTCTTAAGGCGCATTCACATATACGCGAGAAAGACCTGTTTACGCGAGAAAAAGTCTCGCTGCCGCCGCGAGAAAAGTTCTGGCGCTTTCTCTCACTTCTGGCGCGCTGCTGCGAGAGACGCTCAATTCGGCGAGAACCGCATGCTCTGTGCACATAACTCATTTCTTTTCTAGCTCAATGGCGCGAGAGATTACTCGCCGAATAAAAATATCTTGATTCGAATTGAAATAAATTGAAATTAAAAAAAAATTGAAAAAATAACAACAATAAAAAAACAATGCTTATGTTTGTATGTTTGCTCAAGAGATGACGCTAGCGCTGTTTTTTAAAAAAGTTTTTTCATGCAGTGATTTCAACTTCGAGCCATCGTATCTCAACGAGGTCGCGATCTCTGTGGTCTTTATGAGCCCTATTCCAAATAATTTCCCGTTCACGGACGGCAGAAATCAAATTTTCTCTAACGTGGTCTCCTTTTGCTTTTTTAATTGCCTTTTCCTATTTCTTTGAAAGACAGGAGAATCGTTCATGGCGTCCATGTTGCATGTTGTTTTTAGCTGTTGCCTTTGCCTTGCTGCAACAAGCAGCCATTCAGAAGAGCGGAGTGCTCTGATCGGATTGGCTGGGATCTGGGCACTTTCTCGCTCTTGCGCGCCAGAGCTAGACTTTTCTGTTTCAAATAGAAAACTCTGGCAACACCTTTTCTGGCGCCAGTTGCGTCCACTCGCGCGAGAAATGATCCAGGCGTATGTGTGAATGGTCTTGCAAGAACCATATCTGGCGTGAATTTCTGGCGTGGCTGAACTTTTCTGGCGTGAATAGGTCTTTCTCGCGTATATGTGAATGCGCCTTTAAGCTCTGATTCTATTGATTCGATGTGAAGAAATACTGCAGAATTTCTAAATGAGCAAAGTCCACCAGGAATGTCTGTTCGGGTAATCGCAACACAAAACAACTTCTATGCAATGGATAAGAAAATACAAATAAAATGCCATAGACGACAATGGTGCACGAAAAATATTCAGACACCTTACTGCGAATGTTAATCGTACGGATATATAAATTATACCGCTGAAAAAAGGACAGAACAATGTTTTCATTCACTTTTTTGATACTTCGAAATACGCCTGCGGGAAACTTTTAAATCGTTTTGCCATAAGAAGACGAGAGTCGTGTTCGGAGACCCATTTCTTAAATTTCAGAATGCGGGGGTAGGGGGGATTCAATATTTACTTAAATAGGATATTATAGAACTTAAGACTGTAATGTTAATGAATCTTCTGGCATTCTTTCAAATAAAAAATAATAATACTGTGTATTTGTTCATAAGCATCAAATAACGGATTATGGAAAACAAATTTATTAAGTAAATACATTCTTTTTTCTTATTGTAATTTGAAAAGATGTTAAATTTCAAATTCATTAATTTGCATCCAGCATCAAGTAACGCTATTTGGGATTCCTAACAACGGAGCATCAGAAGCCCTTCGAAAGACGTGTACCCAGAAGATAGCCAACAAATACTACAGATATACTATGGAAGTGGAAAGTGGTTAGGTATACCATCACTGGTCATATTTACCGACAATGGTCATATTCACCGAAAACGCTTAAAACCTAGGGACCAGCCTAAAGCCCATTTTTAATTTTTCATATATGATTAAAACCACGATTTCATCAAACCATGAGAGGAGGGAGATAAAAAGGTCTCATTTTAACTTTCTCAAAATAGCTACATAGAGATCCCTTTGGTTCAATACATACAAATACAGTAATAGTTCGATACAGCTGCTTCGAAGACCGCAGATGATTAATTTCAAACAAGAAATGAGATTGATGTCTGTTGCCCACTGAGGAGACTTTATGATGCCAAAGCAATTTCAAATGGGTGATGTACCAGGCAAAAATCACTGAAAAATAGATTTTTCATAGTTTAAAATTTTTTGAAATCCCGAAACTATCAAAAGGCACATCTATAATTTAAATATATACATTTTGAGCATTCTCCCAAATTTTTATGTGTCCGAACTCCCTCCTTCCTATAAAAGATAAGATTGGTTTGTTGGGCGCGTCAACATCTAGATCATTTTGCGCCCTTACACAACTAATATCTTGAGCACATTCCTGAATCTATTTCATATAACCGTTAGGTTTACATCTTCCGAATACAAACATCCATCCAAACCCACTTTGTGATGAATCTGCGACCCGTGGATGCGAGAACTAGAAAACTTGCGCTCTCGGCATAAGTTAAGAAGAAAAGTTAGATGCACAGGGGTTTAAGATGGTAAATAAATATTACAACAGTGCAAATAAGATCTCAGTTGGCCGTTTACGTTGCATTCAAATAAATATCAAACAATAAATACTGGAATCGTTGCCTGTATATCTATAATGCAAAATACTTTCTTTTAAAAAAAAACTGCAATTGTTGTACAGGGGTTACACAAAATAATACAAACACCTTTGTTTTTAGACGTTTTGTCGAATATCTAAAAAAATACTTGACGAATTATCCTGAAACTTCACGGGAGTAAAGAGCACGTTACACCTCAAAGTTCAACGAAGGTTTTGTCCCGAAGGCAAATAGGGGACCAGCAACAAACTGAACAAATAAAATAATGTTTGGGATCACCCTCTTCTAATTGAGGTGCTACATATCTCTCTAGAATGTCCAAATAAACCGCTTTTTCTTTTATAGACATCACTATCCGTCAAAAACATTTTCGTACAAAAAAAATTGTATGTACCTGTCTAAAATATTGTTTTATTAATTTTCTTTATCAGGGAGAGGCTTTCTGATCACCTTGTATATTCTAAAGGAAAGGCTTCAGAAATACATCCACTAAAGTCCTTAAGGTTCCAGTTTTATGCGGAAAAGGACGGGGTGTTCGTTGGTCGTTATGCGTGGGTAAAAACATTAAAAAGAAGTGCTCAATAATAGAAATGCTAACTGAAGCCCACACCGTCTATTTCATTTGCTTACGAAATTTTTCTCCAAATAAATTTAAATTTCAGCAAAATGTTTTCCATCATCTTCGTTTTAACAAAAATTTAAGAAACACAAAAAGAAGAAATGATAAGCTTACAACAATAACAAATACTGGAAACACATAGAAAGAAGTTCCAATTTTATGGTAATGGCAAACTTGGGGAAAGAGCGGGGGGAGGATTGGAAAGCGAGAAAAACAAGCGGGGAAAATTTTTGAGTTTGTTATGCACCCACGCCATCCATCGAGCTTCTCTCTCTCGGCCAACGACGAGACCCCAATAAGGCTTTGTGGAGCAGAAAATTGCTCAGGAGAAAAGAGCAGTGTCCAGTCGAAGGAGAAGGGTGGAGAGACCAGTGGCGACGGAACCTTCTGGGCTTTAAATGGGATACAGGAAAAACAACCATCATTCGTCCCCCGCGGCCAAACGGATCATGCTTCACTAAACAGCCACCAGAGGGTCACATGGGCGGCTAATTTCGTCCCCAACTTTTCCTTTTTTTTCCATCCCCCTCCTCTTCCTTTGTCAAACCCCCACGATGAAAACTTTATTGAAATGTTGTCCACATAAATGAATACATTTTAGATAACGATGTGAAGACGATGCGTTATTCAAACGTTTCCATCTTAAGGTATTCACTTACTCTATAATTTGATAGGAAAAATATAGCAAATGTTTCTTAAATATTATCTTTTAATCATGGATAAATGAAAAAGAGTAACTTGTTAAATTAATAGCATTAATATCAATGGGGAAAATTGTCAATTTTTTTGTTCTTAGGATAAAATATTCCAATGATTCATTGACTATGTTAAATGCAGTTTCCTACAAAATGAATGGATACGGAACAATTCCTGCCCTCTACTGGTAAAATAAAAAAAAAATCCTCTCCTTTTCCACCTATAAATACCATTTTGTTCATACCTATAAAGATTCTACGCGTTTTGTTCATAAATGGCTCAAAAAGGCCCAAGAGGTTTATACACACACACTTGCCAATGCACTTGAAGCATCTGTTTAATACTTTATTGGAATTCTTTTGGCCCTAATTACAATATGTATGCGAGTTGAAGCATTTGTCAGTCAATGTATGAATACGCATTCACCAAACATTTCTTTAGATCTCGTAAATTTGTTGGAAGATCTTGCTGTCGAACATGCCATTCCAACATATCCGACAGGTGAACCAACCGCGCATGATGAAAAATAGCATTGTCGTCCATGCAAGATAAAAATACAGGGTGTTTCTAAATTATCTCCCATATTTCACATGTTTATTACTCAAAAACAATACAGAATTTAACGTGATTTTATTTTATTCACAAAGAAAAACTCAAAAAGTTTCTTAGCATGCCTTAATAAATTTCAATGTGCCCCCCATTTTATGGCGTGAAGGACGTCAAAGCAAAACTCGATTTCCTCCCATGTTCGGGTAGCATTTCGGGGGTGGTTTTAGCGATTGTTTCAATTATTCTGTTCTTGAGAGTTTCAATGTCATCAACGTTGGTCTTGTACTCTCTGTCTTTCACATATCCCAAGAAGAAAAAATCCAGAGGGTTCGCATCGGGTGGTGGGGCATTGGCCCATGCCTTCCAATCCATCGTCCTGGAAAGTTCCTATCAAGGCACTGCCTAACTTGCAGTGAGGAGGTGCTCCATCTGTTTGGTAGACTATGTTGGGCTGCAGTTCTTTCACCTGTGGAATCAGGTAGTTCTCCAGCATATCTAGGTAGGTCGCAGCGGTAATGGTGTCTTCAGCGAAAAAGAAAGGTCCGTCGCGTATATGCTCCCTTAGAACGTGGGGGTTTTATGAGCCCCAACAGCGGCAGCTGTCGGTTTACTGCTCCGGAAGTTGGAATGTTGCCTCATCAGAAAACAAAATGTCCTCAAGGAGGGTGTGATCATTGTCGATATTTTGAAGCATATCCTCAGCAAACTTCTTGCGCTTCGGTCGATCATTTGGCTTCAGTTCATGCGTCATCTGGATTTTATAGGGTGTAACACCGTGTAAGACGAAGGCGGTGCCATATCCAGTTGACAAGCCTCTTGGCGAAGTTTATTTACGGGGACTACGATCGAACGCCTCCCACTATGTGGTGTCGCTGAAGGTCTATCAGCACCCTTTTTTGTGTAACAGGCTGCCTGTGTTTAAAAAATTTTCTGACTTATGATTTGGAGAATTCTTTTTAAATTTTGTTTTGAACATTCTCTGAACTGTAATCATTGACTTAAATTCCGCAAGCCATAACGCGTATTGAGCTTTTTCTTGAACTCTCGCCATTGTTTACTGCGTCTCGCGAAAAATGGAACAACGCGCCAACAATGGTACCACGCACCAACCACGTGTTTCATTATCAACTCACGCGAAGAATAAAAATAATCACCTTAAAATCTGTAATAGTTTTTGAGTACTAAACATGTATAATATGGGAGATAATTTAGAAACACCCTGCACAGCATTGCAGTATAGATCCGGTCGGCAACAGTTTTCATGCAGTCAGTTCGTGGAACGCGCCAACTTTCCATACCAGCAGAAAAGCTCCGCTGATATCCATGACATCACCACCAAAATGGTAAGTTGACTTGAAAAGGCACGTTGGATCATTGCTTCATGGGGCTCCTGCTAAACCCTTTGCCTACCGTCGGTACAAAACAATGTGTACAGTGATTCGTCAGACCCTATGACCACCTTCTAGTCTACACGTATCCGTTCATTCCAGACACCTGTAGACGAACTTTCCTGTCTTGTTTTTTTTTAATTGCAGAAATCAGAGGTTTTCGTATAGGTATGCGACTGCCGATTTGGATCCATTCAATTTCTGGTGTACAGCCTTGGTACAGTCAGATATGAATAGGAACTGCCTTGGTTATATTGCCAATTACACTGGCATACAAAAAAATTTTTATATTTCTTTGACGAGCTGATGTGTTTCTGGTTAATTTTGACATGCTGATTCCAAATCTATAAACCGTTTGTTTGTATCACATCAGAATTTTAAGAAAACCGCAATTCAAATTTTGAAAGTCAAATTTAATAACTTCTCTTCAAATCCTGGAGTTGTGACTACATATTAATCAGTTTAACTGTAACAAAAAGCATGAAAAGATACAAAAAATGTTTCAAATTCAATTCAGAAGATGAAAAGTATCACATTGATAAAAGAAGTGCACATGTATTACGCTACTGTCATACTAATTAAAGTAAAACAGTACACGAAGAAGTACCCGAAACATGTAGCACGTTTATTGATTGAGTTAGGACTGCTTGAACATCTTGGCACTAGACTTCCGGCAGTGTCTAGCTTCAGGTGTATCACGTTGGAGCAATCAGAAGTAGTCAACTAGCATAGCAGTACTCCAGCGTCCTTGATAACGCGATTCAATCATGGCGACTTCCTGGTGGAAGCGTTTCCCGTGTTCGTCGATGACTTCCCCAAGATATGCGGGGGAAAAGTCAAGATGTGAATCAAGCAGGTGAATTTTAAGGGACATGTTACATCCCATATTGCTGTAGGCATCGATGCACTGCTGAACAATTTCTGTGTAATCAACAGACAAGTGATTTCCCAAGAAATTAGCGACAACGGATTTGAAAGCCACACATGTAGATCCTTTCCACTTAGCAGCTCCTCAAAACGACTATCGGTTATTACCTTCCGAATCTGGGGGCCTACAAAGATCCCTTCTTTTATTTTGGCATCACTGATTTGCGGGAACATGGAATGGAGATAAGACGAGCGATGCTTTTGCCTATCTAATGCTTTCACGAAATTCTTTGAGGCCCAACTTGATATGTAATGGTAGTAGGATGACGTCTTCTTTACGAACCAACGGCTCATGCAAAACTGTTTTTCACCAGGTTCCATGAGATTCCTAACGGGCCAAATCTTTCTCACATATTACGCTTCTTTGTCCCGACTATTCAATTAGCACAGGTAACAAAATTTTGTGTAACCTAATTGTAGACCCATGAGAATCGCAATCGCCTTCAAATCTCCACACATTCTCCACTTGCAATCATGGTACTTAATTTTCGTTAAAACGTTACTGATGTCTCTTTCATTCTACATATGTCTCTTTCAGCAGCGCGGGGTAGGCAACCGGAATTGATAGCAACAAATTACCGTTATGCAGCAGCACAAATTCAGGCTGGTTTTGGATGAATCGATGAAGAGACGCCAGTCCTTGACTTCATGTTCATGACCAAGACAGGCCATAAGGACGTTAACCTCGTTGCAGTAGCATATCATTATGAGAAAAACTAAGGATCTAAGCAACATTGAACGCGTCAGTGCGGATGAGCTGACTGAAGATTTTTACACTTATCAGCACACAGGGTTTTCATCGTACAACTTTGCTTGCGTTCACAACAGAGTTTTCCTAGTATCTAGAATGGAGCAATGCCTAATAAACGTACATCCAAAGATAGTCATGTGGGCGTTAGCGCTCGTCAACAATCGGGATCAACAGCGCTTGGAGAGATTGTATACAGCACCACTTAAACAGCCATATGCCGGATACTGTCCCGTATTGGCTATAAAAACCGACGATTCGTATGTGTACTACGCCTTTCAGTGCAAAGCAAAAACTTGTTTTTGAAAAATCGTGGCTTGGTCCGGGGAAACATGCCTTCATTACGCAATGGCAGAATGTACAGATATAGCGTTAACAACACGAGGCATTTGGTCCACCGTATGTGGTATTCACTTAACAATCGGTGGAGACTTTATCATTATCTGGGAATATTTCATGAAGGCAAGCAAATACATAACATTCTGAATTTCCCGTGATACATTTAGATAACACTGAATGCTACATCGTACAAAAACCATGCCTACCCCCTTCATCTTCATTCCAGAATAAGGCCTCTTTCAGCAAAACAATGCTACATGCCACAATATTCGTTTGATATCCGAGTGGTTTCAAGAGCATTGCCAAAAGTTTGCCAGGGGACTTCCATATGTTAATCCCACCGATAATATGTAAATTGTGTAATATGTAACTATTCAAATCGGACAACAATCACTTTCCAATTTGCGGCAGACTTGAGACATGGGAAAATTTTCCCTAACACCGGTGGAGTGCACGCCCAGTCGCAGACGAGTTGTTATAAATGGCTAGGGAGTTTCATCCAGAGGAGATTGGATGACTGGTTGGTTGGTTCATTAGATATTTAGCGTGTCAACGTTTAGGTCATTTTTCTGCATTTACACATACTTATTTACTTACTTAAAAGAAACCAATTAGTACAAGTTACAATCTGGCCAGAGCCTGTATAACAAAACGCCGACTATGTAGGTCTCTGGACGGATGGACAAATAATAATAATAATAATAATAATAATAATAATAATAATAATAATAACCAATATAATAGCCAACATCATACATCAACATCTAGCTAAGGGACATTCACACTCCATACTATAAATATATCCCAGACGCTGTCTTAGAGAACACCACACACAAACTATATTTTGACAGAGCTATAATCATTGACAAAACTATCCCTCATAACAGACCAGATATTACACTAGTAGATAAGCAAAACAAAATGACTTACATAATTGATATCTCCATCGCCAACACAAACAATTTACAAAAGACATATACTGACAAAATCACTAAATATACGGATCTTGCACAAGAAATAAAACGCCTTTGGGGAGTTAACAGAGTAGACATTTGATTAACTTAAGAATAAAATAAAACTCTTTTTCCACAACGAAACAGGAATTGAAAAAACATAAAAAGAAAAAGACAGAAAATAAAATGAAAAAATACAACCTGAGTCTGTAAGCACTTTTCGAAAGCTTTGCTTTCACCATTCAGCAGCCAAGGAGCACCTCGAGAGACTTGAGAGAACTGAATGCTTTGCTTTCATCATTCAGTTCTCTTGAGGTGCTCCTTGGCTGCTGAATGATGAAAGCAAAGCTTTCGAAAAGCGCTTACAGACTCAGGTTGTATTTTTTCATTTTATTTTCTGTCTTTTTCTTTTTATGTTTTTTCAATTCCTGTTTCATTGTGGAAAAAGAGTTTTATTTTATTCTTAAGTTAATCATCTGCATTATCCACATAAGATTTTTAGACAATTTAGAGTAGACATTGTTCCTATCGTTCTTTCTGCCACTGGGGTTATTCCACACTCGCTACACAAAAGCCTGTCAACACTAAATTTAAACCCACACTTACACAAAACCTTACAGAAAGCTTACACAAAACCTTACAGAAACCTGTCACATAGTAAGGAAATTGCTACACCCAAACATCAATACTCCCACGAGTGCGTAACTTTCCCTCCCTTGGATTTGAGTCCCTTGGGCTTGGCCCTCTTTTGGGTCCGCCTCTGGGATTGGCTTCCGGACTTGATCCGAGTTTGGCTTCCCCAAACAACAACAACAACAAAAATAATAATAATAATAATAATAATAATAATAATAATAATAATAATAACAACAACAGGGGGAAAAAGCAAATCTCAAAGAAAAAAAAAATTTAGTAAGATTGGGGTTTAACATATGAGAGAAAAAGTAAAGTTTTTAAATTCTTTTTAAAGATGGCCAGGGACGTTAAAACGACTGGATTCAGATAAAATGGACCACCATCTAAACTCCAGCAAAGAAAATGAAGCGACGTTGTTAATTACGTCTAGCTAATGGAACTCTAATGGATTACGCATGACGAGCAGAATTGGAGTGGTAATCACATTACTAAAGGGGACGAAATAATAAGGAACTATGGGAAACCTTGTAAATAAACAGTGATAATTGTAAGACATAAATTTGTTAATGGTAGTTATACTATTTGGATTAAATAAATAAGAGACTGAAGCTGATTTAGAAAGCTTTAGAAAGATGCACATTAACCATTTCTGAATTCGGAAAAGCCGGGTTAAATTAAAATTGGGGGCTGATCCCCAAAATATAATTCCAAAACATAAGGAAGAATGAATTAGCGAAAAGTAAAGTAGAAGCAAGGAGGAAGAAAAAACAAACGAGAAATTATACCTAAATTTTGGCTTAGTGTTTAGGAAAGTGCATTAACATAGGCAACCCAAGACAAATCCGGAGAAAGATGTAAGCCGAGGTATTTAAAAGTTGAGGTTGAAGAAAGTGTTTGAAAATTATAAGTTCGGTTGGGATTGATCGTTTATTTCGCTGGTGGAAAATCATATATTTGGTTTTATTTAAATTGAGGGTTAGAGAGTTACTCGAGTCCCAACAACTTAAAATAGAAAGGGTTTGTTTAATCTTACAATTTTTAGACCATAAATTAGGAATAGACGGTTCAGCAACAGAAAGAATAATATCGTCTGCTTAAAGAGTAATTGCAATAGAAGACAGGACTAAAGAATGGAGCCTTGAGGAACCCCAATATTTCTTATTAGAGTTTTCGAAGAAACGTTAAAAAATGATAAAAAATAATGTCTATCAGACAAAAAATTAGTCAACTAAGAGGGGGCCCATAAATATTATAAAATGAAAAGAGTTTAAAAAGCAAAAGAGAAATAGGAATTCAATCAGGAAGACAGATACCGCAATTTTGTCGTCAGACACATTGGAACTGAGGAACTCAATCAGATCAAACTAAGCGATTTCAACATTTTGCTTTGAGAACGGAAAATAATGGCATTAACATTAATGTGATTAGAGAGACGAAAAAATAATAATTTTTCGAAAATTTTCGAAAAGACCGATAGGATGGAGATGGGACGATAATTAAGATACTTAGTAGGGTCACAATTTTTATGTATCGGGACTATTCTTGATATTCGCAGACACTTAGGGAAAGACCCTGTAACTAAATAAAGGGGAATGCAGAGATTAGATGATATATTAACATAAACCCGAAACAATTCCCGGGACAATCACAGACATCCAAATCCATGGTAGACGTCTCATTGGAAGTAGGAAAACGTACCTAAGAAAATGGCCACTTGATCAATCACTTCAGTAATAATTTAGTTTCGCAAAAATGAATTTCAATTTAAGACAGACTCAATCAAACAGTCCAAAAACAGTGTTCTGTTAAGTACCGGGTTTTGCAAAAGTTCTGTTACACATGTGAGGACCTCCGCAAAAATGACATAACTAAGTGTGTGATAGAGTTAGACAGCGTTTTTATTGTCAGAATTGATTTTGGTGTATACACAATGCATATTAATCGATGTAACCGCCATCGGCGGCAAGCACACGCTCTAGGCGAGGTCTAAAGGCCCGACAAACGTTACGGATGTAGTCTTTCTTCATGGCGGTCCACACGCGGTTCTCAGATGCTTTCAGCTGGTCGACGTTGCTGGGACGGATCTTGCAGGCCTTGCTCTCGATATGCGCTCACACGCTGTAGTCAAGAGAGTTGAGGTCGGGCGACTGAGGAGGCCAGAAATCCTTAGACCAGAAGTTCATATTCGACCCCAACCACTCTTGAACGGTCTTGGAACTGTGGGCTGGGCGCCGTCCTGTTAAACGACGTAGTTCGCATTCCTCGTCACCTTTTTCACCCAGGGCAAGATATCCTTGTAGTTCTTGGTCAAAATATCCTTGTAGTCGGCCGCGGTAAGCCTATAACCGGTTGGGAACCAGATTGGCGGCATTTTCATGCCATTCGACGCGAGCATCATCACTGAGGCCGGGTGCTTGGTTGTAGTCACGTAGCGAACCTCAGAGGTGTCCTGGCCGAAGCTGACCACGCGGTTGTTCTGCTTATTGACGACCGGGTCGACCGTGAAGGTTTTTTCATCAGAAAATATGACAATGCGATTGCTATGGCTCTTCAAGTCGTTGAGAAGGCGACGACAGCGCTCCCAACGTTTATCTCGCATGCCATCCGTCAGCAAAGGTCTTGCCACGCGCCACAAACTCTTTCCACCCTCTTCCTTGATGGCTCTGGACACCGTGGCCACAGAAGTCTTCTTTTTCTTTGCGAACTGTCATTTTGAGAGTCGGGTCACCTTCGAAGGTTTTCTGACACCAACACGATTGATAACGCGAGGTCTACCTCTGCACGTGGACGATCTTTGAGGTCTTCCCCTTTCTTCAGCTTCTCTGCGACTCTGTGGACAGTCATCCGGCTGACGTTGAGCTGCTTAGCATGTCAGACTTGTGGCCCGCGCGAAGGAGCGCAGAAATCTATATCCGAATCGCATTCATTCCGCCTATATACGTTTACATTACGGTATCGCCCAAGTGTAACAGAACTTTCGCAAAACCCGGTACGGTTCTACTGTAATCAAATTCTTAACTGTCGACTATTCTCTCCATGTAGCTAGCTGTTTCGTCGAGTGGAGTTTTGCTTTACTTTAAATGTTCATGTAAGGCCTAATATGGTAAAAGATCACGTCCTAAAGCAAACTTCCTTTTTGCTTCTCAGAATACTGATCAAGACGAAGAATTGTCACCACGATTCGAAAGGAAGTTGTTCGCTTTGTCACCCAAAGTATTTCCCTCAACCGAACTCAAAAAAAAAATCTACTAGTTGCCATCTGGTGTGTTTCTCCCTTCTTTTCCACCTGCTGAATGATGAGAGCTTCGCCCTCGAAAAGCGCTTCTAGGATTAAGTTGTATTTTTCTTTTTACTTAATTTTTGTTGTGGTTAAAGAGTTGTTATTTACTTTGTCTTTAGTTGCCATTTGGCAAAACACTTTCCGCCTAAATCTCTGAAAAACATCTGGAAATTACTCTTAATTCAAAGCCCAGTTTGTAAGCCTATAGTATTAATATACACTGATGTTCCATAAATTAAGAGATTTGCAGAATGAGACCTTTCCGCACAGCCTATCAGCACCAAACTTTATAAGGCCATTCTGCAGTGTGTTTTTGAACTCGGTGCACAAACTTCACAGGGTGATAACATACTGAACATTTTTTACCTAAGAATGGATGGTCCAAAGTTCACCATTATATTGCTACAGGGAAAAATGTTGGAAATACTCACCCATTACCAGTTGAATTATGCATGAGGAACAATTGCGAAAATCGTTAGAACATGTATCAATTGCCAATCGCATGTGGTTTCAACCTGATGGGGCCCCTGCACATTTCAGCATAGGTGTGCGGAATTACCTCAATACAACTTGCGTGGCCATCTAGGTCTCCTGATTTGTCACCTCTGGATTACTTTTTCTGGGGACACATGAAGAGTCAAGTTTCTGAGAATCCTGTTAACTCAGATGAGGATTTAGTTGCCAGAATTGCACTTGCACCTGGAAATGTACGTGATATGCCAGGCATTTTTGAAACTGTTCGCCAATCAATGCCTCTACGATATCAGGAATGCGTTACTGTTCGTGGTAGCTCCTTTGAACAGTTACTGTAATCAGTTATCAATAAAATTGTTAACTAATTGTTGGTAACAGTTTTCCCTGTAGCGATTTAATGGTGAGCTTTGGACCATTCAGACCTCTCCCCAGGCCATTATGAATGGGTTGCGCCACACGACAATCTGCACAACATTGCATATAATATTTTTTGTTTTTAATTTTTGTCCGCCCAGTTATTTTATTCCGCCATCCATCCAATATTTGGTAAAAAAAAAAAAAAAAAAAAAAAAAAAAATGTTACATATGTTACCTTTTATCTTGTGAAGTTTGTGCACAGAGTTCAAAAACACCCTGTATAGGACCTGTAAACATCATTCCGTCTAAAAATCTACAAATTCGAGTCAATAGTTAGTAATCTCTAGCTAGAAAGAAAATTAGCAGCAAGCACCTGCCACCTAATAGGAACAAACTTCCCAGCATGCTTTGTGCGATGTTCTCTCGCTAGGGGCTATAATTTGAGTATTCGATGGTTGTTGCTAATGGCTCATCGTGTCCATTTAGAGAGTGAAATGAGAGGACTAATAACTGGACGACTGGAAGCAGGCCATCCCAGGCTGAAGTGTCTCGGGCGCTGAACGTCTCAACTAGCATCATTTTAGGACTATAGATACGGTTCCGACAGGATGGAAACACCCGCAGACAATTTAATCACCGTCATCAAAGGGTTACCACGCCTAGACAAGACAGCTACCTTGCTCTATCTACCCATAGAAATAGGAGAAGCACAGCCAAGGACATTGTCAGAGAGCCGTCAGCAACCACTGGGGTTAATGTTTCCTGGCAAACGGTCATACAGGAGACCGATGAGATACGTCCCGTTAATCCAGGGACAAAGTAGGAAATGGTTGGCTTGGTGCATCGAATATGCAGCGTCGACATAAGGACAGTGGAGAAGGGTCATGTTCTCGGATGAGTCCCAGTACAGCCTGGCTTCTGATCCTGGATGTGTTCACATCTGGAGTGAGCGTGGTACAGAGTCCAGCTCCGCTAACATCATTGAACATGACCATTATGCCGGCGGCGGTGTGATGGTGTGGGCAGGCATCATGATGTGGACAGAGGGGGCCAAAACTAGCCAGATGTACGGGGATAGTGTCCTGCCACATGTTCGTCTACTCAGCAGTGCGGTAGAACCAGATTTCCTCTACATGGACGATAAAACACGTCCGCATCGGGCTGGCATAGTGGGGGACTACCCTGAATATGAGGACATCTGGCGCATGGGTTGGCCAGCACGATCCCCGGACCTAAACTCCATCGAGCGCACATGGGACCGTCTTGGAAGACGTGTTACGGCACGAGTACCACCTCCGCAAACGTCATTGGTCTAGGAATGGGATGTCATCCCCCAACCCATTGTTGGATACTCAGGTTTTGAGTATGCTAGAATGTTGTGCTGCGTGTGTTTCTGTGGGCAGGGATCACATAGCGGACTAAACATCGCCTCGCCTACAGTTTACAAACCTAGAAGTGGGGGGGGGGTTCTACAAGTTTTTGTGTCAGGAATATCCATGCAATTTTAATGTTGTTCCTTCCGCAGCGGTGCTGCCACCTTTGTGTTAATGATTGTGTTTACATGACCTAGAGAAGAGCCTTATCAAGTTTGGTGCTGATCGGATGTGCAGAAGGGTTCCATTCTGCAAATCCATTAATATGGATACAAATGTAAAAGTTAGCAAACGGGCAACCATGTGGATTAAATAAGTTGGATCTTCTCGTTAATGACCTGATCCATAGGATTTCTGCCATATACCTGGGTAGAGTCCTAACCTAACATAATGAAATATCCTAACATTTCCCCCCAGTAAGCTATGTTTGAGAGGTTTCACTTGTTTCTCCAAAGCATCCGTTCCATAAACTTTTGTTGGCAATTGCAAAGAAAGGAGCCCTACCTGTGGACAATCTATATCCGACAACTTGTATTCAATATTACATCATTCAGTTCCTGTTTTATTTGTGCTTATTCTGTAGACAATGTTCTACTTTTCATTTTCCTATACCATTTGCATTGGTTTCGTTCAAGTGTTTTTTCACAATAGTCTCCAGCCTGTGTAGAACAAGTTGCCAATTTTCTGATAATTTTCATATACCATCAGCAGAATCCGCCGCTTGCAAGTTAGATCGAAGCACCACCTGGCGGGAATGTGAGTAAACTATTTGTGGATACGTTGTGCTTGTCTTCTATGGGGGCTCGCAAATTTATCTGAACGATTTTATTTTGTGTATAAATTTTCTGAATTGACTCAAATGTGCCCTGTATGATATACTGCGTAATAGAATGTTCAAATTCATATTATAGACGCCCAGAAGGAACAAAATATTATTCATTTCCATCTGAAAACAGGTTTCGTCAGCAAAGACAACTATGGACAAAGCGAATAAAGGAAAGAAGTATTTCGGGTCTTATGAAATTAAAATTAACACACTGGAAACCGTATTTAATAAGGAAAGAACATGTTCATTTCATTCAGCTCTCAGTCTCATGACCACAAATACTTTGAGAAACTTCACGATGGTAGCGCTCGTGCAGCTTGCAAGAGGCGAATAGTTTATCCGTTATGGAGGAATCGCCCTGAGGTCTGCGCTATGTCATTGATGGTCTCGAAGTAAATCGGCACATAATGGATCTTTCATCTTCCAAAACAAGTTGTAGTCTAAAGGATCTGGGACAAAGGTGATTCTCCATAAAATTACAACAGTACTCCCTTGTTCATGGTAATTCTCTTCAGTATTACATGACAAAAGAGAATCCTCTCAAGTTGTAGGCAACAACAAGTAAGCTGCTTGGCACTTGTTGGAATTTTTGGATCTTAGCAACTCAGCATGGCATCACTCAAGCCCATGATTTCTTCTCGGGCTTGTAACTTTGTGCCAAAGTCTTGTTTAATGCCACTATTTGACAAAGAAGTCTTTCCCCCTCCTCTTTGTAGTGCACCTTTTGAATCCTCACATGGTCATATTGGTGTTATTTTTGGACATCCGTCCAATTGAGAGGCACTGAATTACTAGCCTCTTTTCTAATTTCAATTCAATTGTAAGGATCCATTTCACTCGCTAAATTTTCAAGCCCACTGGTGATCTTCTCTGAGAAGTGACTGCATTTGGCAAGTAAGTGCTCAATCGACGGCACTAGCAGACAACCAGGTCTGCTCTGCTGCTCAATATTGGAACAGCCTTTCAGGAACACTGAATCGCTGTTGATATAAAGTGCCACATCACAAGCTCCCACAAATCTGTGACACATCTGAGCATTACTTCCATGTGTAACGTGCATGTTGATGAATGCAATGTAAACATTTCATGTTAATCCTACTTTAGAATGCACTATTGCAAATGGTAACAATCAATCCATGCTATACCACATATTACTCTGCAAATCTGTGACGTTTGACATAACGAATGAATCATTGTTGCTACCTGTTGCAAACAATAGACTATATTATTGAGTAAACCCTTTTCTTTTTGAAATGAGCTTCATATAACAAAAACTGAGGGGGGGGGGGGGAGAGTTAAATGATCACTTGCCAGAAAAACAGAACTCTTTATACTGAAGAAAAACCTATTTTATACTTACTGCTAGAAATAATGTGCTCCTTTCTGGGTGAAATAAGCCATTTATTGTACACTTCATTTAACACTTATCAGCATATCAGATTCATGTGTATCATATAAGATCCTTCTTCCTGAATGAATTTTAGTAAATGAAAATTTCATAATGGCTTGCACCTTTAAGAGAAGTCTGAAAGTTTGTTCTGCAGATAGACTGTCTAGGTCTGTTAACAGCCAAGAACTACACATCTCTGCTTCCATCACAACTACATACAAGAAAATGGATATCTTAAGAGACAACGTAGCTCCTTACTTTGTTATTAATATCAGAAAATGTATTTGACCCACATTTTTCCAACGTTATGTTTAACAAGTTACCAGATTTTTCTTGGACGATATTTACAATATCAGCAGTGTTACATTGAATTTAAGTTCAATTTCTGATGATACTCTTCTATCAAATACAAATTCTATGGTCACATAAAACTTTGTTTAAAATAAAAGAAAAGATAAAGATATCAATAATCACTTACGATATATAAAAATTTTCAATTCGAACTCAAAATAAAACGTACGAAAAACTTTCATTTTCCATCTCTCTTGTAATCGTGGGGTGGGGGGGAGGGCACCATTTTTTCGGTCCATTTGGACATCACAAGGCAGATGACATCCAAAGGAGCAGAGCTTTGGAATCATGAATTTCAATTGTGAAGCTTCTATCAAGTTCTTTTACACATGGAAACACAGAACAGTTAAATACATTCTAAATGGAACAGCAATTATCTTCTGATATGTAGAGTCGTTCAGACTAGAATTGAAAGTACTCTTTTGGCGATGAGATTCCAGCAGGTCTCACAGTGGAAATGACCTCATGTTCTGAAGATTTCCTCAACAGCAGGAAGGAGAGGAACAGAGAACAAATTTTCCATATTCCAAGGCATTTTTCTTAATAAAATATTCAGTTAAATCAAAAATTCTTGATTGATATACACTTATTACCCTTTATTAATGATATGATGCAAACAAAAAAGATAAGAGTTGAATTTTTCCGTAGAATTTACCCTAAAGGTTTGCAAAATACATTTTAAAAGCAAAAAAAAAGTCAACACATAAAATGGAAATGATAAAAAGCACGCAGAAAGAAACAATTTTTCAATGATATAACACTTTTGAAACTGCAGTAAACAATATTCACCCCATTACAGTATTTCATAAAACTTTTAAGTTGTTGACTCTAGATGGAAAATTTTCCAAATTTTTTTAATGTATGCACTGGATTAAAAAAGAAAATGACAAACATTATTGATATAGTCTTATTATTATTATTATTATTATTATTATTATTAAAACGTAAAAAAACAAGAATATTCTTTACGGAAGAGTATAAATTTTGACATGCCTCAGATTTTTAATAATTTTGGAAAGCGAGAAAGACTATTTTATGTTCCGTACTTATTTAATAACTTACCAGGATGGATACGTAATTTAACATCTTTTAATTTAATTAAATCTAATTTTTTATATTGGAAGAACACAAAAACAATCTGAATGTAATGTAAGCTTAAATTTGGAAGTAAGAAGCTTCATGAAAAGAGTTTCCTTTAAGCTTATATATCTAATGTTATAATTTTGTTTTAGGAATAGTATAAATATGTAACCCGGACTTGTATCCATACAAGCCCAGAAAGGGGCTTCGGATTTTGGGGTCAAATTTGGCCTTTGAAAATTATTGTAAAGTATTGTAAAGTAAATTTAAATTTTGTAAATTTCTGATATAAATGATTCTTGTAAATTTTGTAAAATTATCTTGATTCGAATCGAAATAAATTAAAATTGAAAGAAAAAAAAAATTATTATTATTATTATTACGCAGATAACATCAAATTATATCATGCTGTCAATGGCTGGGATGCTTGTAAAGAATTACATGAGGAATTGTTGCGTGTGCACCAATAGGCCAGAGACAACGGTCTTGAATTAAACGCCCAAAAATCTTTTGTAGTCTCGTTTGGATGGTCCATAACTCCGTTTTTATATAACTATCACGTTCATAATGCCGTCCTCACCAGGACTAACACTATTAGAGATCTGGGAGTGATGTTGGCTGACAATTGCTCTTTTGTTTGCCACATGAACCAGATATATTTGGACATTTCTAGACGTATTGGGATGATAAAGCGATCTATACATTTTTTTCTCTAGTCCAAGAACTCTCAGTATCTTATTTAAAGCTTTTGTTAGTCCTAAAATTTTATATTGTGTTTGGATTTGGTTCGGTGGCAATTTTCAGGTCCTGAACTAAATCCAACGTAAATGTGTCAATTTTAATACCTTTGTGGTAACTCATATGAAAAACATTAACTCTCTATTCTACCAATATAAAGATTTTAACTTAAACCGCATTATAAGTAACAATCTTTTTAATATTTTATTAAGTGTCTTCTATCACAGAATTGCGGTATTTTCTTATTGTCTGCTGTTACATTATTATTATTAAAATTATTAATTAATAATATATGTCTATTTTATGGGGTCTGCTACCTCTTATAATCTTACTAGACTCCTTAAACTGCAGAAATGATTTCTTCGTACCCTTTTGAAACTCCCTAAGCCTCATCCAGTTTCACACCTTTTTGCTTCTTTAGGAATTTTGACTATTAGCCAAATCTATTTTATTCAAATATGTTCTTTTATATATAAATCTATTAATCACATGCTAATCCTTTCATCCCCTATTACCATACGGAAACACTCGGATGTTCATAATTATACTACTCGTAATAAGACTGAGATCAGCCTGCCCTTAATTAAGAATAATTATGAGCGCAGATGTGTTTCATATTTCGGGGTCAGATGCTGGTCTCAGCTTCCTACTAATATATGTTCATTATTTCCTTATGTCGTATTTAGGAAAGCAATTCGAACTTTTTTACTGAATTATCTACCTTGAATTTAAGTCACATTTTTTTTTTTTTGCTTTGTTTGTTATCTTCATTTTAGTTACTTATTTTCTGTACTTGGTGTATTTTTGTTTCCTGCCGGGGACCTAGCTGTCGGCCTTATCGGACATATAGACCCCGACAGGTAAATGGTAAAAATTAAAAGTAAGTAAATAAATAAATAAATAAATAAATAAATAAATAAATAAATAAAGTTTGCATGAATAAGTTTTGGATTTTGTGTATGTGAGCCCTTTTTTATATGACAGATATGAATACAATAATCCAAATCTTGAAGGACTTCTTTCTTTCTTAAGCAATCAGTTCTGAAATTTCTTGCTCCAATTGTAAATGGGCTCCTTTACAGTGGATGTTTATCCTATGTTTTATACTGTCTCTATACAATGTAAGAGATTTTCTTTTTGCTAATTCAGCATGCTAAGAAGACTTCTCTTCCAAAGTAATGGCCATTTCGATTATTGATGTTACGAACAACTACAGTTGAATAACTTTCTTTTCTATGGTAGAAGACATACTACATGTCTACATGTTTAATGGTCTGTTTTCTTTTACAGAATAATTCCTTTCTTTTATATAAACCCTGTATTTTATATTTATTTAGAAAATATCCTGGAGTATTAAATAAGGGATATAGGTGGATCCTGGTTATAACAAACTCCTTGATGTAAAGAATTACTTTTGAAGTCCTGGCAAATTGTAACTGGTTTAATGTTATAAATAAAATTAAAATAAAAAAAAAAAAAAAATTAAAATTAAAAAAAAAAAAAAAAACTCTTAACAAATTTCAATTATAATGAACAAAAATGTTTGGTCCCTGCAATAATCATAACTGTTCGTTGTAACAAATTTTTACAAAACACGGAAAAAGAAAAATCATTTTAACGCTGTCAATTGAAAGAAAATGTTCCCAATTCAATTTTAGGCAAAATTGATGACATTAAAGCATAATTTCCAACAAATAGTTCCAAAAGCTAAAAAAAAAAAAAATAACGAATCATACAGCTGTACTGTCATATTTTGGAAATAAATAATTATTTTACATCGATTTTATTTTTTTTATCCCGGTTACAACGAATTTTCTTGGTGATTCCATCATTCATAAAATGGTTTCTGAGCAAATTTAGCAGATGAGGAACATCAAAAACTGCCCAAACTTTTCGATTTTTGTCAAAGGGATTCCAGAAAAAGATTTTTTTCTAGGATCGGATGACCATCTAATTGGCTTCAACCTATCCGCTTGTTATAACGACTTGCACTTGTAATTACTGATAAGCAGAAGTGCTTTTATATGAAGATATCACCTCATATATAAGGGAAAGTTAAACCAAAATGATTCCAGTAAGGAAAACAAAGTTACGTGTCAGGCTGTAAATGACTACCACCACATCGACTCATTCACTAACTCACTTAAATTCACTCACCAAACTTTAAATTGGATTCTGCAAAAACCACATATTCTTTACAATAATTGTAATCTTTTTGTATTATCCAAGTTAAATATTGTAATGCTTGTCTTTTCAATCAAACAGACTTGGGATTTGCTATTTTAATACTTTTTCTTGACCTTCTTATCGCAAATTTTGACATGAAAAGATGTGGTGCGTGTTTTTTTTGCCAAATCATTTTGCACTAAATGAGAGGGATATGTGGAAGCATTTTTGAGCAAGAGAAATCACCAATGCCACTTAAAAGCTGAAGAACAGGTGATGGCTGTACTCCAATATGTCTGCTGAAATCATCTGCAGCAATTCAGTAGATGATTTGAGTAATTTTCAGCAAAACTTGGCGTTTATTTCTGATGATGTAAAAATTTTGAGGAATATGAAGGATGAATGCAAACCATTTGTACAAATTAAAAGGGCAAGCAGTAACATTTGTGAAGCCATGTGCAAAGAGGTAGCAAAAAAGAAAAAAAAGAAAAAAGGCAGGGCCACATTCTGGAGTTACAGGAATTTCTATTCCAATTTATTCTAGTGGCTTGGTGCTTTGTCAATTTGTTTCTGAAAATAAAATGGTGGATTTTAAAGAGTAAAAATAAATTTATGTCAAGTTTTACTTCAAACAGAAAAGCTGCTGAAGAGTCTCATAGCACCTGATGAATGTCTGTTGATATGTCTGTAAATAAGCACAACACCTGAAAAACGGAAAAAGTGCTAGATGCTAAACATACCAATGCAGGAAAGAATCCACGATGTTAGTGAAGAGGTAAGGCATGGAACCATTCAGCATATTTATATTGTCACATTAAAGTACGAGGTACACTACTGTGAAATAAGCTTTTGAATGATAAATAGAAAACCGGTCAAGTTCATGTCTGCAGAGAGCTTAAAAATAACATAAGAAAAATTCAAATTTCGTCTTGGAGATCATAACCATTTTTTCTTATGTTCCAAAATTAATAGTTGACTCAAAAAGGTATCAGGCTCATGCCATTGCAGAAATGCAGAAATAATTGTAGGCAGTATTGACCTAAGGTTGCATAGAATCATGGGAAAAATCACTGCATCTACTGTATACATGGAGACTACTTTGAAAATAGTGACACAAACAATCAGCAGCTTCAAATAATGGCCTTCATAGCAAATAAAACTATAAATATAGATAAGAGAACATGCGAGTCCGTCACAGAAAGAGTTTTGCATTGTTGTTGCACGTTTAAGCATTGTTGGCGCCGGCTTGAAGCACACGCCGGAACTGAAAAGTCACCTGACCACTGTTGTCTGAGCAACAATTGTTATCAATATGTGAGTTTGTCACGAACGTGCGAACTTTGCAACAATATGAATTGAATGTGAAACTAATTACAGCGCAAACTGTGCGCGCATAAAATCTTGTAATACAATATGCCAGAAACTGTGGAGAATAGGATATAGTTACCGTCAAACTGCGTCATTGGTGCCATTTTCTTACTCTGACATCTGACAAAGATTTTCAACTCACAACAATACAAGTTTCATACAAACAGCAGAACTTGTAAGGTACCCGGTCATTTGGCCGACGGACATTTGGCCGAACGGACATTCGACCGAACGGACATTTCACCGAACGGAAATTTAACCGACGGAGAAATGCCTGCATTTCACCGACATTTGGACATTCGACGTACAGAGATGTTTTCGGCAATATAATTCATTTAATGGGAAAAAAAAATGTTTTCAGGAGATTATTTCATATAACAAACCTTATGAGACAAATATGCTTAATTCTTTCTACTAAGCAAGCATATTGTATGGACCTAGAAAATTATTCTTTTTTGTATGTCTTTTTAAATAAATGTTTGTTTTTAGGTAGGTTAAGATGGGAAGGTTAAGATGGGAACCGGGCAAAATGCAACTCAGGGTCTTGTATTATTTAATAATATCAAGTCTTTTCTTGTATGTCTTTTTAAATGAATATTTTACTTCTATGAAATGAGATACTCATTAGTGATGGGCAATATTTGATATTAGTATCGTGGTATTAAAAGTTTATTCCATACACATCAGGTTTCTATCCTGCTTCATGAGGAGACATTAAAATTCGAATATCGGATAGTATCAAAAGCGAAAATTCTGACAGTATTGATGACTCTAAAATATGCGATACTGAAGTATCGCCCATAGGGATGTGCGATATTCTTCGACATCGATAAATATCGTGAAATTTTGGTCCTTAGTCGAATAATTCCAACTCGATATAGTCGTAACTATATCGAATTTTTTTATTCGATTATTTCGATTAATTCCGGCATTTTTTTGTTTCCATTATTAAACCAATCCGAAAGCTCATCCCCGGGAAAAGTCAGAGAATTTTACAAAATGTCAGAGAATTTTACAAAGTCAGGAAAAAAATGAGAAATTGGAACGAAAAATTTGAAGAATGTCACTGATATTCTATCTAAGTAGATTTTTTTTTGTGCTGGTGATCAGAGAAAATTACGTGATCAACTAGGAAAAGTCAGGGAATTTTACGAAATCGTTTTGCTAGACACCCTGTTAATTTCTTTAAAAAATTAGTCGTTTTGTGTGATTTAGTCGAATAACTTTCCAAGCCATTCGAATAAAATCGCCGATTACTAAAATTTTATTTGATTAGTCTATTCGACTAACGGCAAATGAATATCGCACATCCCTAATCACCCATCACTAATACCCATCATGATTTTCATTAGGTTAGATTGATGAAGAGATTGTTTTCTATACGGTCCATGTTTTCGGCATTGAAATCCCATTAATGTTTTAAATTACATAATTACACCATGTACTATATATGTCAGATATTTGGGTAGAGTGTCCATATCATTGAAAAACTCTGAAAATGAACTCTACAGTGAAAAATGTCAAAAATACTCAACCCATTACTGATACTATCTGATTAAGAATTTTTATTTCCACTCATAAAGCAGAACAGAATTTTTTGATGTGTATGAATAAATTTTTAATATATGATACTGGTATCAAATATTGCCCATCACTAATGAGTATCTGATTTTCTTGAAGAAAGACCTTGAGTTGCATTTTGTCCAGTTCTCATCTTAATCTACCTAACGTTGTGAAAACAAACATTTATTTAAAAAGACCTACAAAAAAGGAATAATTTTATAGAGACCATACAATAGGCTTGCTCCTGAAAATGGAAGCAACCGATATTAGAATTTTTATGACTCCTCTTAAAGCAGGACAGAAACCTGATGTGTATGGAATAAACTTTTAATACCACGATACTAATATCAAATATTGCCCATCACTTATGAGTATCTCATTTTATAGAAGTAAAATATCCATTTAAAAAGACATACAAGAATAGAGTTGATATTATTAAATAATACAAGACCCTGAGTTGCATTTTGCCCGGTTCCCATCTTAACCTTCCCATCTTAACCTACCTAAAAACAAACATTTATTTAAAAAGACATACAAAAAAGAATAATTTTACAGGTCCATATAATATGCTTGCTTAGTAGAAAGAATTAAACAGATTTTTCTTATAAGGTTTGTTATACGAAATAACCTCCTGAAAACATTTTTTCCCCATTAAATGAATTATATTGCCGTAAACATCTCTTTACGTCGAATGTCCAAATGTCAGTGAAATGCAGGCATTTCTCGTTGGTTAAATTTCCATTCGGTCATATGTCCGTCGGTGTAATGTCCATTTGGCCAAATGTCCGTTCGGTAGAATGTCCGTCGGTCAAGTGTCCGTCGGCCAAATGACCGGGTACCAGCTTGTAATGGCGTCGAACATGTCGGATTTTGTGCCTGGAAACGACAATTTGCAGACACAGGATACGGAGATAAGCGAAACCGCTATTCCACACGTATAATTTTTAAAGACTCATATGCACATTTCTTTGACAGGGTCAACTTCTTCAGTGCATGAGGGTTTATATAGTTCTTGTACAGAGACAAAAACCAATCAGCAAAATTTACAAAAATGTAATAAAAACAGGATCAAATAATTTAAAAATGAAATGGGCTAGTGGCATCCAATCAGCTATCTGCAGCTATCAACAGCGTCATGGTTGGTTTGTTTTAAACTATTTCAACAGCGTCAGGAATGGTTTTACTAATAATCTTTCAGAGAATATGAAGAATTTTGAATTTCAAAAAATATTTGCTCCGATTTTTATTACTTCTTTGTATATTTTGCTGATTGGTTTTTGTTTCTGTACCAGGGCTATATAAACTATGACAATTGTTTCCTTCTCACCCACTGAAGAAGTTGACCCTGTCAACGAAATGCATATACAAATCATTAAAAATTGTATGCGTGGAATAGCTTGTTTCTTTATCTTGTGCCTTCCCAACTTCATTCATATGGAACAATTCCATAAAGTCCATCTGATAGGCAGTAATATACGTGTCAAGTTCCAATAAAAATTGAAAAAATTAGACACACACAATCTGAGTTAAGAGAATATCTTTTGGTTTAAGAAATCAGTCTAAAAATATAATTTAAAAAAAAAAACTTACCACTTCTGTTGGTCGATAATATTTAGGATTTACTTTAACTCGAACAATACCAGTTGCAGCTTCTTTACCAACTTCATCTACACCCTTTCCTTCCCAACTAATGGAATAAAGAATAAAATAGTACTTATTTACATTTCATAAAAAAATATTGTAATAAACATTTTCTATTTTAATTTATTCATTTACAATAAAATAATTATATTAAACCATATCCATCACTTCCTAATTATTAAAATTACTTAAGAACCTGTCATTTTCCTCCACTTGCAGATCAACACTCATAAAATTTCCCTGATCCCATTTGAGGGAATTAAAATGTTCCAAATGTGGATTTAATAGGGATGGCAGAGGAAGAATGCGTTCCTATTCAGCAATATAAAGAATTGTTGAGAGCCATGGCAACAAAAATAAGCATCGACAACTCAACATTCAGATACATCTAAGAAGTCTAATTATTATTTTTTGCTTTGACAAAGGATAGTCTCGATCTGAAAAGCCAGCTATTTTCAGGGTCTTACCCAACAAATTTTAGACTCAAGGCCTCGATGTAGACAACTATGACGTAATAACAGTAGCCAGCAAGGCCAACTAGAAAGATAGGCCCCGAAACTCGAAAGTCACGTGATTCGCTTAGTTCGTTTCTCACCAACCGCATGGGAGAGAAGATGCTTCAAGTATGAAAGCGATTGTTTTCAAAGTCTTGTGATTTAAGTAAAACTGTGACAGAAAACACTGCATATACTGAAGAATTTAATGGATTCCAAAACAAAATAAGTATCATTCCCAGTTAAATAATACTTAATCAATCCAGGCTGGATAAAAAATGGGTTTAGAATAGGCCTATCTGTTATAAATCAAGTTTTAAACGAGGAACAACTGCTTTTCAGATGAAAGATTTTTCTATAGATTGTATATAGATTGTTGTAGATCACTTTAATTTCTTTCCCATTCCCCTGTCCCCCCCCCCCTCCCATTTTGTGATTATGTCTACCGTATTAGGGCTGGATATCAGCTGAATGGGTCGATTGGACCAAATCGGGCCCTCGTTTTTTGATAGAAATTGTTAATTTCAAGTACATGTACTATTAAATCTCACAATCCCAAGATAAAGATGCTAATTCAAAAAAAAACATCTGCATATACCCTTGTATATGCAATATAAACAAAATGCATGCCACTGGAGGGGTCCTGCAGAATATGCCCAAATCGGATCCTGTACCCTGCAATGACTGGATCAGTTGCTGATCCACATGGTCATATTTCAAGAGGGACACTTAGCTTCTCGAAATATATGAAAAGCAGCAAGTTACATTTATTTCATGAACTTATCACATATCTTTAAATTTTATATCCATAGGAGCCATGCCTAGAAGGAATACTGTAGCTGAGTGTACGTCAAATTACGATTTGAAAAAATCTTACAATTTGAATTTCTGATTTTAGTGTATTACTTGCTTCAAATAAATTTACAATTGTAGTTTAACAACCATCAGAAATATCAATTTAATCAAAGAAAATCACAACACAATCTCAATCTACACGCAAGCAATTTACACCAAGTAAAATGTAATAAACCATTAAGGAATGACATAACCAAGTACCGAAAAGCTAAACTAAACCATATCTTTCAACTGCCTTATATTAACATTGAAAGTTTCTAATGGATCATAATGTTACAATTAAACCACATACCTTTGAACCAATTTGGATTATCTTTAATTTCATGTTACATTCATTCATGACCCATCATTCAAGTTCTTTGATATATTACATGCCCTATATTAGCACTGAAAGTTCCAATGAAGCATAATGGTTCCACTAAACCAGGTGCCTTTGAACCAATTTCGACTATCATTAATTTTATGTTATATTCATTCATGACACATCATTTCAAATTGTTTGATACATTACACCCTATATTTTAGCAGTGAAAGTTCCAATTAACAATAATGGTTCCACTAAACCTGGTTCCTTGAAACCAATTTCCACTATCATTAATTTTACTTTTTATTCATTATGACACATCACTCCAAGTCATTTTATATATTACATGCCATATTTTAGCATTGAAAGTTCCAATGAACCATAATGGTTCCACTAAACCAGGTGCCTTTGAACCAATTTTGACTATCAAAAATTTTACGTTATATTCATTCATGATACATCATCCCAATTTGTTTGATATATTACATGCCATATCTTATTATTGAAAATTTTTGGGTGTGCCAGGGTACCATTAGAACACGTGCCATTGTTTCGATTACAACCATTTTCAAAATGGTTCATTCCTGGAACCATATTTATCAATTGGCGAAAATAGTAATTTATATCCACTTCTATCTCGTCATCTTACGATTTGTTTGATATATTACTTAATATATCTCTCCATTGAAAATTGCTAGGTGGGATCGTGATGGTACCATTTGTGCACATGCTACTGAACCGTTTAGATAATATTTGTGACTGGTTCGTGCCATGTACCATATTCATCGATTGACGAAAATAGTAACGAATAACCGCTTCTATCTCGTCATTACGATTTGTTTGATATATCACTTAATATATCTTCCCATTAAAAATTGCTAGGTGGGTAAAATAGAGGTACCATTTGTGCACGTGCCAATGAACCGATTTAGATAATATTTGTGATTGGTTTGTGCCATGAACCATATTCATCGACTGACAAAAACAGATTTTGAAAATCTTTCATAGCTTCGGAGGAGTTACAGACAGACAGACATGATAGCATAAAGTGACTTTCGGTACTTAATAATATATTGTATATACAGTAATTGATTATTCAAGAAGTTATTTTATAATTTAAGATAAAACTTTTCCGGAATTCAGAAAAAAATTAACTTGTAAGCCATCTTAAAAATCTGTTCAAGACTTGCCGTTTATTTACGTTAGAAATCCTTGGGACTAAGTGAATCATGTGACAGTGAAATATGGAGCTGGTTTCAGGGACCTGTCTTTCTAGTCGGCCTTGAGTAGGCAGTGAGCAAACGACGCTCGCTAGAAGGGGCTTGAATATTCATAGCAATGGCAGCCTCCTATCACTACACATGTTTACATATCTGCTCAAACTGCTCTACATAAAATTTTAAATTATAAATTTTTGAATCTTAAAACTCAATCTTGAAGATTTATTTTCTCAAAGCCTCCATTTGTTGCTGACAAATTTTCCAGCCAACTCTAATAGATACATGAATGTCTAGCAATAGAAGGCTTGTATATTCTGATCAAAATCCTTGTGTACGCTGAAGAAGGCAGCGTGGCTGCCGAAATGCGCATACGTCCAATTAAAGGTTTTATGTGGATCAGTGGTTTCCTGTTATCTTTATCAATATTCTGATTATAAACCCGCAATCACGTGTTTGCCCATGATCAACACAATTCCTCATGTGTACTAGCCGTTCGTCATGACGAATCTCTACCCAGTGCTCGGCGTCTTAACTCTGAGCCCAAACACTTCAAGGCTTAACAGCATTGACTAATTTAATATTTTAAGAAATATTTCTTCGAATTAAGAACTTTAGTTGCGTTTTTGTCAAAATTTAAAAAAATTTATTAAATATTATTTCATAAAATATGAAATTTGACTTAATCCGAAATTTACAAAAACATTTCATAATAATAAAGTATATTTACATGTAAAATACACCGAGGGGATGGGCCAGGCTATAATTTCGTATTAAGCGGATTGTACTGCATTTCACAAATACAATAACGATTCACAATCAAACATTTAAGGCAATGGGGCACATCGTGTAGTATCTGTTTTGACCCTGGCACAAGTGTCCTATCAGTTATCAGATTTAAAGCATTAGCTATCACGTACCCTGCAGCACTAGAGACATTCCAGCAGAATATAAAATTAAAGTACAATAATCTACCCAAATTTCATTGTTTTTATAGAAAAATAGTGTGTAAAAATTATTTTAATATTGAAATAAGCACAATTAATTTAGAATAAACTGTGAAATATGTTATGAAGTCAGTTCCTTCCTTGAAGATGAGGCAGGGATCGTATTGTACGTAAGCCTTCTGTGGACTGGTATCGTGTCTGCATGGTCTGTGGCAGCATTGTTCCAAAAACCAGAATCAACAAGTCACATTATCCCTCGTGGACATTTTGCAGTTAAACAAGAGCTTATTAAATAGGAAGAAGCACAACAGGGCAAGCTGGTGCATGTATGCAGAAGATTATAAGCATGCAAATCAACATTCTTGCTGACGGCATTTATTTTTCAGGAATAATCGGAGCTGCCATGAAAAAGTGTCTCAAACTCTTATTGTAAGGTTTATTATCTTGGCTTCTTTGAGATTACATTTCGCAGGTTGCTTATAACCTTAAATTGCCATTCGCTCAGCATTGGATTTAACATTATCACGGTAACATCTTTACTACTGATATCATCTTCAATTTATAAACCTTACTACAACAGAACAGCGAAGGTGCTTCCCTGAGTGCTTGGGTCAGAGCAAGGTGCTTCCCTCAGTGCTTCCCTGAGGACTGATAGTACATATACATACACCATCTGGTGCATAACGTCAGAAACATTCTGTAATGCACTCTATTGACGGATTTCACTAAGCTCTGCCCATTCCAAAATGGTGTCTACATTGGGATCTTGCCTTTGGCAAACCATAGCGCAAATATAACAACAATGGGATGTTCCAGGAGGATAATGCGCCATGTCACTGGGCCAACAATACTCACGAATGGTTTGAGGAGCATTCTGAACAATTCCAAGGAATGAATTGGCTACTTAGATCGCCAGACATAAGAACCCCTATTTAATTTACACTATCTCCAAAGTTTTACGCTAGAAATGGGTTTCCGACATTTAGAAAAACAATCCGTAAGCAGTAAAATGTGTAAAGAACAAAGCTTTCATTTCTATGTGGCTAGCTATGTCCATGCTAGTAATGTGGAAGAAGCTGAAGATAGATTCGTTGTCAACGCATGATGCTGGCACTCGATGGAAAAAAAAAAAAAATGAAATACCTCACACCCTCAAAATAACATTTGTGGAAGTAGATAGCATTGGATTTAAATAACAAAAACAAAAGACAGAGAGAAATGAATTTTTTTCTAAACACAATTGCAACAAAAAAACAGATGTATTTCAAAGCATTTTTAACATATTTCAGCCATTCATAGCAAATTTGCAGATTTGTTGAAATGTAATATTAGCTGAGCACAAGTTTCTGAAGTAGAACTATAAGTGAATTTCAACGGGAGCAAAAATAAATATTTGAGATAAAGAGGTTTGAGATGTGGAGGGTTTCTTTCAAATCAAAATTTTCAGGTTAATAAAGGTACTGTGAGAGTATAGAGAACAATACGAGATAAAAACGTGTATAAAGTTATCATGTGTCAGTGGACCACTAAAGTCAGAAACGAACAAACTGCGCATGCTCAAATACATGTATCTCATAAGCAACAGAGACTTGTCAAAGAGCTTGAAAAACTTTTTTGTGATTTTATTTATAACGCACGAGAATCGTCTAATTTTAACAAATGTCAAATTTCCTGGTCTTCGTACGAAGATTTCTCATAATGAATAAATCTTAACTCTCTAATGTACAATGCCCAATTCCAATATGAAAAAAAGCAAATAAAACATGACTGAGTAAATATATATTAGCAAAATTAAAAATAATAAATGCATTTGAAGTGACTGAAGTAAAATTATGTACAATTTATAAATGCCGATCTCGTTTTTGGTCGTATATAATTTTTTAATGAAATTGACACTGGCAACATGCATCATAATAGTTGGGATGGAAGGAAAAGACAGCACCGGAAGCCTTAGAAGTGACATGAATATTCTCAAAACTTTTGGAGAACATTAAGTCATAACGTTTCCCTCTTTAAATGCTAACTGCAATGTGTGGCCAGTCATTTACATGACAACCTGGGTCGAGGCAAGGCAGTGGGTCAACATATGCACAATAGAACAAGCCAACAAATTGGAAGCAACTTATGTCAGCATGAAATAGTCAGGAATCTTGGATTTCCATCATCTACAGTTCATAATATTACTAATAGGTACAGGACGAGAGGCAATACCACCATTCGTAAAGGGCAAGGACGAAGACCAATTCTGACTGCTCGTGATCTTTGAGTTTTCAGAGGTCACTGCATTAAAAATAGACATTCAGCAGTGACGGAAATTGCAGAATGGGCTCGAGGATTCTATCAAACACCTTTATCGTTAAATACTGTTTGCCACTACATCAGAAAATGTAAGTTGAAGCTCTATTATGCAAAACGAAAGATGTTCGTAAACACACTGCAGCAACATAGGCGCATGGCTTGGGGGCACACTCCTCAGAAGAAGACTGATGCCCAGTGGCAACGTGTTTTGTGGTACAACGAATCTGTATTTATGGTTGTTGTTGGCAAAAATCGTCGGCATGTAGTTAAGACCAAAGAGGAAAAGGTCAATCTTACCTATTACCGACGTGCTGTACAGAAGCCAGCTTCAATAATGGTCTGAGGCTGCATGAGTGCAATGTATTGCGAAACTTGCGCATCTGCAACGACACCATTAATGCAGAAGCTCATATTGGAATTTTAGAAGAACATATGTTACTTCTCGGTGACGTCTTTTTGGAACCCGTCCCTTTCTATTTCAACAAGATAATGCTAAACCCTACACCACTTGCGTTACAGGACAGTGACTATGCAACAGACGAATTCAGGTGTTAAATTGGCCTGCCTGCAGTCCAGATTTGTCCCCAATAGAGAATATATGGCAAATTATTAAGAGAAATTATTAAGATGACCCTGAACAGTTCAACAGCTGAAAACAATTGCGTTCCAGGAATGGCAACAAATTCCCATTGCAATAGTTCAGAAATTGGTCTCATCTGTTTCTAGATGGCTACAAAGCGTGATCAGAAGGACGAGAGATATCAGCCAATGGTAATTCACCCACTGTCCCAACATTTTTGGAGTGTCTTGCAACCACCAGTTCGCAAAAAAACTAATATTTATTGCTATTAATTAAAGTTTTGGTTCTGAAATGTTTAATACCTACCCAATAAACTACTTCTTTTGAAATAAAATAAATTCATACGTCAGTGCATCAATATTTTGGCTGCATCGTGTGTTTTCACCCTGTCCCAACTTTTATGAAAATGAGGTTTGTATTTAAAAGCCATGCATTTTGCTGGTACACGATATAACGAAAATGTTTGGAAAATAACGAAGGAAAATAATATTGAATTCATAATGAAAATGCAGGGAAATAAAATTTTTTCGAGATATCAAGGTTTGACCGTATAAGCATAGACAAGAATGATATTGGCTATACGCGAATAAAATTTAAAAAGTAAAATTTAAGTCAACGATAATGATCATGAAATTTACCCTGGACACCAATCTCATTCTTAATAGATTTTTAAGCATACGGTAAGTCCCACCAAATTATGGAAGCTCCAGCAATGGGATTAGCGAAGGAAAACAATAAAATAACAAAACTTCAATTTAATGAAAGAATTCCTCGCTGATTCCTTCCTACCTGCTGCACACCACCGTTTCTTTCAACGGTTTCTTTTCCCATTCGTAAATGATGCATGCATGCTTTGAGCAGTTTTGCTCACGCGGAAACAAATGAAAGGTAACTTTATCTCTTCCATATAGGCTGATGCTTTGAGAAACATAGCAACTTTTAACCTTTGTTACTCCACATGAATAACACAGTAGTGTATGGGAACAATGAGTGTTTTCCCTGGTATGGCCTCCATCTTGAAAAATGTAGTCATTTTTTAGATCATGTGAAATCGATCAATAACTTCAAAAATCTATCTTTATGCCTTTTGATACTGTGTTATAAAGAATGTAAATACAATGCATTTTAATTTTTAGATCTCTTGTATTCAGAAAAATGAATGGAATGAAATAACACCTGTTGTAGGGACATTAAATTCACTTGTGATTTCTAGCATAATCTAGCACGACTCGATTTAACGAGTCACTGAAATCTGGTTCCCGACTACCATGTTTGACCGGTCCATACTCTATTAATTAAAAGACCCCATAATGTAAATTTTGTCTCATTCTACCATCTAGTTCTGTTCATACAACACTGAAGTAAACATGCAAGTGGAGGAAAATAACATGTTTTAGTCAAAATGAAATTTTCAGGACCTTTGTTGTTCAATACAATCCTCAACTATGCAATGAGTTAATAAACACTACAGCAATCAATAAGTAAAATTTATAAACTTACACTATTTCCCTTCCAACATGCCTGAACGCAGATTCGACAAATTCCCGAACACTGTGGACCTTTCCAGTGGCAATAACAAAATCATCGGGTTTCTCTTGTTGTAGCATTAACCACATCGCCTGAAATATTAGGATACTTTGCCTACAAGATTTAAAAATTAACTTATCTAGCAATAAATTATAATAGGAGCTCGTAAATCAAAAACCTCCTCAAAGAAACTTAAATCTCTAACCTTTAAAAATCATATTTGCAACAAACCTCAACATAATCTCTTGCATGGCCCCAGTCACGCTTTGCATCTAAATTTCCCAACTCAAAATATTCCATTTGACCTAAAACTATCTTGGCCACAGATCGTGTAATTTTTCTTGTGACAAATGTTTCTCCTGTAAAACAAAATGATTATTCGATAAAATTTCAATAATTATTTTTAAGACTAACTTGATTGTTATATAAGGTGCATTCAAATGAAACATACAGCTATACAGGCTGAAACGTCATCCTTTTAAAGCTATTTTCAGTGGTCCAAACATGAGAAAAGTCATGAGGGAGAGTCCAAATTGCATAGAAGATTAGCAAGAACATGCATCTGACTCAATTTCAGGTAATCTTCTGTGCATTCCCTTCCATCCTGCAACTCCACACACAATTTAACACTATGCTGTGTTTCAAACAGGTGTCCCTGTAAATTCTTTATTTGCACTCAGACTTCCTTAGACAAGAACTGAATCGCAGATCATTTGCCTGACGTGGACGTTTCAATGATACAATGCTGTTGGAAAGGAAGTCCCCTTTACCATACAACGTGAAGCCTTATGCCAACTGAGCCATGTAAAACATGCTATTTCTGCCAGTATGAGCATGCATATCGCTGCCATCTACCAACCACTGCATCAAATATTTGGCTAACACAGCACTCAGTTGATGTTTCATTTGAACCATATTTATAAATTAATTTATTCTTAGAACTCTCACAAAATGGCAGATGTACAGGGGATCCAAAAGTCAGTTCACCTAAAGATATACAGGGCAAGTCAAAAGTCTGTTACCCCCCCCCCC
>JAHWFO010067393.1:152559-192849 GCA_023313115.1 Rhysida immarginata
CTCGAACTTTGCACCTTGCAATTTGTAACCATCACAGGTAGAGAAAAATTTCCAATTGTACAGTTGTAGAGCTCAAAACTATGATTTTAACAATAAAAGATTAAAAATAAGCATAAAAAAAAAAAACAAACAAACAAACAAAAAAAAAAAAAAACAACTCACTACAACAAAACGAAATTTCAGTGCTTCAGTGCTCAAACTACATTGAAGTTCATCCATAAGGCCCAGTTTGTTGCGTTGAAGAAACTCCTGATTTTGTTAACCATGTTCTGTGGTCAGAGGAAACACTGGGTGACTGTGATGATGGAATGCCTTTTAAGTTTATGGCATATCATCATCTCAGATGAGCCTTCTTGTTCTCAGTTTTCTTGTAGTGGTCAGAGATGGGTCTGGAGTAAAATCCAGCCAATGAGTTCAGCATGAACCAACTGTCATACATGGTGAATTTTATGTTATGTTGTGGGATGCCATTTGGAGCACTAGGTGATCAGAGCTTGTAAAATATGCAGGTAACATTAATGCAGAAAATTACATCACCATATTGGAGAAGGGTCTTTTGCCAATATTTTCCAGCAGGATTCTTGACAAAACTCCATTCTGTTCATGGACAATGGTCCTTGTCATACTGCTCGAAGAACGCAGGCTTGGCAGGCACAATGTGCACCCAGAAACTACCATGGGCCAGTCAGTGACCCGATATGAATCCTACTGAACATGCATGCAGTATGCTTGATCATGCCATGGGAAAACATTCACAAAAACCTGCTTCCCACGCAGAACTTTTCAAATGTTTGTGTACAAGGTGGATCAAAATTCCACAGGCTAAGATCACCCAACTCATTGATTCCATGCCCAACCTGGTCTGCAGAAAGCAAAAGGTGTGGCAACAAAGTTCTGATGTTCATGCGTAATCTTGCGCATAGTAAATCCTTTTTTAATTCTCTATTGAATGCAATAGTTCCGCTTACATGATTTGGAATATTCCCTTGTGAGAAGCAGGAAAAAAAGCAATGAATACGTTTGAGAATTACTATAATGCACGTTATAGTGCTTAACTGAAGAACGGTTTACTTTTCACAGAATGTGTACATTTTTCTAACAACATTGGTAAATTAAACAAATTTCCCATTATCTTAGTGCTAATTTTCATCCGCCCATATTATGTTAATTTTCAATAAGAAGAAGCATACCTCTTCGAGGACTTTCATGATTAAAAAGAATTCCATTGCAAGCAAAGATATTATATGCCTCTCGATAATTTACAATAATCCAATAAGCATATAATTTTGCAACACCTAAAGCAAGAAATAATAAAAGTGTAATATTATTTATAAGTACACTAGCATAAAATATTATAAGTGGTAAGGTTATTTATTTATAAGTACACTAGAATAAAATGAAATATTACTATTAAGAAAATGGTATGGTTAAGTTAGGGTACAGTAAAGCAGATGAAAAGAATAAATAGAAGAAACTTCTTATTCACACTTATTAAAACCTATAAATGTATCTTGAAAACAAAGCCAAAATTTCCTTGTCAGATGAATAAACAGAAACAATCACTGAAATGACAAATTATTAGACCCCCCCAACCCCCCACCCCCCCCCAAAAAAAAGTAATTTCATAGCTATAATATTGCAACGAACTTTGATTTCAAACGAATTTTGATCTGACGAACTTCAAACAAAACTAGCATATAATATTGAATATACAGATAAGTAACAGTATAGTATACAGTATATGCAATATAGAGTATATTGGTCTACTATAATGTACAAGTACAGTATTATTAAACATCTAATATACTAATTCTCTTATCCGTCGGTCCGTCCATCCGTCCGGCCATCCAAGGCCAACAAAGAAAGTTATAATAATCCGTCCGAAGCCAGGGATTGTTGTGGCAAGACAATACTCAGTCATTATTATTTAATCAAATAAACTGAAAAAAAAAAAAATAATTCTCTTGGTCTGTCCAAAGCCAAGGATTGCTGTGTGGTAAGATAATACTCATAAGGGCAGTATCTTTTGAACAGGAATAGGTAGCCAGTTGAAATTTTCACAGAGTATGTGTTATTATGGCGGATTGTCTAACAAATAATAAAAAATGTAAAAAGTTTTTTTTTTTTTTTTTTTTGTTTCTTTGGTTGTTGTTTTTTTTTTTTGTTGTTCTATCGTAAAAACGGTTATACATACAAGCATCAAACTTGGCATGATTGTAGTTCAAACTCTAAAAGTATTACAACAAATAAAGAAAAACTGGCGAAGTGTGAGTTGGACTTGCACAACGCCAAACATAAAATCTTTTTACAGGTGATCTGTTAATTTAATATTTGAAAACTTTTTTGTTCAAAGCGCTTATTTTATAAATTTCGACACTTAAACTATTATAGATTATATGTCTATAAAAGCCGAAATCGAGAACACAGTGCCACACACCCCCCAGAATCTGGCATATTTTGGTAAATATGTTATATGGTAGTACGGAAACCTCGATGCACGAGTCCGACTCGCACTAGCCCAATTTATTTTATATGCAGATGAACAATAGCCTATATTGTTGCAGAATATAAGTTTTGAACACCATTGATGTTCCACTTTCATTTCTTTACCCTTCAACCTGTATGGTTGACACCCATCATGCGATGGGTGGAATTTCTAGTTATATGCTAATTTCTTTTGAAATTCGTCCAATCAGAGTTCGTTTTACTATCGTGAACTGCGATTTTCATTGAACTTTCGGAACTGAAGCCCCAATACTTCAAAATAATAGACATTGGTATCAAATGTTCCAGGAAATTAAACACCAGACATGCCTCAGCAAGTATGGGAGGAATTTGAGTATCAAGTGGACTTAAGATACCCTCTGTATTCCAAATGAATTTAAAAGTCTCAATAATCACAAAGCATATATAAAAATTTTCGATTCGAACTCAATAAAATATACAGAAAACTTTATTTTTTCCCTCCCCCTGCAATTGACATAGTCGCCTTTCTTAAGGATACAATGACGTCACTGTTTCCAATGGAGTATGGAGAAGTTTCGGAATCTAGGCATCACACATTGCAACAACCTGCTATGGAAGCTACAGGGCATAGCATTTTATGTAGTTTCATAGCAATTTTGATAACAGTGACAGCAATACACAAGGGCTGTTAGCAGAATTAAATGATACTGCAACTTGTGCAATATATAGCCGTTGAAATAGGATTTTCTGTGATACACAGCACCGGAGTTTGTACAGGTTCTCCTCGGCTTACTGCAGCAAATAGGCCTATCTCATTCCGTCAGCGCTTAGCACATCTGTTATGGTTGTTCTTCATGAAGATCACCAGAATTAGGCATGTTTAGAGTTGGAGCAAAATCGAGTTTCAATGAATTTCATTTTAATTCATAATGAACTTAAAATGGCAGGATTGCAAAAAAAGCATGGCGCTTTAAAATGAACTGAGCACACGACGCTGCTCGCATTTGGATACCAAAGGTAATCCACTGCTTCTTAATCAATTCCGATTGTAGAAATCTATGAAAAGTGAATTCTTACTTACAAGCCTAAGCACAGAACAATTTAAAAGACATTCTGATAAAAAAACAGACTAGCAAACTCTTGTAATATGTAGAATCGAAAGAGACTAGCACCAATTTTCAATCTCCAGAGGCATTTTTCTTAATAAAATATTGGGATAAATCAAAAAATTTGAATGATATATACTCTATTAACCTGGATTAATGTTATGATGCAAAAAAAAAAAAAAAAAACAAAGAAAAAAAGTTGAATTTTTCCATGGAGTTTACCTTTAAGGTGTGACATTTCATGTTGTTTGAAGTGTTGCATGAGTCCAATGGGAATCTCGTGTTAGTTATTTTGTTCTTTTGTTTTTTTTTGTAAGTTTAAAACTCGGATATTGGTTGTCTATTAAAATGTGTTTTCCAACTTTTTTGGAAGTTATGCTCAAATTTTATTTTGTAATAAAATATAGTTGTATAGTTTTTAGTTTTTTTAATTGTTGTCGTTTAAGTGAAATATACTCCAGACAACAATTCCTTGTTGTTTTAAGAGTTAAAGCAGCAAGGAATGTGATTGTTGGGAGCTGTTATTGTTGCTGAAGATTAGTTTTCTCGGAAGCTGTGATAGCCTCCCTGGAGTATATTGTTGTATATTAAAGTCTTGACGACGAGATTCTTTTTTTTTTTTTTTTAGTGAGAGAGTGATGTTATATTTTTTAAGAGAGTGGGGTGCCGCTCTTTTATGCAGCTGTGACTGTGCAGCCATTTTAAGTTCGAGTGTATTCGACAGAACTTTTCGCTATGAATAAGTCCGAAAATATACCTCGGCTTATTATTACTGTGAGCTCCATTAAAGCGGTTGTTTTATTTACCATGTATATGTAATTTATTGTTGGCTGGAGAAGAAGAAAAAAATAGAGCAACTTTCGTGGTTTGCGAAGTTTAGCGTTCGAAACGCTCATTGACCTTCTCACGGAAAGAAAGCGTCAGGATCAGGTATTTCTCAGTAAGCAGCTGTGTGTTCCTGCCCATTTTGATGACGACTTTTATGGTGAGTGTACTTTTTCTTATTTATTCACCCTGACGTGTTTTCACAAGGATTTCTCCCCGTTCCCGGCACAAGAGACAGTAGAAACTCTGTGTTATTAAGCAGTGGAAACTTCGCTCCCATATATGGAGCATATCAGCGTCTTTGCCTTTTAAGAGAAACGGTCCGCATTTGTGTTCCTCCGTGCTATATAGATGTTTATTATGTATTCTGCCAGTTAATGTATCTGTATTAAGTTTAAATAGTATTAAGCCCTGTGTTCAATATGTGTGGATTAATGAATCCTGTTGGTGGAGCTAGCTGTTGATGCCTTCCATTGTGTATGCACAATTCTTTTGAGCGAACTTCGCATTGGTGACGCGCACTGTTACTGTATCGGGTATGCAGGTTGTGCAACGCGTTTGGCATTTTGCTTATAACAGTGACACCGCAATTAACACATGTGGTAAAGCGCAGCAATCTGCACAAAACCATTTAGATAGGGGTTTCTGTGGTCCCCCCCCCCCAAACGATCTTATAGATGATCATTGGCGAAGAAAGGAGCCACACGACGTTCTCCATGTTACGACGTCGACTGTTAGACGAAGGTCCTTGTGCAGCGTGCTAAAGCGTGTTATCGCTCCTACATTGCGTATCACCCATTAGAATTCATTTTGCTTGGTGCCTACATTGCGTATCACTCATTAGCATTCATTTTGCTTGGTGCATTGATCACAGTAAATAAGGCTCAGCTAGGTAGTTATTGCCCCTGTTATATGGATGTTAAGTGTATCAATTTAAGTTCTCTGTTGTTCTGTAAGAACAGCACGTGTTCGCATCAGCTGTTGGCTGTCACTGTCTAACTTGCATGATGAAGAGGGCCCTCTAGTGTGTAGACATAGTAATTGCTCAGCTGCAATAAAGCACTGTATTTTAAGATTCACGTAATAAAAGGTTTTGTTTTATCTTCAAAATTTGTGTGTCAAATCAATTAGCCGCCCACGAATGATATCAGTCACGAACTTTACAATTCTGCGTCTCTCGACTTTAGTCATTACCTTAATTTCAAGATTAGGGGGGGGGGGGTGCAGTATTGTTACAAAGGGGTGTTTAAATACAGCAATGATTAACAAGCTACACATACATACCATATGGAGAACGTGGATAAAATGGCGTCGTTTCTTTTTGAGGGATTTCCTGAACTTTGCCATATAATTCACTCGTTGAAGCTTGATAAAATCGTACCTGGTTTTCCATCTTGCAGGTGCGAATAGCATCTAAAATTCTTAACGTTCCTAAAGCATCAACATTTGCTGTGTATTCGCTCAAGTCAAATGAGACCTGGAGAGAAAGATTTCCATTTGTATGCCTTTCATGCATCCTGATAATCTGCCCTACACTACAAGCACAAATTTACTAGTTTTGAAAAGATTTCATATTTTCAACTTACTTTAACGTGACTTTGAGCTCCTAAATTGAAAATTTCAGTTGGTTTGACTTGAGTTATGATTTTTACAAGGCATGAGCTGTCTGTTAAATCTCCATAATGAAGTTTCATCGCTATTTAAAAAATGGTTTTGAAAATAAAGGAAGGATAAATATCAAGAATGAGATTTTTTTAAAATTCAGTTTTAAAAATTAAATCAAATAAAATGATATATTTACATCCAGGTTTGTGTGTTTGCGGATCATCGTATAAATGTTGAATCCGCGATGTGTTAAAACTACTTGAACGTCGAATTATGCCATGAACCTAAGTTTGAAAAGCCAAGCCCAATTATGTATATAAAAGCAAAATGGGAATAAAGCTTCGTTTTATATTAAAAATTCTTACTTCATAATCCTTTGATAACAGAAGTTCAGCTAAATAAGAGCCATCCTAAAATAAAATATACAATAATGCTATCAGCTGAAAAAAAATTCGGGTCAGGAGGGTTAAGTTTCATTTAGATAAAAATGCAATCACACTCAAGAATTTTCTGAATATCAGAATACTTAAGAATATTATCTTCACTCTAAACTAGCAACGGGTGTTACTCTTAATTAATAAAATCTTTTAAGCATTCCAAGAAGGAGCTTTAATGCGGTGTAGTAGCAGTTTTAAATTTGAGAATACAAACATGATTATAGAATTGACTGGTTTGTGAAGTTATGGATAAACAACATGTGTTTGGCAAGCATTGAATGTGAGATCATCGTAGGAGAGCCATGGAGCAAATAATACCGAAATTTGTGAAATTTTCAAGATTAGCTGTTGTTAAGTGTTGAAAGACTAGATGGTCAGCCAAGAAACCAGATCTGCAACTTGTCGTGGAATAGTGAATACTTGAGCAGAACAGAAGGACAACACTGAAGCAAATTACAACACATCTAAAGCAAGGACCCTTTCAAAAGATCTTTGAATGCCGTACACTGCATTGTATGGGATATGGAAGCCGAAGGCCTGTTCACACATCTTTGCTATCTACAGGCAACAAGAGAAAACGTCTCCATTTCACACAAGGATTCGATAGTCGATAATTGGAAACAAGTTACGAGAGAATCGGAAAGTAATGGGAATTTGCATTTCACAAATTAATTGTATTTTGGAAAATAAATATATTTATTGCCCTTGTTTTTAAACATAATTGCTGTATTTGTTTATGCAGCGGTCCCAACATGCAAGCAGTTTTACTTATACCCATTTCAAGACATTGCAAACCCATCTTCGAGCAGTCATTTTCATTTCATGGTGAAGCTGACCTCTAAGGAACTTCTTTAGCAGACTGAACAGATATTAATCACATGGAGTAAGGATCATTTTGAAGGGACTTCCCATTACCAGCCTGAATCCAAAAAAGAAAGCATGGTGGGCAAACACAATTCATCATCGGTGAGAAAAAAATTCAAGGCTGAGGAAAGTGCTGATAAGGCACAACTGTTTGAGATAGACATGGAGTTGCCTTGAATAGCAATGGTGTTTTGGGATAGGCTTGGCATTATCCTGTTTGATTTTCTTCCCAAAGCGCATGGTGCAGCATGAAATGACTGTCTGAAGGTGACTTCACAATCAGCCAAATGAATTTTTTAACACTGATTACACACGGGGATTGCTGCATAAATCAATGTGAATGTTATGCTGAAAATAGAGGCAATAAATAAAATTTCCAAAATACAATTTGGTTCGCTCTGAATGTTTGAAATTAATTTATGAAACGCAAATACCCCTTATTATCTGATTCTCCCTTGTATGTGGTGCACAATGCAGATAGCCGAATGAGAATTTGGTGAAAACAGCATTAAAATATAAACCCCGAATGCATTACTACAACCCTTCGAGCTGATGGAGGCATAGTTATGGTTTGGGGTAGGTTTTTCAGGCATGCTTTGGACTTTATAATTCGTGTTGATCAACATCTGAATTGCACTACACATCTAAGCGTCTCTGATACCAAGTTCAGCCTGTCATGTTGACAGTTTACCCCAATTAAGATGGCTACTTTCAACAAGATAAAATGTCCTGTCATAGTGCTCATATTCACATGGTTAGTGGACCGGCTGTTCGGTTATTATAAATTCCCTGGCATGTTCACTTCACCTTTGTAGCTGTTTGACTCCGATGATGGTGTAATACCGTAGAACATACAGTTATACAGTAGAACCTCTTTAATTCGAACCTGTTTAATTCAAAAACCTCTGTAAATCGAATTTTTTTTGTTCCCTTGGAAAAAAAATCCATTATTCGAAACCTCTTTAATGCGAATTCCCTTGAGATTCAAATTAAAGAGGTTCGACTATATATAGTTTACCCTATCGCTCTACCTTATCGTTGTCTTCCTTTATTTATACTTGGACAGATGGACAACACACAAGCTAATCCTTTTTTATGGCTCCTTTTTTATTTGAATACATTACCTTTACGGAGGGTGGGGGTATGAAAAATGTTGCAAAGTGTTAAAAAGGGAAGGGTGGGGGTTAAAATTTTGTCATTTTGGCGAACATATTTTGTGAATGACCCCTAATGAAATGTCAATACGGGAGAATTCAATCCTCTCTCAAATTTCGGGAATTTTCAGTTTCTCAATGCACAAGATAATGTAATTTATTAGACTCATTCTAGTAGGGAGGCAATGATAACACGGGCAACAAAAGTATTTCGAGTTCTCCTTGCTTAATCGCGTTGCTTCACAACCAAGATAAATCTCCAGGTGGTGAACACTTGGGGAGAATTTATTACCATCTCCAAACCGAAATACCGATCGCAGATTTCGTTTTCATACATTTATTCCTGAATTTTCAAATTATTTCAAAAAAGTCACAATTTATAATACGCGCTCTCTTGTTTCAAAATTATGAGTGATAAAATAATTTCCTTTCGTTAAAGCTTAAAACTTCAAACGTTTTCATCTCGTTACATTATTTTACCGGGAAAAAAATGGATACACGAGGTAATTTTTATTTTCTATAGATATTACTGTACGTATTTCCTCCAAATCCGCTATATTGACACGAGGAGGAAAGAGCATTTTAGCCGGTAATCAACTTTCGCTTTCAGAGATCACTACTACAATCGGAGTGCTCATGCGAGAGTTGCGCAATGAATAAATTCTAAGAAGCTGAAGAAGCATTTAATAGTGTTTACCTAATAGGCTGTTCATCTCATCGCTGTTTCCATTGCTTACCTGACCAGTTATGCCCGTGATCAAGGCGATTTTTCTTGAACAAGGCGCTTGATAGTTGCAATCGCCAGCACATGCAGCCATGTTGTTTACTGATGACGAGAGGTAAAAAACGGGCGGGGACGTCATCGCATCACGTGGTCCAGCCGGATCCTGAGCAAATATTCCTCACAGCTGGAAAGTAAAAAAATGCTGAAGAGAAGGAAACCGCTGCGAAGGAAATCTGGAAAAAAAATATAAATATATATAAACTGAACGAAGTTCACGCTGCAGACGTGAGGAGAATTTAAACAGGCCTCTTATTATTACTAATGTTAAAGCAGGCTTGATAATAAAATGTAAAATGAACCACTCTATTCTGTGAATTATTTAGTTCACATAATTAATTATCTTGAAAAATGAACCAGTGATTTAGATGACAAAATCAATAAAACTGAAAAAAAATAGTCAAAAATTTAATAAAAAAAATTGTCTAAAATTGTAAGCTATATCTAGCAGCATACCGAGGCGAGCCGGTTTTAAAATTTTTCAAATTTAACGAGCCGGTTGTTAAAATTTGACAAATTTAGCGGCTCATTATACAACCTTGTTTTAAAAGTTTTGAATACTAGATGTGATATTTTTTTCCTCAAAAAATTGAACAAAGTTTTATGCAGAAAGGAAAAACACCTTCCTACACTGCCCCCCCCCCCCCCTTATACAGTGTTGCGCCACCCCTAGGAGCTATAACAGCATGAATTCGCCGTGGCACCACGGATTCAATTAGCCACTGGAAGCATTGTCCCGTGATGTTTGTCCATGCGGATGCAACAGTTGCTCCCATTTGATGCTTATTGGATGGTGGTGGATCCATGCCTTGAATAACCCGTTCCAGCTCATCCCAAAGATGTTCGATTGGATTCAAATCCGGGGAATGTGGTGACCAGAGTAGTAAGTCGAATTCATTATCGTGCTCCTGGAACCAGTCCATGATGCACACGGAGTATCCTTCCAATGGGGGAAACACAGTAGCCATGAAGGAATGAACGTGGTCGGCAACAATGTTCAGGTAGCCCTGACCATTACGGCGTTGAAAACATTCCCAGACCATTACAGAGCCTCCACCAGCCTGAACAGTGGAAACCAGAACCAGACAGGAGGGGTCCATTGCTTCGTGCTGTTGTCTCCAAATTCTGCGTCGGCCATCTGCATGGTGCAATAGGAAACGGGATTCATCCGACCAGCAGACCTTCTTCCAGTCGTCGACGGTCAAATGTTGGTGATCACAGGGGTAAGCGTAGGACGTTTCTTGCGGTTTTGGGTGGAGATCAAAGGTACCCAGACTGGCCGATAGGCTGTTGTAGCCCATCATTGCCAAATGTACGGCGTGTAGTGCGTTTAGAGATATTATTCTTCGGTTCGGTATTGTACTCCACGGTGAGTTGACGAGTCGTGACTTTTCTATTCGCACGAACAAGCATTCCCATCCTATGCTTACCCCTTGTCTCTGGCTGGTTGTTTTTTGGTTGTTTAATCAGTCCTTTGTTTTCCCCATGGTGACGGTCAAACCACTTGCAGTTGGCAGGTGTGTTCTCGCTTTATATTGGTACCGATTGTAGCATGACCAATTGATACTTAGTAATTGCTATGCCAATGGATTTGCATAGTCATGGGTGTTCCTAGTAAACTGGCCACTCGATGTATTTCCTTCTGCTTTGTCTCCTCTCTTGATTTTGCACAAAACAATATGCTATAAGCACATAACAGATCCCAGGGTGCTTCTTCTTATTTTTACATTAATTCACTAAACTTGGAAAAAATTTTTATGTTGCAAAACACGCATAAAGGTTCTTACATTTAGAATAAGACATCTGTTTTTTAGTAGATCGCTTATTGCGATTCTTGAACGCAGTAATTTCTTAAGAAAATTGCCATTTATTTATAATAATTTTTAATTAAAATAAAAAACAAAACAGAAAAATAAGCTTTCTAATTTTAAGAATCCAAATGCCTACAGTTAGGTAGATGACATTCCCATTACCTAAACAAATAATCTTTTAAAACGAGCTTTACAACTTTGAACGGGTGATTTATGCAAAGGACCTTTAGCATCTAAATATTGCGTCGGATAGAAGACAATGAAAGGTTTCTGAACTCCATTATTTTTAAGAGATGACATTTCATAAAGACAAAACTGACAGCAGGAGTACGAGGTCTGTTCAAAAAGTTCCGAATTCATTCACCTGACATTGAAATATTTTTAGCATTTTTTTTCGCAACGCCTACGTTAATACTAGGAAATCTATTTTATCACTTCCTCCTAGAGAAAATATTTGGAAAAAATAAAACATTCTTCCGTCGAGCCGGAATCGAACCAGCGACCTATGGATAACAAACATCACCTACAGTCCACCGCTCTACCAACTGGGCTATCGACAGACACCTGATAGCGTTTTCCGAACACTATTATTTGGGTCTAGTGGGTAGTAAAGGGGTCTATGTTCAAAAAGTTTCGGAATTGGTTATGTTTATAAGAATTCATTCAATTTACAGGTCATTGGTCTTCATCTCTTTCAAAGTACACCTTTCCCAAATGAATATACCTTTATCATTCTCCCACCGGCGTTTCCAATTTTTAAAGCAATTGGCAAATGGTTCATTTGGAATCGCCTTTAGTCCTCTCCGCGAATTTTTCTTGATCTCCTCAATTGTGTCAATCTCTTGCTTTCAGTTTGAGGAATAGGAAAACATCTGCTGGAGCCAGTCAGAGCAGTACAGGGGGGAGGGGGTCTGGAGTCATTCCATGTTTGGCCAAAAACTCACGAACTGAAACGCTAAGTGAGCTGACAACCATTTCTGATTGTGCCAAAGTTCTGATCTTTTTCTACTCACATTTCCTCTGAGGCGTTTTCAGAACATTTCAAAAAACTTTGGAAGTCTGCCCGGTAGGCTATGTCTGTATCTCGGGAAAGCGTTTACAATACAGGGTGATTATAAAAGAACTTCACACTTTTAAAAATTTATTACATCAAAGCTATTCGGAATATAGACACACCACATACGGATTCTTAAAGAAAAACTCTTTGGATTGGTCGAGCAAACAATAACCTGGAACTTGCAAAGTGGCCACCGCGGAGCCCCGATCTCACACCTTGTGATTTCTTTTTATGGGGGTGTGTAAAGGACAAGGTCTTCACCCTACCCCTTCCCCGTGACCTAGACGAGCTGAAAAAACTCATTACAGTAGCGATACGTGGGATTGATGGAGACATGTTAATGCGGGTTTGGGACGAATTCGACTACTGCATTGATGTATGCCGTGTCACGACAGGGGGGCATATTGAACATCTTTAACTGTGTCACAATAAACTTCAAGAGTTTTTCTTTAAGAATCCGTATGTGGTGTGTCTATATTCTGAATAGCTTTGATGTAATAAATTTGTAAAAGTGTGAAGTTCTTTTGTAATCACCCTGTATTACGCTGGCTAATCATAAACAATCCTCTCCACAAAGATGACACAATCAACAACTTTGCTATAGTCCATCCAGCCTTAGTTTGCGCGATATACAGGTATTGGACATTGAAACTGAAACACCTGGTAGAAATCCAAAATCTTTATTTAATAAGGTGTTGGGGCACCTTGGCCAGCCAGCACAGCAGCAACACGTCTTGGGAAGGATCGGTAGAGGTCCTGCACAGTTTGCACCCCAGACCATTACTGATCCACCCGTTACTGATCCACCTCCGTGTTTGACTGTGGGTGCCAAGCAGTCTGGGTTTGTAGGCATCAGAGGGGCTCCTCCAGACGAATACCCTCCCTGTTGTTTGGAAGACAGTGTAGCTGGACTCATCCGAGAATATGACGCGTTTGAGGTCATCCAACGTCCAGGTTTTATGCGTCCGGCACCACTGAACCCGCTTGGAGGCATTTGTACTACTGATGAAAGGCTTCGGTATAGCAACCCTGCCATGGATGTTGGATTTATGCAGGTAACGACGGATTGTCTTCGTGCACGCAGGTTCCTGGAGGTGTGTATTCATTTCTGCGGTGATTTCTGCTGCGGTGGTTTTCCGCTTTCGTGCAACAATCCTGGTCAATGTCCTGACGTCTCTTTCCGACAACTTCCGTTTTCCCCTGCAGTTGCTCCTCCTGGACGTGGTTCGTCCTTCCTGTTCATATGCACACATCACCCTGGATACTGTAGCACGTGAGACATCACAAACTGTGGTAGTTTTGGACACAGATGCACCTGCTAGACGCGCCCCAACAATCTGCCCTCTTTTGAAGTCGGATATGTCTCCCATTATAGCGCTCTGCACAGACAATTTGAAGCTTACTATCGAACTTTTCTACTGGAGTGACTACCAAGACCTCTGACACGTGATTCATTGATATGCATACGATTAATTACCTAGCAGAAGGTTCTATTCAGCCCTGGGGGTAACCAGTGCTATTTGCGAAGGTGTTTCAGTTTCAATGTCCAATACCTGTATGATGGACATGTTAATTGTTATATATTGTTTAATTTCTGTTGTAATAATGTCCAACAATTGAAACGGCCATCACATTTCGCGCAAACTAAGCCTGGATGGACTATAGCATTGATGATCAAATTAACAACGATAACAATAAACAATAATATGCCTGTAAACATTACTACCTAGTCATTACGTCATGATTGCACTACTAAAATATTAAATTGAATCGGTCATTTCAAAAACCGCATAAGTCACCCAATAAGAATTTTTCGGTCTCATTTTTTTATGTTTTGTTCTGAAATATTGTTATCTTTAAAATTTCAAAGAGATTTGAAAAAATTAGCTGGAATACGATTTTTTAAAGAAAAAGCAGCAAAAACTATATTTGTTTATAACTTTTTAACAAATGGAAGTTTTTCAAAAATATTTTGGGAATTTTAATTCTCCATTAAATACTACCAAATTATAATAAAAGTTTTAAATTTCACGACATATTGGTTTTTGAGGGGCCCGCTTCAGGAATTTTTTCCACTATTTCCTTCTCATCCAGAAAGTGATCCAAGGTATCTAAAGTCGCTGACTCGCCTAGTGCCGAGTTCTGTGTTTCTTGCTTCTGCATACTCTCAGGCCCCTTTTCCTTTCTTGATTTTGCACAAAACAATATGTCATAAGCACATAACAGATTCCAGGGTCTTTCTACTTATTTTTTACAGTAATTCACTAAACTTAGAAAATTTTTGTTTGTTGCTAAAATTCACATAAAGGTTCTTACATTTAGAATTATACATCTGTTCTTTAGAAGATCAGATGCGGTTTAGAAGATCGCTTATTGCGGTTCGTGAACGCAATATTTTCTTAAGAAAATCGCCATTTATTTATAACAATTTTTAATTAAAATAAAAAACAAAATTAAAAAATAAGCTTTCTAACTTTAAAAATCCATATGTGCTACAGTTAGGTTGATGGTATTCCAATTACCTAAACAAATAGTCTTTTAAAACGAGCTTTACAATTTGAATGAGTGATTTATGGGAAATCTATTTTATCACTTCCGCCTAGAGAAAATATTTGGAAAAAATAAAACATTCCTCCGTCGAGCCGGATTCGAACCAGCGACCTATGGATAACAAACATCATCTACAGTCCACCGCTCTACCAACTGAGCTATCGACGGACACCTGAACACATTCTCCAAACACAATTATTTGGCTCAGTACACTAGACGGTCTAGCGGGTAGTAAAGGGGGTCAGTGTTTAAAAAGTTTTGGAACTGTTTCTTTTTTAAGAATTCATTCAACTTATAGGTTAGTGGTCTTTATCTCTTTCAAAGTACTCCTCTCCCAAATGAATACACTTTTATCGTTGTCCCACCGGCGTTTTCAATTTCTAAAGCAATCCTGAAATGCTTCATTTGGAATCGCCTTTAGTCTTCTCTGCGAATTTTTCTTGATCTCCTCAATGATGTCTATCTCTTGCCTTCAGTTTGGGGAATAGGAAAAAGTCTGCTGGAGCCAGATCACAACAGTACAGGGGGTGAGAAGTTATTCCATGTTTGGCCAAAAACTCACGAACTGAAACGCTAAGTGAGCTGACAACTACGTGGGGAGATCAAAAAGTAAGTTGCACTTCCACGGTACGGCCATTTATTACACCACCTATACAAAAGCAACACGGCTATAGCAGCATACAATGTAGGTTCACTTTTCCACATAGTCCCCAAGAGACCCTAACCATTTATCCGAACGATCAACCAACGTTTCGATTCCGGATGCATAGAAATCTCCTCCAGCGTTTTGTAACCACACGGTGACAGCCGCTTTCACCTCCTCATCGTTTCGGACTCGTTGTCCACCGAGTTCCGTTTTGAGCTTACCGAAAAGATGAAAGTCGCATGGCGCTAAGTCGGGACTGTATGGAGGATGTTGCCAAACCTCCCACTTGAATCGCTACAGCAGTTCGCACGTTTGGCGGGCCTTGTGAGGTGTTGCGTTATCGTGCAACAAAATCACACCGGCGCTCAATTTCCATATACAGCAGTGATTTCACGATGATTATCCGTGCATTTCACCCGTTTGGTCCATAGATTGCTGCTCGCACCTCAAGTTTGAAGTGGACATCCAGTTGACGCGCCATTGCTTTTAGCCCGCTAGTCACACAAAACACGACGGGAAACCACAGCAACCGTCCTATCCGACGTCTGCGCAGTTAATGCCCCTTTCTCCGCTTTGCCCAAGATTGCGACACACAGCGCGCTCCTGCGGCGAGTTAGTGCAACTTACTTTTTGATCTCCCCTCGTACTTTTGATTGTGCTAAAGTTCTCGTCTTTTCCTACTCACATTTCCTCTGTGGCGTTTTCAGAACATTACAACGAGCAGGTGGGAGAATTCATGATGAATAACGCCATTAGCATGAAAAACGTTGTCAGCATGACTTTCTTACTGGAACGAAGCTTTTTTCGGTGGAGGCAATTTTTCACTAACCCATTGAGAGACTGAACTTTGGTTTCAATGTTTTCACCAGTTTGATGCAGAATTTCACCGGTACAGCACTATTCGCTCATCGTGAAAATTTAACAGTCACAGAAGCCTCAGGAGATCACTTTACCCAAACAATACGCATAAATAAAGCTACTTATGGACAATCCAACAATGGAAGGTTCACGCACCCCGCCCGCTTGCCTGTATAACTAACAGTAGGCGCGCTATTCAAAACGTTCAGAAACTTTTTGAACAGACCTCTTTATATGAACTGTTGTAAGTCTTTGGTATTAGTTTATAATTTTAAACACATTTCATGTCAGAGTTATCGCCCATAAATACAATATATGGAGTAGGGAAAAACCGATTGCCTCCCTAAAACATGTTTATACTTCTCATAAAGTAAGGTACGTAGTCATACACTGCCTGGCCAAAAATAAAAAAAGTCGCGCAGCTTAATAAAGGGTGTCCCAAAATTCACGCAAGAAGTAATTTTGATAGAAAACACAGGTTTTAATTAAAAATTGTAAATTTTTTATTGATTCATAAAGTATACAGTATGGAATAGCATATGATTTCAAGAAGACGTGCCAAAGAGCCCGAGAAACAGTTCAATTACTGCACGAGTCATTTCCTAGTCATGGGTCACCAATTTTCCGTTTTGATGATCAGAATTGACGGATCATGTGACTTAAGGACTTTTTTTCTTTGAGTTTTTTGAAGTTTTTAAGGGTGGTAGTGACCACCCACGCCTTGAAGAAGGAAATTGAGCGCTGTGTCAATGAAATTCAGCCACATTTATGCAAAACGGTCATGGAAAATTTCGACAAAAGGGTCCGTATGTGCCAGCAAAGCCGTGGAGGCCATTTATCCGATATGCTATTGCATAGATAATCTTATACTGTATACTTTATGAATAAATAAGAAATTTACAATTTTTAATTAAAAATCTGTGTTTTCTATCAAAATTACTTCTTGCGTGAATTTTGGGACACCCTTTATTTAGTTGGGCCGCCTTTCGCTTTGATGACGGCGAGCATTCACCGTGACATAGATTCAGCAAGCTTGTGGATCTTCTTCTTTACGTCTATTTTTGTCCAGTGGTCCAGTCACTTTTCGCCCAAATCCTGCAGTGATGAGGGGAGAATGGAACCTCTTCGTATGCCCGTCTTCAAGACATCTAAGACTTTTTGTAGGATTAAGACAAAGACTCTGTGGAGGGCCATTTATTGTGTTTGAAATGATGATCATGAGACCAGTCAGTTACAAATTGAACTGTGAATCCTGGCAATGTCGTCCTGGAATATTCTAGTGCATCAGGAAAGACCTCGTTCATGATGAAATAACCTGGTCTTCCAGTATATCCTGATACCGGTTGACGTTATTTCATTGCTGCATAACGTTGCACATCCAGACCAGACCAAAAGAAGCAATCCCAGATCATCCACAGATTTGGACAGTGGGTACCACGCGAAATAGATCCATCGCTTCGTGCGGTTCTCTTCTTACCCTGATGCACCCATCATTCTGGAATAGAGTAAACTTGGAATCATCAGTCCATGCTCCACGCTCCAATTTTTGGTTTACGGGCGAACAGTAATCTTTTTTTTTCTATCGGTCACTGATAAGCAGTTTTCTTGTGGCAGATCAGCTGCTTAGTGCCATTCCTTTAAAATCCCGTGGCATTATACGTTTGGATATGCTTTTGATTCCCTTGTTAAACTTCTCCATCAGTTCTAATGTGAAACCTCTTCGGTTTGCGTTCACCCTGCGTCTTAATGTTCTCCGTTCACGTTATTGAGAATTTTTTCCGACCACAGTTACTCCTGGAGGTTGATGGTTCAGATTATTTCCTTTGTGCCGACCACTAGAGGTGGGTCTAAACAACCCCAATGAGACTACCTCTCAGAATTAGAAATCTAGCTACTAGGGGTTGGGAATTAGGTTGGCATCTTTAACTGACATTAATCAACAGGACCTTAGATTTAGAAACAAAACATAAGTCTTTCAGTATTCAAGGCTTTGGTCTAATGGCTTTAGTCTAACGTCTTTAGTCTTTAGGTATTTAATCTAAAGGCCGGTTCACATCCGCCGTTTATCGCCGGCGTTTTGGAATCGGAGGCGTTTCTCGCTCGTCTCAAAAAACGTGGTCAATTCACATTCACCGTTTTGAACTCTCAGCGTTTTTTCAGGCGTCGCCTAGGCGTTTTCTGAAATTCCAATTGTGTTGGAATTTCAGGCGATTTCTGAAAAACGTCACCAATCAGGTGCGAGACCCATAATGCACAGCGAGCAAGTCGATCACCGCAATGATATTACAGTGGCTAGAAGTAATAGTGTGTCCATTGCCGCTGATTTCGTGTCATCGAGACTGATGACACCGCCAGATGGCACGACAATCTAATGCGCCGACAATTACTCTATAATGCATGGGATTCAATGTAAGTTTAACAGCACGAACGCTTTAAAAATACTTGTTTAATAAAATAAAATAAGATTGTAAACTTGAAATAATATCCAGAAAAACTAATTAAATGAATTTCAAAGCAGTATTCGTTTTATTTATTATTTAATCGAATAGCTGTTGTTATAAAAAGTTAAGCGCAGAAGATAATTATATGGAAAAGTGTAATGGTTTTTAAATTGAAATGTTCTTTTTATATTTTACAAATTTCATAATTTATAATTTATTACATGTTATTGTGTACGTCTGAGCTTTAAAAGTTTACTTTTTTCACGTTTTGCACTTCTTTTTTCGTTTGGTGTTTTTACCAGAAAGTGCAAGCGCGTAAGAACGTAGAACTTGATAATGCTATTTGTTACTGCAGGGTTATATTATTATATTTTAAATTTTAATTTAGAGACACATAACGAAACCGTAAAGCAAATATAAAACAACCAAGAAATGAGAAAAATGACTATTCGATTAAATAATAAATAAAACGAATACTGCTTTGAAATTCATTTAATTAGTTTTTCTGGATATTATTTCAAGTTTACAATCTTATTTTATTTTATTAAACAAGTATTTTTAAAGCGTTCGTGCTGTTAAACTTACATTGAATCCCATGCATTATAGAGTAATTGTCGGCGCATTAGATTGTCATGCCATCTGGCGGTGTCATCAGTCATCATTACAATCTCATGCCTGCATTTAGTATTCAATTGCCACACTATTACTTCTAGCCACTGTAATGATATATACAAAAAACATTGGATCACCGACGCTGCCCGTCAGTCCGCCATTGCATTTCAGCATATACATTAACTTGTTGAAATACGACTAGACGAAGAATTTATTCTGCTCTCTGACTGAACGGAAAACCTAAAGTACTAGATAGGGAAACTCTACTTCGTTGGCTCCCTATCTAGTGCTACAAATTAATGATTACGGCATGCTAAGAAAACATATACGTCGCTGCTCCTTCCTTTGGCGAAAAAATATACTATTACAACACATATAGTCGTAATACACTTTGCTATTCTGGAAATTTCTAATTTTTACTTGATTAAAAATATTTTTTGGATATTTATTATTTTCCATTTTTTCTACTAATATTTTAATATATCGCTGTATGTATATATTGTTTCACACTTTTTATTACTTAATTAATTGTGCTCTCTAGTTCACTTCGGTGTTTTAGAGAAATAATGAGATTGTGTCCCTGTGCTTCTTTTTCAAAAATATCAAAAAGAATATTCCCTCCCTTTAGCACAATCATTAAATCCAAAAAATGAACTCTCACTTAAGTAATTTTTTAGCCGACTCTGGGTGGGGGGGAGGAGTGAATTTAAATGTAGTAGGTATATAATTATTGTAAATACGGTACTGTAAAAATAAAAAGGTTTTGTTTAAATACGAAATTATTAATTAAATGAATTGTAAATTTTTTTTTCATGTTCACCTTGTTCATCAAGCTTGAATAAAATCATTGAAGAATATATTTTTTACTAATTAAGTGCAATCAGAGCTAACCACAAAAGGAACCCGCTAATAAAAAAAGCTGACTCAGCACCGATAGTTTCTGATCTGTTACATGTCCGTACCCAGGGGGAAGGGGGGGGGGGGAGGAGCTGCAGCCCCCGAAATTGACCACCTTGCCAACTAACGCTGTTAGAAGAATTGAGCCAACCCCCTTCAGCCTCCCTCCCCCGAAATAATATTCACATATTCTGTGTACGGCCATGATCTGTTATTTAATCTAAATTTATGTGTAGTTCAAGAATGCAAGTGCTAATAAAAAATTTTTTATTTTTAACACTTATAAATTTAAAATTATAATAATTGTATCAAACTGTATTTAGAAAATTACTGCTTCGGAAGCTTAAAAGTTTATTTTCATAATCTTGCATTCGTAAAAGGAAAGAAGCTAATCCTAATTGTGTTCCCCACCAATCAGAGAGCGGAGTCAATTGATAGTTGCACATTTCAATTTTTACTCTTTAATAATGTCGAAAAAAAAAAACAATACAGCAACTTTCCGTCCGCATGATTGATTCATTCTTCAGCCATTCACAAATAAGGACGCATGACAATCGCCTAAAAAAAAGTTAATTGTGAACTACCTCCGATTTTCTCGCGTCCCGACTTTCAGCCGAGGCGATTTTGGTACGTTTTTAAGAGACGTCGCGTTTTCGCAGACGGCGGATGTAAACCGGCCTTAACTACGTATATAATTATCGACATCAGAGTTCTTCACACAGAATAGTTCACAACATCATCGTGTTCTGGTCATCGCTCCAAAGCTGAAAACGTTGCATATGGAAGAAACATCCATAATCATCTACGCAAGAAGGAATCTAACTCGTCAATCAAATATGCAATTCTCAAGAGCAAATTCTTAAAATCAACAATCAGCAGTCTCGATATTATAACAAACAAATACGCAAGCATACATATTAAAATGCTCAACATTCATACCTTTAAGTACGTAATTCCTAGAGATTGCTCCATGGTTCCGTTTCTCATCAAGAATTCTCAAATTTTCCTTTTAACTTCGGCTCCAAGTTCACTCATTTAATGAACTGAGTTATCCTAAATCGCGCAAATATAATGACAATAGGACTCTCTTTTCAGGAAACAGAATCCTTAAACGCAATAACGTCTTAGTATTGGAACGTACTATCTCCGCATTTTATTCCTTGTCAAGTGGCCTAAATTTGGATAAGGTCCCTAATCGACCCTCTCCAATTTTCATTAAATTTTTACAGGATGTACTCATGGGTCTTATATGAGGCCTTGCCAAATTACAGCTCCATAAGTTGTATGATTGGCGACTAGCCATATTTTTGTGAAGGCTATTTTTTGACAGTGCGACTTAAATGAATAGATCAAGTTTGTTTTATCATTGATCATGATCTAAGGGACTGTCATGCTGAAACCTAGTGATCCTGTTCAAGTTTTTGGATACAATAGCTTAGTTATAGAACAAAAGCTCAATTTATGGAAGATTTTTCGCAATGTGCTATCAAAATCGCTCATAAATCTTGTCATAACAAATTTGGACTAAACTTTATCAGCCTGTAACTACTGAAAGAATAACTTTCTGAAGTTGATTCTTTAGTCATTTGCAGCCTGTCAGCATGTCATAAAGCTATGCAAGCGGCATCTTGATTGCTTAAATAATAACCGAGTTATCTAAATTCAAAGTCTATTCAAAAATTTTATTGGTCAATTTTGGCTCATTTTCAAGAGGCCATATCTCAAAAGGGATCACTCGAATTTGATTTTTCTTGGCACCATTGAAAAGAGCTTATTTTGTTTAATCAGAAAAAAATTGTTTTTATTTTTGAGACACTGCATTTAGGAGCAAATAAACTTATGTTTTCATCAGTTTAAAAACCTACCACATTTGCACAATCTTGCATTGGTCTATGGCGGCTTTGCCACTACCAGTCTTACAGACTAGTATCCCCATCGCCAGGGGCCACGCCCTGTAGCCAGGCAAGTCCAGTCACGGGTGGGTCTCTTTACCACAGGTTCACAAGCCTGACTGTGGGCATCTAACAGGTTCCCAAGGCTAAGGTGGGTTTCTTTATGGTTCCCAAGCCATAGTGTTTCATTTTTCATTGATGATAGCAATTACATTTGCTTCTGGCAAGCTATATTGTCGACCCATTCTTGTTGCTAATGGAGCTGGAATGATAGAAATAATGAGAAGGGAAACTTAAGAAGCTGGAGGGGGAAGTGGTTATAACTGTATATCAACCCTTATATCGATTCTTTCAACCTAAAAATGAAATGAACTCTACCCCTATTCTCCCCTTCAACCGCCATCCTTTGCTCGAAGAATGTACAGATGGCTTAATAAAATTTAATTTACAGAAAAACACATTTAATTAGTAATGACAACAGGCTTTACATCATTTAAAAATGTACACATTCATCCAAAAGTGCCCTTAGGAATCATGGTTCAAAGCACGTTTTTAAAATTCATTGCTATCTTTAAACTTGTCTGTCTCAAAAATGAAAGAAACTTTTCCTGGTAAAACAAAGTGATCCCTTTTGAGATATGGCCTCTTGAAAATGAGACCAAAATCGACTAATAAAATTTTTCAGTAGACTTTGAACTTAGATAACTCAGTTATTATTAGAGCAATCAAAATGCCACTTGCATAGCTTCAGGACTTGCTGACAGGCTGCAAATGACTAAAGAATCAGCTACAGAAAGTTATTCTTTCAGTAGATACAGGCTGATAAAGTTTAGTCCAAATTTGTTATGACAAGATTTATGAGCCACTTTGATAGCACATTGCGATAAATCTTCTATAAATTGCTATTATACCCAAAAAGTTGAACAGGATCACTAAGTTTCAGCATGACAGGTCCCTTAGTTCATGAGCAATGGTAAAACAAATTTGACGATTTATTCATTTAAGTCGCGATGTCAAAAAAGTAGCCTTCACAAAAATATGGCTAGTACCCCAACCATACTAATTATGGAGCTGTAATTTGGCAAGGCGTCAGGTAAGACCCATATATATAGTCGGGTGCAAAAAGGTTTTTACCTGCTCCGTAGGACCTGAGCTACCGGATGTTGATCGGTTGCAAAATCAGGTACTTTTACTGAGAGTCAAGGCAGATTAGACTGGACGTGTTCCTTCTGAATGAAAATAAGGTAGCAGGTATACGCTTGCTATTCACGTGGTCAACTATGACTTAAGTCTAAACCTTTTTGCACCCGACTGTACATCCTTAGGCCACTTGATATGGAATGATCCATAATTATATCCGTCATTCTTGCCCAACGCACTGGCCCATTCCCAAATTCAAAAGAAGTTGAGGGAAAGAGAATTTTCTTCCTTGAAAATTTATCAACTAAAGGAAAATAAAACTTTCTTCTCAGGATTCCTTTTGCATCCCTTCCTCATCTATAAATTCAGCTAAAAAACTGTTTCTTATAACAAAGCCTTGTCATTGTATACGTGCTTAACAATACAAGTCATTATATAAATATTTATCACAGCGATTTTCCTTAACAAAGACAATCTATTAGCAAGGGTTCCCAAAAAAATAATAATTAAATAAAGTTTGTAGCTAATACACAATACGCCACACTTTCCTAGCTTTAATAATGCGTTGAACAGTTCTTACTCCAGTTCCAGTAACTGCCGCCACAATCTCTTTGCTTCTTTTCTCTGCTGGGAGATTAAAAAGATTAAACAAAACATGGTCCACAGACATTTTTCTTTCAAACAAATGAAGTGATGAACTAGCCTGTGATTGGCTCCTTAGCACTTAGATATTGAATATTCGACTGAGACTTTTTTTTTGACCAGGCAGTAAATGTGCATGTTCAAAATCTAATTTAGATATTCGCATTTTCTTGGGTCTAGTGCCGAAAGAATCATTCAACAAAATTTTAATAAAATAAAATCAACATTTTCTTAATAATCTATTATGTATAGAGTCTATTTAAGTATTTATGTAACGCTGCCCTACCTTTCTAGATGATTCCGTTTGTCTGAAATGCGTTCTCAATTGAGTATTGTTATTCGTATTTCTACCAATAAGACCTAAATTTTCCCTTCTTATGATGATGTAACAGTGTACGACGTTTCAGTGCGGAGGTGATCACGCATAGAGTCGTTGTTATTTTCGTTTAAGAATGAGGGTCGAATTCAAGCAACACGCGAGGCCAACGAGAGACAGGCCAGGCAACACCTCCTAGAGAGAAGGCCTGCGGACAAAAGGTGTATACATTGTTACATCATCATCAAGCGGCCAAATTTAGGGCCTATTATTGGTAGAAATACCGATTGTTAAAATTCAAGATGGAGACAATGAAGGATGAATTGTTGCCCGGATCCCGATGGTCAAGTGAATTTTCAGTGCCCTGGCCTGTCTCTCGTTGGCCTGTCTTTCTAGTTGGCTTTGGAGCAACAACACTTCTACCAACACCTACTAGAAAGAAAGCCAAACAACTGAAACGTCATACATTGTTACATCATCATAAGTCGACCAAATTTAAGGCTTCTTATTGGTAGAAATACGGTTAATAAAGTTGTTTGGCTTTCTTTCTAGGAGGTGTTGCCTCTACCGAAGCCGACGCGATCTATACAAAGCCATGGCACTACGTACGTGGCATTGTTGAAATCCCATCGGTTTTCGTGATGTATTTTAAATATGAATTTTGTATTTTAGATAACTAAGTAAATACAGTAGAATAAAATGCATTAATGCCAAACATGGGCTATTTACCTTTTTAATAAATCATTTTAGTTAAAATTTTAAATATCCTTATTTTGTTTTTAAATTTCTTTCTGCAAGTCGTCACAAAATCCATCTGTTTGCATAATGTCACAAAATCAGTGCCACGGCTTGTTTAGATCGCGTCGGCTTCGCCTCTACTCAAAACATGAGCGCGAAAACGTCATACAATGTTACACGAGGCCAACGAGATTACAAGGCCTGGGCCGAGTTTTTGGACTTGAGATCGCGGTTTAATAAGCAAGGCTCATACGTCAAAATTGCGTCATATAAAAACAATTGACATAGTTAAATTATCCTTTAACAATGAAGTTGACGTCACTTCGCTGTTAATTACATCGCGGTCAAATGTCCAAAAACTCGCCCCTGGAAGCGGAAAGTCGCCTGACCAATGACGTATATTAAAGATAGACTCCGAAGCAATTGTTGTAATTTGAAGCAAATTGGGAAGCTCCATGCCCAGAACTGTCATGGCCGAAAGTGAGTGAAGATGATGCAAAACACATGGCTAAACACGAGAGTAGCTGATTAATAATTCTTTCACACGCCGATCACGGACTGATAAGTTTATCTTTTCGTTTACTTTGTATTTGAAGTATTTTATTATATTTTATAAACAATTTTTCGATCATGGTTTCAATTTCAATTTCGTTTTGATTGTCTTTCAGTTATGTATTTTCATTTTAGTTACGTATTTTTGATTTATGCTTGTGGAAAATGATTCCTGATCCTTTTTCGTGTCAGTTTGTACAGTTGTATGCAGAACAACTTTGAGGAATGATTTTGAATTAATTATTCCGAGGGCCCAAAATTTTCAAAAACAAAGTAGCCAGACAGCTAATTACTCCACGGCTCACTCCTGCCCAGAACTGTCATGGCTCAATTTCCTTTACTTTTTGCCGCTGTTAACAATAGAATTCGGAATCTATCTTTAATATACGTCATTGCACCTGACCATCGGGGTGCTAGCAATAATCCAAGCTTCATTGTCTCCATCTTGGATGTGAACAATCAGCGTTTTTTCGTTTGTTGTGTACAACGACGACTCTCGCTTCAAGACAATCGATGTTAAAACCGGAGGAATATTGGAATCCTCATAGAAAGATAACCAACCCGAAAAAAAAACAGGTAAGGTCCCTTTAAGTTCTTATTTGAGACACGATTGAAAATTCGGCAAACCCCAAAACGAAAATTGTGGGCTGAAATACACTCATGTCCATAAATTAAGGGATTTGCAGAATGAAACCCTTTTGCACATCCAATCAGAAACAAATTTTGTAAGGCCATTCTATAGATCCTAAAAGCACCCTTCCATCATTAAATACACTTTAGATACACAGGAGGCAGCACCACCAGTGACGGAACATTTACTGACCTCATTGACTTTGCGTCACAGGTCTTAATACACGTTTCCATTTAGAGAGTGAAATTAGAGGACGAATAATTGGACGACTAGAAGCAGGCCAGTCCCACCTTGAAGTGTTCTCGGGCGCTTAACGTGTCAACCAGCGTCATGTCAAGACTGTGGATACGGTTCCGACAGGATGGAAACATCCACTGACACTTTAGTCAGGGTCGTCCAAGGGTCATCACAGCCACACAAGATCGCTACCTTGCTCTCTCTCTGCCCGTAGGAACAGGTAAGCACAGCCAGGGACATTATCAGAGAGCTGTCAGCGGCCACTGGGGTGTAGCCACAAAGACAGTGTAATCAGATTATGTCCTCGGATGAGTCCCGCTACAGCCTGAACTCTGATTCTCGACTTGTTCGCATCTGGAGAGAGTGTGGGACACGGTCCAGCCCCGCTAACATCATTGAACATGACCGTTATGGTTGTGGTGGTGCGATTATGTGGGCAGGTATCGTGAAGGGTTTCCTTACAGCGCTACAAGTCTTCGACAGGGCTTCCGTAACTGACCAGGTGTACGGTGATAGTGTTCTGCGACAACATGTTCATCTCTTCAGAGGTGCGGTAGTCCAGATATCCTCTACATAGTGGATGACTACCCCGAACGTCAGGACTCCGGCGCATAGATTGGAACGCTTTTGGAAGACGTATTGCGGCACGAGTACCACCTCCGCGAACACTGAAGGACCTGCGAACGTCATTGCTCCAGGAATGGGATGCCATCCCCCAACCATTGTCGGATACCCTGGTTTTGAGCATGCCAGCACGTTGCAATGCGTGTGTTGCTGTACGGGAGGACCGCATAGCATACTAAACTTCGCCTACAGTTGGAAAACCTTTGTGTTTAATGATTGAATTGTGTTTACATGATCTAGAGAACAGCCCCAAGATATTGTTTTCTTTAAATAAATTTGTTTTGTTTATTTTTGTATTGCCCACACTTGCTGATTTCTCCTGACTCGTTCCGTAGATTCTTAGGGGGTAAAAATCCAATCTAAGTTTCACCGTTTTACTTATTTGAGATTTTGTCGCGATTTTGTTTTACTTATTTTACAGTTTATCGCAGTGGTTGTTAACAAGTAATTTCCGGTGAAGAACTATCGTTCTACCTTCATCGAATCTTGTTAGCCAATCTTGAATTCCTAGTCGTGTGCGGTGACCCTTCCCGGGCCGTTTCCAAATGTATAGACTAAATTGCAGATGAAATGTCGTTTATGATTGATTCAAAATAACTTCCCTGAACACAGAGGGTTGTTAGGGGTCTATGGTAACAAGTTACAGGGAAACCCCCTTTCGCCACCATCGAGTGTGTTTAATCTGGTAGCCATACATCGCTGCTATTGCCCTGCATCGCAGTTTCCAGTGCAGGAGGCTGGGACGCAGAATACGAAGATCAATTCGTAACCGCTCCTGTTGACACGCTTTCCAAAGACCCTCCACTGTTCGCGGTCGTCTCTTTCCAAGGGTCTACTTAAGTAGGACAAAGCCACAAAAATCATAGGCGAAGCGTCCGGTGACTTGACGGGTATGTCGCTGAATGGAATGGAACGGATTCCGGTACCTTCTTGCATGCGTTCCAGGAACAGGCGAGTTGAGCGGCGGTGTGACTCGACGCCTTGTCTTGGTGCAGTCATACCTGTACAGTACAAACCGGGGATGTCACGGGAAAATATGGAGGTTTAAACAAAGTCTGATACTACATGGCGTCGACTTGAATAGAATATGGGAGCGAATAGAATAATGTTATTTATTGTACTATAAAGTTTATCATTTGTGTTTGGCCGTAGCCAACCTCCTTTTTGTTATCTGTATCTTCTCTAACTACATAAAATAAAATTATCTCAATGGACTGTATTTTTAATAAAATCTTGTAAACATTCCAAAGAGGAGGTTTAGCAGTGAAGCAGAAATACATGTATACATTTATTAACAAGAAATTACTCCCCCCGAGTAAGGTTAGGCAAGAAGCAGACCCTGCGGTCATCTATTTTTACCCCTTTCTCTGCACTTTTTACCTCCCGCCAAGTTTTTTAATCAAAACATTGATTTTCTAGAACGTGGTGTGTAGAAAATGTAAAAAAGTTCGTACCTTCTTTCCTTTTTCATCATTTCCGATGGAATGACATATCACATGCCACTTGTTGCCATAGTTCTAACGACCAAGTGACTGCTACCCCCGCAACTCCGACCCTACTTGAACAATTGGGCCTAAACTTTATAATAATGTAGATCTTGCCTAAAGGAATCTGGATACTGAATTTCACTCCTTTACGTATCTAAATACCATATGGATGTTTTGTCTCCTCTGACTCCCACAACCGTAATTCCGACCCCAGTGCACCAATCAAAACCAAACTAAATAGAGAAGGTACTCATGCGCATAGTAAGGTACATTCCAAATTTTAACCTTCTACCTAAAAAAATGTAGAAATGATGAAGGGTGATTCAAATCGTGTGTAAAATAAAACCAATAAGTAACTCCATTCTTCCGCTACTTAATAACATAGATTATGAGCACTTGAGCAATCGTGCGTCGACAAAGCGAGTTCACGTGCGCGTGCCGACGTCAATAATGCTTAAAAGATGAACTGAAAGTAACAGTGAATTCATTCTTGGCAAATCGATTGTTATATGACATGCCATTATCTTGGTATTCTTTACACTCACTGTTTTAGCACGAGAATTCGACTTGAAGAGGTCCACGAAAAATTCTCAAAGTTGATACGGCCGAGCTAAGACCTTCATGGTCATATTTCTGAAAACAGAATTTGAAAAAGTTAATCCGTTTTCAAGTTATCGTGCAAACTGCGGACGACCGGATAAACGTACAGACCAAGCGTGCATTCTTATCAGTAGCTTTTTGCTAAATCTCCCAATAAATAAAATCTTGTAAATATTCTAGGGGGGATTTTGTAGTGAGGCACAAATAAATATTTAAGTTTTTTTTAAAAAAAAAATATACCCCCCCCCCCCCCCGCCTCCCGAGTAGGATAAGGCAAATCATCTATTTTTACCCCTTCATCTGCACTTTTTATCTCTCCCCAAGTTTTTTTTAATCACTAAATTGATTTTCTCGAACGTAATATGTAAAAAATGTAAAAAGCCTCGCATCTTCTTTCCTCTCTCATCATTTCCGAACGTATGATATATCACATGCCCTATGTTGCCATAGTTCTAAGGACCAAGTGACTGACACCCCCGCAAATCCGATTCCACTGGAACAATTGGGCCTAAACTTCATAGTAATGTAGATCTTGCCTAGAGGAATCTGGATACTGGATTTTACGCCTTTACGTACCTAAATAGCACATAGATATGTTGCCCTCTCTGGATCTCACCCCCGTAATTCCGACCCTCGTATACCAATCAAAACCAAACTAAATAGTGCAAATGGACATGCCCATAGTAATCTACATTCCGAATTTCAACCTTCTACCTCAAAAAAATGTAGAAATTATGAAGGGAACGGACTGACATTATAAAACCAATAAGTAGCTCCATTTTTATTCTACTTAGCAGGGTCAGTCAAATGAAAACCGGAGATATTTTTTTACAGTTCCTTTATTACAGACAGAGTTGGTACACTATTTTTCCATGTAGTCCCCATCTTTTTGATGCATTTCTGCCACCGAATCGGGAAGGCATGGATATGGAGATCTTGGGGAAAAAAAAATCTTCATATAATGGAGATCTTGCTTATAGGAATCTGCATACCGAATTTCACTCCTTTACATGCATAAATACACCTAGACCTTTTGGTCCCCTCTAATTTTCACCCCCAGAACTCCGACCTTAGAGGGCCAATCAAAACCAAACTAAATAGTGAAGGTGCACATTCCCATAGTAATAAGGTGACCAACCGTCCTCCTTTTGGAAGTGCTGTCCTCCTTCGAAATTATTATTATTAATTATTATTATTATTATTATTATTATTATTATTATTATTATTATTATTCATTCATTCATTCATTATTAAGCAATATTGGAGGGAAGTGAAATCGCCAAGTGTCCTCCTTTTCATTTTCAAATAGTTGGTCACCTTAATAGTAAGCTACATTCCGAATTTCAACCTTCTACCTCAAAAGAATGTAGAAATTATGAAGGAGACGGACCGACATAATAAAACCAATAAGTAGCTCCATTTTTCCGCTACTTAATAATAAGCTTCTAGATTACGAGCACTTGAGCAATCGTGCGTCGACAAAGCGATTTCACGTGCGCGCGTCGATGTCAATAATGCTTAAAAGATGAACAGAAAGTAACAATATATTCTCTCTTGACAAATCGTTTGTTATATGACATGCGAGTATCTTTGAATTCTTTACATTCACTGTTTTTTCACTGTTAATTATTAAAAAATTTCTCCCTTAATACTTGTGAAATTGGAACCTGGCTAGCTTTGATGAAGAAGTAACACCAAAGATCACGAACGCCTTCAGATTGGGCAAAAAAAAACAAAAACAAAGAGAAACAACGTAAATATGCTAGGATGGTTCGCTACCAAAACTGACATGTGTTTACACCGTGATGGAATTGCCAGGTTTATGTCCTCCCTTCCTCAGACTGCAAGCGTTTCCATGCATTATTTTACAATCAAAAAAACAAAACGGAACAAGACTTGTTTATTAGGAGTTTTAGCATAAAAGCTACTTATAAGAATGCTACTCACAATAAAATTACACTAAGTGAGCATATTATTATGACCACCCTGTCAGTATCTCGTTGGGCCACCTTTTACCTTTAATACTGCGGTGATTCTTCGTGGCATTGATTCCACGAGATGTTGAAAGGTGGTGGGAGGAATCTGACACCATGACTGATGGATAGCACTGTCTAGTTGTGCTAGATTGGACGGTGGTGGATCCAGCCGTCTGATGGTTCGTTCGACTTCGTCCCACAAAATGCTCAATTGGAGTGAGCTCTGGGGATTGTGGGGGCCAGCGAAGTAAGGTAAAGTCCCCCTCATGTTACTGGAACCACTCCTGCACAATACGAGCTCTGTGGCATGGCGCATTGTCTTGCTGGAAGTAGCCATCGCTATTGGGGTACGCCATCAACATGACAGGATGGACTTGATCGGCGACGATACGGAGGTATGCTGTGCCATCCAGATGTTGTTCAACATCTATTAACGGATCCAACGCATGCCAGGAAAACGTTCCCCAGACCATATCATTGCCCGCACCGGCCTGAAGGGTTGTACTCATGCATGCGGGATCCATGCTTTCGTGCTATTTTCGCCAGATTCTCACGCGGCCGTCTGCATGATGTAACTGGAATCGCGACTCGTCAGATCACATGATTTGTTTCCACTGCTCGATATTCCAGTCCTTGTGCTCCTGAGCGAATTGGAGTCGTTTCCGCTTGTTGGCTGCAGACAGCAAAAGTGTGCGGACAGATCTTCGGCTTCCGTATCCCAAGCGATGCAGTGTGCGGCGGACAGTGCATTCAGAGACCGTTTTGGAGGACCCCGGATTAAGGTCAGCAGTGATTTGATGCGCAGTTGCCCTTCTGTTATCCTTTACCAGTCGTGAAAGTCTCCGTTCTGTCCGATCATCAACCATCCACGGGCGGCCACGACGCGAACGTTCAGACCCTGTCTTCCGGCTAACCGTCCAGTCTTTAAAAACTTTAACGACGACTGCTCTTGAGCACCCCACGAATGCTGCCGCTTCGCTGATATTCGCTCCATAGCTCCGAGCACCTACAATCATCCCGCGTTCGAAGGCTGTTAAATCGCGTCGTTTACCCATAGTTGAAGAATGGAACACTTCTACTGCTGTCGACGACACTCAGCTTCCCTTTTTATATTGGTCCGGCCCGCTAGCAACATTGTGGCGACGTCCGTGCGCGCATTTGTATAAACATGTCAGATGGTCATAATAATATGCTCACTCAGTGTATATATGAGAGTTTATTTTATTTATTTATTACATTTTTACAAGCAAATCAAAGTCGGTTCCACGAATTTTTTTTACAGCAATTTATTGATCAATGGCGACGGCAATAAATTTTCCCACCGTGACACTAATTTGAATAAGCCAACTGCATAAAACGTCGTCGGCTGCTGGTGTAAGCACTGCCACATAGCATAGAGAACAATCAACGCAATACCCTACACTTACCAAGCTACGCCGTGCCTTGCATGATAAGCGATAGATTGACCACGTCTGCCTCCTTCACGACAACGCAAGGCCACACGTCGCCATTAGTAGTCAAGGAAAAGAATCGCTAGGTATGGCTGGGAAATCATGGACCATCCACCATACAATCCAGATCTGGCGCCCTCAGATTTTCACCTCTTCGGTCGATGAAAAGGCATTGGTTGGCCAGCACTTCTCGTCTGATCATGAACTGCAACATACTGTGCGGCATTGGCTACACCAACAGCCGACGACGTTTTATTCAGCTGGCGTATCCAACTTGGTGTCACAGTGAGAAAAGTCCATTGCCCTCGGTGGTGGATGTACAGAAAAATAAGTAATGAGCTGCTACTCCTGCACACCTAATGTCGTCTTGTTTGACTCAAGAGCTCTAAAAATTTCCGGTCGACTGTAAAGTTAACACACTTCTTTTTGAGAGAAATACAAGCTGAACAAAAGACTTCGTGCTGCCAGATGCTCCACTGCCTGGTCCGAAGGTATATCGAAGACTATAAATGGCTGAAAGGATTGCAATAAATAAATGTGAAAAAAATTCGTGGAACCGACTTATTGATTTGCCCTCGTAATTAACTGTTAAATAAAAACTCAGCAATGCCGTAATGGCTGAAATGTTTTTTCCGGCTTTTTATTTACACTTTACACTTTTCAACTTCAGTCCTAAGATATGATCATATAAAAATTTCTGCCACCAGCTTCTTAAAGCGTGGTTCCCACATGCATAAAAAGAATGGTAGAAACCACATGAAAGCAGAAAAAAATGACGTCACTTCCTCCCGTTTTTTCGAATTGGGTCGAGTCATAGCCTACGAAGGTAAGGCGTGGATTCCACATGCGTAAAAACAACGGCAGAAACCACAAGGCAGAAAATGTTCTGACGTCACTTCCTGCTTTCGTCTTGCTGCCCGATAGAAAAATCCTGTTTTTTTCGAGTTGGATTGAGTCACAGGTGTGGATTCCACAAGCGTAAAAACAACGGCAGAAACTACAAAGCAGAAAAACTTTTGACAGCACTTTCTGCTTTTGTCTTTCGGGTCGACAGAAAACTCCTGCTTTTTGGATTTGGATTGAGTCATAGCCTACAAAGGTAAGAGAATTTTATGTTGGGCAGAAAGACGAAAGCAGGAAGTAATGTCAAAATAACGGCAGAAACTCTGCCTAAAGCGTGGTTCCCACGTGTAAAAACAACGGTAGAAAATTTTTATGACCCGTTTTCCTCTCTTATGCCCAGCTGAAAATTTCTGCTTTTTGGAGATGGGTGAGTTCAACTTTTGTAGCAGAAGCAGGGCAGAAACGATTGCTCAGCCAATAGAAAACGATCTCTGCAGTGACGTCACAGTGATGTCCTCTCTCTCTCTCAAAATAAAAATGTCAGACACTCAGCTCACAAAGGTGAAGAGGAGAAAGAAAACTGATCTGGAAACGCTAATAGAAGAGGTGTAAAATATTTATTAAATTGATAAACAATAATTGAATACAAAAATTCGATATGATGACTGATGAGGAATGAACGAATTGTGTACTGCATGCAGTCGAAACAGACCGGTTAGATCGTTCAACAGCTTCGGTGCAGTGCATTTGTGTTAGGCAAGTATGCCGAATTACAGCAAAGGATGTCGCTTGGGTAGACACTTCTGCTGTTTCATCCTTTTCAGTTTCTGCCATGTGGAACACCTCCAAGAGCAGGGAAAGTAAAAAGGCAGAAAAAAAATATACCCTGGTTTCTGCTCTCGTTTTCTGCTAGTGGGAACACGCTTACGAGAGTTTTATGTCGGGCAGAAAGACAAAACCAGGAAGTAATGTCATAAAAATTTTTCTGCTTTGTGGTTTCTGCCATTGTTTTATGCATGTGGGAACCACGCTTAAGTATTAAATCTCTTAGAAGAAACGCAATCTTGGCAGACCAGTGTTCAGATGTCAAAGAACCGATAAGCTTGTCAACTACTGTAATTCTCAATAATCAATTTTCTTAAGAAAAATGATATCTGAGTATCGTATAATAAATTGAGCAATATAATACTTTCAAGTGATAAAAACAAACATAATTTATTTAAGTAATGTTGCAAGCAGAATTAAAATTTAAACAACATAATTTGAAATACAGGATTAGGAAGACAGATAGGTTTTATCTTATTAAAATTCAGAACTAAAACTAATTTTTTAGATATATTTTCGCTCAACAAGAAAGATGGGAGAGAAAATCCCTCATCTCGGTATTTTAAATATACAGATTTACTTTTATATACAGTAGTAACTAAATTAACTAAATCATGTACAAACGAAATAATAAATTGCTTTCTTCCAATGACTAATGCCTGATATTTAATGGCAAAATTAACAAGTGTTACTTAAATTAATATGCTTTACAACAGATTTAAAAAATAAAAAAACGAAAAAGAAAATGAGCAAGTAAAAAAAGGAACATGTGGACTACATTTAGCTTTTATATTACATAATTAAACATATATTTTGCATTTGTGTGATAATTAGCCCTAATAATTTTCCTTTCCAAAAGTGGATGCTACACCAGAATTAGAATTTTAATAGCAAAATACTTTGGCTAGCTTTGCCCAAATGTAATACATATAAAAATATAATTTAATTTCTAATGTCATTTGTATTCTATAAAGGTAAATACTATTTTTCTAATGACCAAAGCATGTAAAATACTTACATTTATTGTCACGTGAATTACGATAAAATATGAACTGCAATGTAATAGTAGTAGACTGTGTTAAAGTGTTTTGCTTCACAATACTATTTTACCAACAAGATTCAAGGTGTTATAGAGGACAATAAATGCTTATTCAGCACAATTCTTTATATTGTGTTATGTGGATCTCAAGTTTAAACATTCTATTTGAACAGGTGGCTTGATCAGAATAGGAAATAGCTGATTGAAAACAAATAAACATTTAATGCAAAAACAATCACTTTTAGGAACGACATTTGATATGTTTTTGTTAATTAATCATATTTCACCTTCATCTCCAAAGTCAAATTATTCAACAATTCATCAGGAAAAGTTATAATTTAGGCCACATAGCATTATGTAAGGTCATTGGCAATAATTTACAATAAACACACACTCACACACACCGCACACTATAATTTTCTTTGGAAGGCAAAGTAAACGTTAGCGGAATGTTTAAAAAAATTACTATGCTATGAAAAAAAGAAGGAAAAACTTTCTTTTCTTAGATGTGCCTACAATTTTTCCATATCTCTTCAAGTTCACGTGTTGGCATTAACCCATCGTGCATTGCATGTTTCCATGTCCACAGGCGAGCAAATCTATCAAACTGCTTACGATTGTTCATGTATAATTTTCCAATTTCGGGTTCCATACAAACTTGACAGTAAGGGTCAGTCAATAGAGATTGAATACTTATTAAGACTTTTGATATTGTTAAAGCAAGGCTCCAGTTATGATGAATCGAATCAATTCCTATGTCTCCATGGCGACTGATATTTGGATGAAAAATTTTTGTAATGAACCTGACAACAGGAGGACGCATTGGATAGCTTTTTGGAAAAAATATAAAAAAAGAAAGATATGGTTATTAATTAACTTAAATATTCACTGTGAATGTAAAATTAATTAGCCGCTTTCATACAAAACAATGAAGAATAGTTTTAATCAAATTTTAATCAAAAAAATTTAATAACTTCATCGAGATAAAAAAAGAAAGAATTTCTTGGTTCATGTGTTTTTAACTGTACATATATACTGATAGCAAATAAAATACAAACACCCAGAAGGAAAAATGTCACGTTGCTGAGGTTTTATGTTCATAGTCCTGCAAATGAAATAATACTATGACCACAAGTACAGCCTCATTGTATAACGTTGTTTAGAGCATATACAGGGTGTCAATTTCTTTACACCTAAAGATTAGTAATGTGTATATCCCCTCCTTTGCTGCGATGAAAGCCTGAATTTTGGCAAGCATTCGATCATGCAAATGATGAAAATCATCTTACGGAATGTGCATTTGATGGGCATAAAAGCACGTCATCCAACCCAGAAAATGGGAAAACAGAAAATTGAGTACAGTTCCGGGGAAACACTCAATGCACCCATACACAACTTTATTATTTACATGGATTAACAAAGGCTAAAATGGTTAAAAGTGGCTGTATTCCTCAATGCATCAGCCTATAAGTAAGAAATAAAGTTACCTTTCATTTGCTTCCAAGTGAGCAAAAACTGTTCGAAACATGTATGCATCATTTACGAATGGGAAAAGAAACCATCAAAAGAAATAGTGCTGTGTAGCAGACAGAAGGAATCTGGGAGGAATTCACTTACTAAATTGAACTTTTGTTATTTTATTTTTTTCCTTCGCTAATCACTTTGCTGGATCTTTCATTATTTTCTGCAACTTACTAAATGCTTAAAAATCTACCAAGAGTTGAGATTGGAGTCCGGAGTAACGTGACAGCACATTTCATCACCATTATCGCTTACTTAAATTTTATTTTTTAAATTTTATTATTGTACAGGGTAAGTTTTATAAATATGGCCCGGCGAACAACGTGTAAAAATGAGCATGAAAAGAGATAACAATGGTCAAAGATCAGTGCAAATAACCTAGAGTATGTGCTGAAAGTGTCCTCCATTGACCTCAAGGCACGTGTGAAGGTGTGTCCACATGTTCCTGAAGGCACGAGCAAGGGTTTCTGCTGGAATGGCCTGAATGTCTACCTGGATGTTTTGTTGAAGGTCGGCGACTATGCACGGATTCTTCTGGTAGACCACACCTTTCAGCGTACCCCAGAGGAAGAAATCGCAGATTGATAGGTCTGGCGACCGTGATGGACAGAGCTGTTCTGTTCCTCGACTGATCACATGTTCGGGTGGGGACACTTCCTGGATACGGGCAAGTGTTGCATGTGCAGAATGGGCCGGAGCACCATCTTGCTGAAAGTAAGCATTGGCACGCTCGTCATCAGTAAGTTGTGCGGCAAACACATTTAGGATGTTGTGCACCTAACGGTCACTATTCACATTTTCATTGAAGAACACAGGGATGATGCGGCAGGCAGAGACAGCACACTATACTCCAATTTTTTGTAGATGTAGTGGAGACTCCATGAACACATGCGGACTGACGGAAGACCAGTGGCGCATGTTCTGTGAGTTGACGTAACCAGAGAGATGGAACCACGCTTCATCTGAGATGAACACACACCAGCATCCTCTAGCAAACTTACTGTACAGTATTTCATGCCGGGCCACTTTTAAAAAACTCACCCTGTATAACCAATGTTTGTCTATGCTTATTTCTTGAAAATTCATTTACTATTCTAACTCAGAACTTGTGCTCAGCAAATATTAAATTTCAACAAATCAGCAAATTTGCTGTGAATGACTGAAATATTGTGACGATGCTTTAAACATTTCAGATTTTTACATTTGTGTTTAGAACTTTGAGGAAAAGTAATGAGGTCCCTTCATTTCAGTGAATGCCAGCATCGTACAATGACAACGAGTCCTCTCCAGCTTCTTCCACACTGTTATCATGGACATAGCTGGCCACATAAAAGCAAAAGCCTCATTCTTTACATCTTCTACTTCTTACCGATTGTTTTTCCAAAGATTTGAAACCCATTTCAAGCATAAAAGCATGGAGTTTCAGTAAATAATTAGTATGTTCATATAAGAACTATGGTTTATCGAAGGTTGAACCCCCAATGCAATGCCATTTTGGAAATCGGTCAACTGGGGAAAGGGCTAGCGAGCACATTGTCCAGGAATTGCATGATGTAGACAAGTTGAATTACACAAGCTGCATGTGGATGAGAATTGTCTTCCTGAAACAGCGTGTCTCGCCATGTCATCCAAAAAAAGAATCAGGACGGCTAGATGATGTACTGGATGTTAAAAGACACAGTACCCCATCTCATTATTAAATCCACTGTGTCAAAGGCGTGTACACAATGGAATGCGTCTCTCACCTGATCTTCGACGAATTTTAAATTTATCCCTCTTCCCTCAACATTTTAAATGAGCATCTGACTTGGCAATGACTAAATAAGGTCCCTTGTATTATCCCATTTGCAAGAGTATTTTGGAAAAGAGAATTTGTTATATGCAAAAATTTACAGTATTAAATGAAGCATTTATTTTAATTCATGTCTTCCAAATTGTATGGAAACTAGCATTAACTCATGGGTAAGTCTATCCTGCTTTTTAGGATGAATTTTAAGACTTAAATTTCTTAACTTATACATGGGCATGCAATGTTTTGAAATGTTTGAAAGAAAAATTAAATTGAACAAACTTATTCATAACGGATACTCCCCACGTCAAACGTAAAATTGGTAACCTGCAGAAAAAGTTTCTAGTAATTAATAGCTTCAAGAACCAAAAGTGACTAGAAATTTTATGCACTGTTCACCACTGGAATTTTCTACATAATTTAGTATGACAAAGGGAAATATGGTATGCCCCATATAAACTACGGTCATCTACAAGAATAATCTGTCTCAAAATTCATAATAAAAGAAGGAAATTTAATTTTTACTTACTGGTACAAAAATAAATTTAATTGTCATAGTTTGAGAGTGCTAGCTGCACAGTGCTGTTGTCTAGTGGCAAGACCCACATTCCTAAACCTCCCTCAACATTCGAATTGTTCAAAGGAATGCTTTCATTAGTTGTTTTGATATTAAGTGATTATAGATAATTGAAGTTCCAATTTCAATGATTGTTATATTAGCTCTATAAGATGTTTGAAGAATAAGTAAACCAACACACAAATGCTGATGCCTCAATCAGGTAACACGGTCCAACTTTAGCTGGTATATATAGCAGACCATAGGAACTCCTGTTTGTGTTGTATGAAAGGAGAGAAGGTTAGCACTCCCCTTGATAAGGACGGAATAGGGTCACCATGCCCTTCAACACACAAACGGTTAAGGCACAGCTGCTCAGGCAGCACTTAACCATATTTTTACCGGTACCCGGTCATTTGTCCGACGGACATTTGACCGAACGGACATTTAACCGACGGAAATTTAACCGACGGAAATTTAACCGACGGAAAATGCCTGCATTTCATCGACATTTGGACATTCGGCGTAAAGAGATGTTTTCGGCAATATAATTCATTTAATGGGGAAAAAAAATGTTTTCAGGAGGTTATTTCGTATAACAAATCTTATGAGACAAATCTGTTTAATTCTTTCTACTAAGCAAGCATTTTGTATGGTATCTATAAAATTATTCCTTTTTTGTATGTCTTTTTAAATAAATGTTTGTTTTTATAACGTTAGGTAGGTTAAGATGGGAATGGGACAAAATGCAACTTAGGGTCTTGTATTATTAAATAATATCAATTCTTTTCCTGTATGTCTTTTTAAATGAATATTTTACTTCTATAGAATGAGATACTCATTAGTGATGGGCGATATTTGATACCAGTATCGTGTATTAAAAATTTATTCATACACATTAAAAAATTCTGTAAGACATACAAGAAAAGACTTGATATTATTAAATAATACAAGACCCTTAGTTGCATTTTGTCCGGTTCCCATTTTAACCTACCTAACGATATGAAAACTAACATTTATTTAAAAAGACATACAAAAAAGAATAATTTTCTAGGTCCATACAATATGCTTGCTTAGTAGAAAGAATTAAACAGATTTGTTATACGAAATAACCTCCTGAAAACAATTTTTTTCCCATTAAACGAAATATATTATCGAAAACATCTCTACGCCGAATGTCCAAATGTCGATGAAATGCAGGCATTTCTCCGTCGGTTAAATTTCCGTTCGGTGAAATGTCCGTTCGACCAAATGTCCGTTCGGTCGAATGTCCATTCGGCCAAATGTCCGTTCGGCCAAATGTCCGTTCGGCCAAATGTCC